>CM034390.1:27704264-28081764 GCA_019925095.2 Dendrolimus kikuchii | reverse complement strand
TAGTCATTCTTTCATCATGCATTCTTTCCACATGCCAGAACCACCGGAGCATTCCTTTCCTTACCTTCACCCCGACACTCTCTTTCAGACCAACTCTCTTTCTTACTTCGGTATTACGAACGCGATCCGCGAGCGTCACTCCGCAGATTTTGCGCAGTGCTCGCATCTCGACCGCGTTTACTCTACTTTCATGTTCTCTCTCCCATACCCAACTCTCGCTTCCATACGTGAGCGTAGGTACCAACACCGCGTTGGTACCTACGAAAAATTACTTTAGAAAATATCTCTTTGCTTTCGCCGTTTTTCTATTATTTGGAGTATTTTCCTTCCATGCTCCTATATTCGTCGACCATTCCGCAATGCTTAAAGACAAGTCTTCGAGCAATGCGTCCTACTACAGGCCCGTCCTGACCTACGGGGACGAGACATGGACACTGACAGTAGGATTGCTCCACAAGTTCCAAGTCACTCAGCGGGCTATGGAGCGAGCTATGTTGGGTGTTTCTCTTATGGATAAAATTAGAAATAAAGATATCCGTAAGAGAACCAAGGTAACCGAAATAACTCGCAAAATTAGCAAGTTGAAGTGGCAGTGAGCCGGTCGCGTCTGCCGCAGGACCGATGGCCAATGGAGCAGACGACGTGTGCAAGGATTGCCGGTAGGCGCTGGATGAGGAAGTCAGAGGACAGGGATGAGTAGCGCCGACTTGGGTATTCCTACGTCCAGCAGTGGACTACGAATGGCTGACTACAGACAATACCAAATATCCAATCAACATTCTCATATCAGCGAATGGAACACGTTTTTGGTCTTACTTTTGTGGCCGCAGAAACAATAATAAAAACAAAACAAGAAGCATGTTCCTACAATAGCTACGACGTACAATTAATCACTTAGCTTTCTAGGGTTTTCATATTTTACTCACCTACATTTTTTGTAGCAATAAACAAATTGGCCTTATCTGGATCTTGATATAACAAAAATTTTGTAAAACATTTTAGGCATTTGTAATTGCTGCGAAGATTTGTTATTTCCTAAAAAGGTGACGATTATCTTTATAGTTCTTTTTTTTATTAAATAATGGTCATATTAGTAACTATTATTCGCCCGTAACTTCGTCCACGTTGGATAGATAGCAATGATGAAAGTTGAATTTTTAGTATAAAATTGCATAGTAATAATTATAATAACAGTCAATAAACGTCCCATTGCTGGGATAGAGGAGAAACGGACATTTTACCCACCACGCTTAGCATAGGCGGATCAGCAGGTGTGACACATCGGTTATCTCGATATGCAGGTTTCATCACAATATTTTCCTTCATCGGCTAGCACGTGGTAATTGTGGCAATATGCTCATTGTATCAGATTTTTTTTTAATAGCTTCAATATACAGACAACGCACATAAACTAACTTCTCATTTTTATTTCCCCTTCTCCCAATCACTTAAGGTCTTCTCTCTCCATCGATCTGTTTTCTGGCATAGGTCTTCTGTCAGATCACAAATCATCGTGTTATATGCTACATAATCAATCTATCTCTTGTTTTGGTCTACCTTAACATTTGTACCTATTATTCTTTCAGTTAGCATTCTTTTCGACTTTCATTCCTCGTCATCTAAATCTTAATAGATAATATTTTCTTAAGATTTGCGAATTTGATTTTTATTATTCCGACGTTTCGACCACTTTTCAGTAGCCGTGATCACGGAAGACAAAGATGTCAAGTGTCAATGGGTATTGTTAAAGTTTTATTTAACCTACCGCCAACTTGTTCATTTTAGTTATTTAGTTTTAATTTTGTTTATGGTTATTATTTACTCTATGGGAGCCTAATCTAATTTATCACCGCTTCCTAACTTGTTGTGGTTTGAAGAAAAGAAGCGAAACTCTTCAGCAAACATGCCTAGCTCTAATAATTTTATATAATATTAAAATGGGAGGAAGGAAAAATAAAATAAATTATCAGTCAAGTTGGTTTGTGTTCCGGTGCATGCAGAAAGAGCTTAAAGTGTCTTGAGGTCTGGCAGTTGGTTTTTGCTGGGTTTGGGTCTTAATAGTTTTGATTATCGGATCCCAAACGAGTGGAACTTGCCAACCATCTTCTCTATTGAAATTTGGGTGTTGATTTCAATAACCTCACGCATCATTTTAGGTATGAAACGATTCTCTTTCGCGAGGATTTGTGGATTATCGTATCTGATGTAGTAGTTGGGTTTGTCCAACTTGTGTTCTCTGAAAAGTGGCCGAAACAATTACAGCGTTTCAAACCGTTAAACTGCAGTTTTGTTATATAATAGATCATTAAGAAATCAATTTAAATTATCATAAATCTTCACGATACGTAATTTTGATCATTCGTAATTTTTTCTATAGTTAACTTATGTTAAGAAAAAAATATACTAAAGTACCTCCAAATTATTGACATGAAACCATTTTACTGTTTCAATTTCTATCAAAACAGGATAAAAAATTCTACATCTTCATAAAACAGGGAGACAGAATTTTGATCTATTATTTTATATACAATTTTATTTTATTTTTTTGAATCAGTGAAATCAGGATTCTATATTATACGATCCATTTCTGTTCCTATTTCTAGAAAATTAACATTGCTTGTATGGAGCTTATGTCAGGTGTTAATCAGCAGTAAAACAAATGACTAGATAGTAATCATAAATAGGAACCGGTCGTAAGACTAGCTCTACAAGAAATTCTCACGTTGGGCACCAAATACGATATTGGCGCCCAACGTGGACTTCCAAAATAGTTCGGCCTACTATAGAAACAGTTATTCTTGAACGAAACACATTAACCTATTTCACATTCTTTTCAAAATTACACATAATCATCATGATTTTGCCGCGAAACGAATACAAACGGCATTAATGGTTATAGGTCGAGAATGTTATCGTATGTTAATACATGACCTTAGATAATCCATTAACCAATTCATATTTCATTAATTATTAAATTTATCACGTATAGTAAGTAGCTTCGGTATTTTTTATTTTTCTATAACATTTTGGACTGGTTACATAAGTTCTTTGCAAATACGAGGCATGCATACATGTGATTAATACCAGAGGTAAGTAATTATTTGACTATACTAACGCGTTTACCTTGATGACGTAAAAGCCTATTTTTGGAACATCCAAAGTTATGCGAAAAAGTTTGTATAAAATTTCGTGAAGGGAATTTGTATTTTCCCCTTTTCTAACGTTAATGTAATAAAGAAACAAAAAGACATCCTATTAAAGACTATTAGCATACAGATGGCACAAACCTCAAATTTCGCTATACATGAAAATTTCACTATACCTTTTAACACTTCACAAACATGTTTCACAATACACACTTTCACTGAGTATAATGGAATAGGATTTAAAAAGAATATTTTGTTTCGTTTTATCGGTAACACTGTTCACTCGATACGTTTGAGAATTAAACAAATACACGTCCGACCGGCACCGAGCCGCGGCCACTACTGAAACTGAACGGAGAGCGCAAGACTACACCGCTATGTCAAAGAATAAAGTCAGGATTGGTAGATATAAGATGTTTATGATTGATTTTAAAATTAGAACGCTCCGCATTTTTTAACATTAATTTTTAAAACTCGAATTCTTTTCTAAATGTTTACAATTCAAATACTTTTCTATGCTTCTGCTAAACATATTGGGTAATCATGCCCTTAGTTAATTGGATTACCATCATTTAAATGCACTTAGAGACTGGTCGGTTGATAGATAAATTTTCGTGATCTACCCACCTAAAATTAACAAAACTTATAAGGAGTAATGCTTGTAATGTGTATCTTGAACATTCTTCAAACACTTACGTTCGTTATTATGCGTGTTTTGGTCAACGAATCCTGCAGTATAACCCTTCTACGTGGGACGTCTTAATCTTTGCCACAGACAGCTTTCAGTGACCGTACTTGTGAGATTGACAAATGAAATTTTTATGACCACCCTGTATGTAAAACAACACTAATAATTGTATAGTTACACAACTTGTAATGCGACTGGTTTAATACATTTGAAAATAAACTTAGCAAGGATTTCAATGTTTTAGTGATGTGGTCCAAAAATATACCTATTTCGAATAATAAAATCCAAAAACCAAAAGTACATATAGCTCCATCTAGTTGTGTACTAGGATATTTCCAAAATTAGGTATTTTTATTGAGATGACGCTGATTGCTAGTACAATTTTTCATTGGCTAAATTATACTAAAAATAAGTATAGCTTTTTAGTATAGCTTCTCGGCAAACGGCAGGTCCATCTGATGGTAAGTGCTTACCATCAACCTACCTCTATAAACATTCGCAACATTAAGCCGATGCTTCTTGAGACTTTTTTGAAGAGGATTCTATCGTTGACTAGGGTAAGCCATTGCCTGCCTAGCTCACTACAACGCAGAAGCATCAGGTTTTATTCCCAGCATGGTATACTTCATAAACGAACTTTCCTTTATTTAGTATGGTCTGGGGGTCTGCGATCAGCCCTAGAGTGCTTCGTTGTATATGGCTTGTTATGTTTGTGGCAGACCAACACATATATTGCATATCCCCAAATGAAGTAAATTACGCTTGTGTTATTTTGGTAATATACAACGTGGGGCCCAATCCCAGACACCCAGACTATATTAAATAACGGAGAAAATTCGTTTCCTAAATTTACCATACCAGGAATCGAACCCGCAGCCTCTGAGTTGCAGCGAGGTAGGCCGGCAAAGGCTTAGCCTGCTCAATAACAAAGACCATCATATTACTCATAACACAAGCGTAATTAGTTTATCTTGAAAAATATACAATACGTGTGTTTGTCAGAAAACATCTCTTTGTGAAGAGCCTCATCATAAACTGCAGTTAATAATACGGAACGGAGAAAGAATTCAATTTCCTGCGTTGGGGCGGCCTGTCGTAAGAGGCGACTTAACAACCCACAGCCAGGTGGTAGGGCATTTGCCCGACTGGATGGCTACCACCCCTGGCCTAAAGTATGTCGCCATAACAACCTTGAGTTGTGTTCCGGCATTAGTGACCAGCTTCCAGTCTCCCTTAAGAGAGCAGCAGCGCATTTGTATGTGTGTTGTTTTTTTCTTTTCTGTGCCTGGGTTATTAATTTTTAGGCTCTTTGTGTGTCTTGGTTTGTTTGTGGAGTGTGCGTGTAATGCAATGCGATGGTAGTGCTCGTAGGTTTGAGTATGTGTATAAGTTTTATTGTTAGTTAGCAACTTTGGTGCAGCAAATGACCATAGGCGATGGTAACCGCTTTCCATCAAGTGGGCCGTCTGCCTGTCTGCTGATCTCCTGCAATTAAAAAAAAGTCAAATTGGTGCCATGCTATTGCCATTCCCTAGTTAGGGATACCCACTAAAACCCCTGGGTGTTCCGTTCTTCGCCTTATACCAGGGCTACGGGTATATGACCTAGCAGGCGTGGGCCTCGCGAGGCCACTTTCACTGCCGGGGGACTACTTTTGTCCCCCCAGCATCTTCGAGCTCTCAAGGCGTGGGGCGGTCTGTAACTCGCCCCACGGGAGTCCGCGCGCGCTCACATCTCGACGGCAGCGAAAACAGACTAGCTCAACCCTGCAATTCCTCCGGCACAAACACACAGTACATAGCATAAAGTGAATCGTGCAAACAGTAAAAGTGTAAACATAGGGAGATAGGCATTTCTTTGACTGCTTTCAAATGAATGAGGGAGTCGTAAATAGGATGCAAACAGAGATACAGGGCGCAACGCGCGTTGAATGTGAAATTAGATGTCTAGATTATTCACCACGGCTAGGGCTGCTACTTCTCAAGTCCCTGCTCCGTCTATGATAATAGAATAGATTATCTGTGCAGGAACGGAGAAAGAATACAATTTCCTGCGGCCTTGCGGCCGCTCGTAAGAGGCGACAAAACAACCCACAGCCAGGTGGTAAGGCATTTGCCCGACTGGATGGCTACCACCCCTGGTCTAAAGTATGTTGCCATAACAACCTTGAGTTGTGTTCCGGCATTAGTGACCAGGTTCCAGTCCCCTTTAAGAGAGCAGCAGTGCATATGTAGTACCTTCGGTGTTGCAAATGTCCATAGACGATGATAACCGCTTTCAATCAAGTGGGCCGTCTGCCTGTCTGCTGAACTACTGAAATAAAAAAAAAGATAGATAGAACACTTTATTCCTCACCAAAATAGACAACTATAAAAACTACAAAACAACAGGCGTCCTTATTTCTCAATGCAACTTCCAGGCAACCTAAGTAGCTTAAAACAAATTCTAAAAAAACAGAAATTTTTAACTGCTCTCACAATTAATCGGTCTTTAACCTCTCTGTGCGTTCATAATCTTGATGGTAAGTTAAGGTTCTTAAAGACGCCTCCAAACTTACTCTAACTTAATGTTAAATTTTATCCGTGCAGGAACGGAGAGAGAATACAATATCATGCGTTGTGGCGGCCTGTCGTAAGAGGCGACAAAACAACCCACAGCCAGGTGGTAGGGTTTTTGTCCGTCTGGATGGCTACCACCCCTGATCTAGAATATGACGTCATAACAACCTTGAGTTAATTATAACAACAAACAAAGTCACAAACACATAACTAACAATAAAACTTATACACATACTTAAACCTACGCGCACTATCATCGCATTGCATTACACGCACACTCCACAAACAAACCAAGACACACAAAGAGCCTAAAAATTAATAACCCAGGCACATAAAAGAAAAAAACCAACACACATGGCACTAGATAGGACTATATATAAGTATAGATATAAGGCCAACACTGCACATGCACGTCCTCACAACACCAGCATGCAACAGATACACTCTACATTAGTATAAGTTTAGTATTAAAAATAGGATAAATTAATATAATAAGTTATTCTTAAGGTACACCAAAACAGAAAAATGACTACATATAATGTCATATACACTAACAAAAATAAACAATAAGCGTGTATGAAGTCTCAAATTTTTCATAGAAATTAAGTAATAAAAAAGGGTACGGAACTCGAGTCCGTAGAGATATTAATAATAATAATAAAAAAAACAACCTTGAGTTGTATTCCGGCATTAGTGGCCAGATTCCAGTCTCTCTTTAGAGGATGGCAGCACATTGGTAGCTCTTTTGGTGTTACAAATGTCCATAGACAATGGTAAACATTTTCCATCAGGTGGGTCCTCTGCCTGTCTGCGGAACTCAAGCAATATATATAGATAGATAACACTTTAATGTACACCATTAAAGAAAACTTACAAACTAGTATTCTAATTGTACAAAGGGCGGTTTTATCGATAAAAAGCGATCTCTTCCAGACAACCCGTGGCAAGAATATTGCTAATTAAGAATGGGGATGGTGGTACACATAATTATTGTACGATTACTTACATTTTCATAATAAATATATAACTATACTATAATATATACAAATATACATACAAGTTATATCAACGATATCATCCACCGGTCTCTTGTCACCGTCCGGGTACCTGCTGTTCTTGAACCGAACGGACTGTGCCGCGACGATGGCAAGCGACCGGACGGAATGTCGTTGGTACCTTGGAAGATGGGACGCCCCTTAGTATGGGACGCAACTTGTGTCGATACGTTGGAGGCTTCCCATCTTCCAAATACAGCCGTCACTGCCGGAGGAGCTGCCACACTTCAAGAAACCCCGAAACGCCGCAAATATGCATCCATCGGTGACGGATACATATTTGTGGCTTTCGGGGTTGAGACTTTGGGGCCATGGGGACGTGAGGCTCATCAACTTTATCGAGACCTTTCAAGGCGATTGAAAGAAGTCTCGCGTGACCAAAGGGCTGGCCTATATTTAGGGCAACGTATTAGCGTTGCCATACAACGCGGCCAGCATTTTGGGAACGCTCCCCACCGAGAGTGATCTGGACTACATCTTTTACTTGTAAATATGTATATAATAGTCGTTATTATGTATATTAAAATTGTATAAGAAAGTTAAAATAATTATTAACTTGATACAATCTTAGTTATATAAATATACAAAATATAGTGATAAAATGCAACTATTTAAACATAATAAATATATAGCTATATGCAATATAATAGTAATTATATAAAATTACATATGTATCTATATATATAAAAATCAATTGCTGTTCGTTAGTCTCGCTAAAACTCGAGAACGGCTGGACGGATTTGGCTAATTTTGGCTTTGAATTATTTGTGGAAGTCCAGGGAAGGTTTAAAAGGTGAGTAAATATGAAAAAAGATGCTTGGAATATAGTGAACACAACAATTTCGCTTTCCCCTAGAAACTATTTCTACCTGTCAAACATTTGATGTTCGCTCCGTCGTTTAGAAATCAATTAAATTTAAAAGTCGTTCCGAAATCAAAATAAATTTAAAAGTGATTTTTTTTTTTGTTTTGAATGTCAAATGTTTTTATATCCGTGCAGGAACGGAGAAAGAATACAATTTTCCTGCGGCCGGGCGGCCTGTCGTAAGAGGCGACCAAACAACCCACAGCCAGGTGGTATGGCATTTGCCCGACTGGATGGCTACCACCTCTGGTCTAAAGTATGTCACCATAACAACCATGAGTTGTGTTCTGGCATTTGTAGCACCTTTGGTGTTGCAAATGTCTATAGGCGATGATAACTCCTTTCCAACAAGTGGGCCGTCTGTCCGTCTGCTGAGCTCCTGCAATAAAAAAAATGTTTGATGTTTGTCCCGTCGTTCAGAAATCAACGTTGCCGGGTCAGCTAGTAAATATATATTTATGAAAGAAACCTTTAGCTGCTACGACTTATTACAGAATACCTTACTTAATACAAGCACTAAAAAATGTGAAAGACTATTTATTGCGAGTTGATTTTATTTTAATTCTAAACCAATATTTGAACGCCCATGAAGTAAGATGGCTATCAATTTTGTTTCATTTAGATATATCGGCGTAAACAAAAAACAAACAGCGAAAAACTGCTGTAAAAATAAACGTAAAAATGATGTATCGCCGATTATTCTGGTACAAAGTCGATGATAGCGAATATTTTGCTTTCATGTGTTTTACCCATTTGATACATACATACATACATACATAACTTCACCCATTTGATGCTATGACAAAACTTTTATCTACAAAACTTACATCCTACATTGCTTCATGTCGCTCAAGGTTATGCTTCTATCGGGTCTTGAAATATTATATATATTAGCTTCTGCCCGAGACTTTTTTTTTTGTTATTAATTTTTAGGCTCTTTGTGTGTCTTGGTTTGTTTGTGGAGTGTGCGTGTAATGCAATGCGATGGTAGTGCGCGTAGGTTTAAGTATATGTATAAGTTTTATTGTTAGTTATGTGTTTGTGACTTTGTGTGTTGTTATAATTAACTCAAGGTTGTTATGACGTCATATTCTAGATCAGGGGTGGTAGCCATCCAGACGGACAAAAACCCTACCACCTGGCTGTGGGTTGTTTTGTCGCCTCTTACGACAGGCCGCCACAACGCATGATATTGTATTCTCTCTCCGTTCCTGCACGGATAAAATTTAACATTAAGTTAGAGTAAGTTTGGAGGCGTCTTTAAGAACCTTAACTTACCATCAAGATTATGAACGCACAGAGAGGTTAAAGACCGATTAATTGTGAGAGCAGTTAAAAATTTCATTTTTTTTTTCAGAATTTGTTTTAAGCTACTTAGGTTGCCTGGAAGTTGCATTGAGAAATAAGGACGCCTGTTGTTTTGTAGTTTTTATAGTTGTCTATTTTGGTGAGGAATATAGTGTTCTATCTATCTTTTTTTTTATTGCAGGAGTTCAGCAGACAGGCAGACGGCCCACTTGATGGAAAGCGGTTACCATCGCCTATAGACATTTGCAACACCAAAGGTGCTACAAATGCGCTGCTGCTCTCTTAAGGGAAACTGGAACCTGGTCACTAATTCCGGAACACAACTCAAGGTTATTATAGCGACATACTTTAGACCAGGGGTGGTAGCCATCCAGTCGGGCAAATGCCCTAACACCTGGCTCTGGGTTGTTAAGTCGCCTCTTACGACAGGCCGCCCGGCCGCAGGAAATTGTAGTCTTTCTCCGTTCCTGCACGGATGATAACTTAGCGACTTCGTCCACGTGGAAAGTTTTCTGATGTTATAAGAAGTAACTTAGGCTACTTCTTTTTAGGGTTCCGCGAAAAACAATTCCACGCTGACGAAATCGCTGAATTGGCAATCGGCCAGATCATATGGTCCTTCGAGCCGGATATTCCAACTGGCGACCTATTTATACAGTCTGCAACAACCGTATTTTGCCATTTTATGGTTAATTCAAACCAAATTGTAAATTTTCGCATACCTAAAAAGTTAAATAAACAATCATTATCAATCTGCCCATTTACCCGTTTTCTGCCCTTGTTTTTTCTTTTTTGTTTTCTTATAAACATATTACTTCTGCCCTTATATATTTGAATACCCATTCCACATTCCTCAGATAATTACGCAAATTGCTACACGATAACTATTTTTTGGTACGTAGGTAGGTTAATATAACCTCGAGTACGTATTCTGTACTTTATTCAGCACACCTATTCTCGAATACTTGCACTAAACGTGATATCGGATCGATATAATAATATTGAATATTATATTCGTTTCACTCGGTGTGGTTAGCTTGCCGTGCAACTTTTATAGCTTATATATAGCTTCGTGTTTATTAAGACTCAGCGCACACGACAGTTTGATATATATTTTTTTTCCTAATCATTTTTATTTATTTCGTATTTCTTACGTTTCTCTGGCTGCTTTCTTGCGTGTTCTTTATTAGCATTAGTAAAAAAAAAAAAAAAAAAAAAAAAAAAAAAAAAAAAAAAAAATAAATTTTTTTTTTTTTTTTTTCGTTTGCTTTTCCTTTTCTTATTGTGCACTTCTCATCGTCATGCCTACCAAATCGCAATCTGCCATCTTTATGCAAACCCATAAGTACATAACTTTCCTATTAGAGATAGCTAACCTTATATTAAAAGGAGACAAAAAGTATAGTGTAAACGATTTCATAGGGCGCTTTACAAAATTGGACGATATAAAGGGCAAGTTGGATACAGTATATTATGAGATCTTGGACTCTAAAGACCTTGACGACAAAGTGGAAAAATGGTACTTTGACTACTACACCTCGGCTATAGAAGCATATGAAAAAATTTTGGTGGCAAACATCACCATCAGCTCAAGCATCAAACCAAGCTCGCCCACATTCTCCACGTCTACTGTTCTGCCCAAAATAGATCTACCCAAATTTTCTTCCAAGCTTGAGGATTGGCCATCTTTCATAACAATTTTCAAAAGCCTTACGGACACTGCCGGTAATTTGTCAGGTGCAGTTAAATTACACTATTTATTTTCTTGCCTCTCCGGAGAAGCTCTCAGTATGGTATCACACCTCAAGGTTACCGATGAGAACTACGATGTAGCGATGACAACACTTGCCAATCGCTACGAAAATCGCCGAGTTCTCATTGATAGGTTTATAGATATGATACTAGAGTTACCCCACATCACCACCCGCTCACAAATCAGACAGTTATTTTTAGCCCCTCTTATTTCAACCCAATCGGCGCTTAAAAACCTAAACTTACCACTACATGACTCAGACTACGTCCTAGTGTCAATAGTAGTGCGGAAGTTAAAGGGCGAGCTTCGCACATTATTTGAACGAACGCATGGGTCTTCAGACACTCTGCCCACCTTAAAGGATGTAATCACATTCTTAGAAGACCATGCACGTTGCACAGAAACTGAGACATATAACCCACCCCCCCCTCCCCTCAGCCCGACATACAGACAAACTGAACGTGCTTCTCCCTCAGCACGGTACCAACCACGCGCTTCTGCACCCAGACCAGAAATTCGGCACGTTCGTTTTCAGCCCACTACTTCCGTCCGCCCACCTTTAACGCGCCCTGCATATCCTCTACAAAGTCAAGCGTACCCTGTACAGTACGCTCAAGGATACCCACAGTCTACACAATATTTCGAGCCCATAGCACAAGATTCCGCCCACCCACCAGCACCGACCAATAATTATTACTGCCCTTGGTGTCACGTTAGAGGACACAGGTTGCTGAACTGCGGTGAATACCTAAGACAGCCTACGCAAGGGCGCTGGGATTTTATCCAAGCTCATGAACGGTGCCGTAAGTGTCTAGGACCCCATTACTCTGACGAGTGCAGATCCACAGGACGGTGTAGAGAATGTGATAGCGAGAAACACCATACCACCTTACATCGCAGTGGCTTTGAATCACCCACATATGACAATTCTCACCTCTTGCCCCCACAACTAAGAGGACAAGAACACACCCGCCCAACCACGGAATCAAGAAACTCTTCTCGTCGTAATTCACCTATTAATTCACAACAATGACTACCTGCTACTCACTTACACAATACTACACTACACCCACCCATACCATCGCTACAATATACACCATCCACTACATCACGTAAACAAAATAAATCCCAGTTTCATACTCAGCACTATGATAATAAAGTTTATCATAATAATCACTTGCCCGGCAGCCCTGTTACTTCCTCTGATAAAGCTAACCAAAATGACAGTCATATTTCAGCACATACTCAGCACATTACAGTACACGATCCACCAGTTTTATTACCCACTGTGTCCCTAGAACTAGCAGACAACGCTGGAGAATTTCATAAGGCAAGAGCATTATTAGACAGCGGTTCCATGCTAACCTTGTTAACTAAAACTATGACACAAAAATTACGTTTGCCTGTCGAGCACACAGAACTAAAAATTACAGGAGTCGGTAATCAGCAGACTCAAAACTCTAGTTCTTCAACTACCATCACATTCCGCCCTATTCACACCGAAGTCCCAGTAATTAGCGCAAAGGCATACATTCTACCAGATTTGACAGGTCTTTTACCATTAACAATGTTACCTGACGTTGTTCCACTCCTCGACTCGACACAGCTTCCCCTAGCAGACTCGTCTTATGGTTTCTCAGCCGCTATTGACTTGATTATAGGTTCTGATGTCTTGGGCCAAATTTTGGATGGTAACAAAATTTTTTTGGGCCCCGGCAGGCCAATAGCCTTCGGCACGATCTTCAATTTCGCTCTTTTAGGTCCTATCAATCCAAACTACACAAAGCCTGAGCCTCAAGTTAATTCAGCACTAGTAAATATTGACTGTTTACAACCCCAACACTCAAATAAAGAAATACACTCCGCTCTGGAGAGATTCTGGGAAGTCGAAGAAGTGCAATCAAAGGACAACTCAACCTCTGACGAGTGTGAGGAGAACTTTCGTTCTACCACCACACGTGATCCCACAGGGCGATACATAGTATCCCTTCCCTTTCTTACAAAGGCACCTAAGCTCGGTGCAACCCACGCTATTGCACTACGACGATTCCTTAATTTGGAGCGCAAACTCCAAAGAGATCCTACCCTCCGCTCAAAATATATCGACTTCATGAAGGAATACATTGACATGGGCCACATGGCTCTTTGTCACCCCAGCACATTTAAAGGAAAAGACCATTTTTACGTCCCGCATCATGGCATCTTCAAAGCCAACTCTGAAAAACTTCGCACGGTTTTTGATGGCAGCTGTAAGAGCTCTAATGGTGTCAGTCTTAATGACTGTCTGCACACTGGCCCACCGCTCCAACGTGATATTACTGACATCATTCTAAATTTTCGTACTCACAAAGTGGTCTTTAGTACAGACATCCAGATGATGTTTAGAAATATACTAGTTCACCCAGACCACAGACGGTTCCAACTCATTCTATGGCGCTCTTCTCCAGATCAACCTCTGCTCACTTACGCCCTGTCCACTGTCACGTATGGCCTACGACCCAGCCCCTTCCTCGCCAATCGATCTATTATACAGCTGGTCACTGATGAAGGTCACCGTTTTCCCCAGGCTGCACAGGTTCTTACGCACTCCATATTCGTGGATGACATTCTGACTGGGCATGATTCAGTTGACAAGGCAATAGCTCTGCAGACTGAACTCATTGAGTTACTAGCCCTAGGGGGATTTCATTTGCGAAAGTGGACCTCAAACTCTCGTCAGCTTTTAGAACGCTTCCCGGATGATCAATGTGACATACCCAAGGATTTTGATGTTGTACCCGACTCCAATGCAATCAAGGTACTTGGTATGCAATGGATACCCCAAACGGACGAATTTACATATCACATTTCGGTACCTACACTGGAAAAATTTACCAAAAGGTCAATACTCAGTACCATCGCTCGTTTATACGATCCTAGTGGATGGATCAGCCCAGTTATTTTCCGCGCAAAACTGCTCATTCAGCACCTATGGACTCTAAAGTTAGACTGGGATGAATCGGCTCCCAATGATGTCACATTTCAATTTCAGCACATTTTTGAAGACTTACCTCTACTCTCTGCTCTTCGACTCCCCAGAACAATTTGCACCAGCAAAGATTCCACCTACACCCTACACGGTTTTGCCGATGCATCCGAATCCGGATATGCAGCCGCAGTCTATCTTCATGAAACGAATATCACGGGTCAGGTACACGTCAGACTACTTGTTTCTAAATCCAAGGTAGCCCCCATTAAAACCCGACAGACTATACCAAAGCTGGAACTTTCAGCTGCACACCTCACTTCGCTGCTCATTTCTCGCGTCTCTGTTCAACTTTCTGCCCACATTACCATTCAGCAACACTTTTGTTGGTCAGACAGTACTATCGTACTCGCCTGGCTTAAAACTCCTTCTCAATCCCTACAGGTCTTTGAGGCCAATCGAGTCTCTGCCATTGCAGCCAATCCATGTAACCCTACTTGGAGACATGTACCCTCAGCTCTTAACCCTGCCGACTGTGCTAGCAGGGGAATATCAGCACAGGAACTCTTAGCCTATGACCTATGGTGGTCGCCTACTTGGCTCAAGGCCCCACCTGATACCTGGCCCACGATGCCCCCTGCTTTGGGTCATCACGTACTGCCTGGTCTAAAACCAAGAAAAATGGTAGCTCACATCGCGGTTCCTGATCTAGACACGGATTTACTCACGAGATTCAGCTCCTTAGACACACTTGTAGGCGTAACCGCATGTATTAAACGTTTTGCACACAATTGCTTGGTATCTTCTCACTCTCGCATCGTTGGTCCCATTACCGTAGACGAACGTAAGAAAGCGCTCTTACACTGGGTACGCTCAGTCCAACAAAATATGTTCGCTGAAGACATCCACCGACTGCAAACTAACAAATTATGTACAGTGCGAATACAACGCCTCTCGCCCTTTCTCAAGGATGGTCTTCTTAGAGTAGGAGGGCGCTTGTCCAACTCAGCCCTTAGATATGACACACAACATCCCCTCATCTTACCCAGTTCAAGCCCCCTTGTGGACCTAATTATAGATCATTTCCACACTATACACTGCCACCCGGGCGCAGATACACTACACGCACTACTCCGTCAACAATACTGGATTTTATCTGGAAGGCGAGTCATTCGTCACCGTGTCTTTAAATGTGTACGCTGTTTTAGGCATCGAGCTCAGCCGAATCCCCCTTTTATGGCCGACCTACCGGCTGATCGAGTCAGCCCACAACCGGTGTTTAGTCAAGTGTCCACGGATTTTGCCGGACCATTCCTAATTAAATCAAGTACTCTACGCAATGCCAAACTTCTCAAAGGCTACTTTTGTGTTTTCGTTTGTCTCGCCACCAAGGCAGTGCACTTAGAGGCTGTCTCGGAACTTTCTACGGACGCCTTTTTTGCGGCACTGCAAAGGTTCGTTAGTCGGCGCGGAATCCCTACCCTAATTCGCTCTGATTGCGGTACAAACTATGTCGGCGCAAGAAATCAGCTCATAGAAGTACAAAACTTCTTAAAGGCCAATGATGATAGAATTACGCACAAGCTAGCCACACAGCAGATCACATGGTTGCTCAATCCGCCCTCAGCTCCTTCTTTTGGCGGTCTGCACGAGGCAGCCGTGAAATCTACTAAGCAATTACTCTATCGCGTATTAGGTGAGCAGCATCTGACCTTTGAAGAATTTTCTACACTCTTAGCCCGTATTGAGGCCGTTCTCAACTCTCGACCACTCTGCCCTCTGTCTTCAGACCCTACAGACTTCGAAGTCCTAACCGCTGGTCATTTCCTTATAGGTCGCCCACTTACCGCATTACCCGAACATTCCCATGAATCCTCTCCTCCATCAACCCTACGACGTTTTCGCTTAGTGCAAGCGTTGGCTCAGCGATTTTGGACCTTGTGGTCGAAATCCTACCTGCACACTCTCCAATCCCGATCTAAATGGACTACGGAAACCAGTCGACCCAAGATTGGTGAGCTGGTACTCATAAAGGAGGATAATCTTCCCAGACTCCAGTGGAAGATGGGAAGAATAAAGAAGATTCTGCCCGGAAAGGATGACGTCGTCCGAGTCGTAGAACTCAGCACCAAGGATGGCAGCTTAACGAGACCAGTCACAAAGATTGCTCGTCTTCCCCTCGACGACAACAGCACTTAGTCAGCACTATAAATGGGAGCCGTCACCTTTTCCCCGGGCCCCAGGATGTTCACGCCACGCGTCGTTGTGCGGGGGTAGAAGGTCCTTTGCTCTTCCTAGCAAGCTAAAGGCCCCCCGCGGTATCCCATACTTGATTACGCTGACGCCTGCTATCTAGATTTAACCTTAGAACAGCTGAGTAAGCTTGAGCGACTTCAGAATTTTTGTATCAGGTTCATATTTGGATTGCGAAAATATGACCATGTTTCCGAATATCGTAAAAGACTCAAATGGCTTGCTATTCATTTTCGCCGGAATACTCACATTCTCACTCTCCTGTATAATATATTATTTACTCCTAATAGTCCCCAGTACCTTAAGGAACGTTTTAAACTCCTTCGCCTATCCACTGCCCACAATTTGCGCTCTGATACGTATCGAAAACTTATGACACCTGCACACACTTCATCCTATTATGATAATTCTTTTACAGTGCAGGCTGTCAATATGCTGCCTCTTTCAGAGAGGAATATTTAGAAATTTACTCAGAAAACACTCCATTAGCCACTGTCACGAGAGGCCAAATCCTTACCAACATAATTGTCAGAAATTGACATACTCAGAAATTTGATCATGGAAGGTGTGTCGTGCATCCATCCACTTTTGTATTGTATATCTGTTTAGTCATTCTTTCATCATGCATTCTATCCTTCACCCCGACACTCTCTTTCAGACCAACTCTCTTTCTTACTTCGGTATTACGAACACGGTCCGCGAGCGTCACTCCGCAGATTTTGCGCAGTGCTCGCATCTCGACCGCGTTTACTCTACTTTCATGCTCTTTCTTCTATACCCAACTCTCGCTTCCATACGTGAGCGTAGGTACCAGCACCATGTCTGATTAACACAATATAATTATGCTAATACATTTATTATGTAATATATGTATTTTGTAATATATTATTGTATATGTATATATTTGTATATTATATTTATGACTATGTATATACATATAATATACAAATACATACATATGTATTTGTATATTTATTTGTTAAATTAGTTTGAGTATTTATGTGTCCCCTTGCCTTTTTCCTGCACCACCTACATCACCTGATTCAAATTTGTTTTTAATTTAGGTTGCCTGGAAGAGATCGCTTTGAACGATAAGGCCGCCTATTGTATCGCCTAGAAAATATTGTAAATATGGTCTGTTTTTGTAATTGTACGTTTTGCTGTGCAATAAAGAGTTATCTCTCTCTCTCTCTCTATAAAGAAAAACCTTGCTCTTGTCACCGCCGGGGTACCTGCAGTTCTGGAACCAAACAGCTTGTGCCGCGACGATGGCCGGAGACCGGATGGGATGACGTTAGTACCTTGGAAGATGGGCCGCCCCTTAGTGTGGGATGCTACTTGCGTTGACACTCTGACGGCGTCCCGTCTTTCAAGTACGTCCGTTACCGCCGGTTCTGCTGCAGCCGAACAGGAGGCCCTCAAGCGCCGCAAGTACGCCGCTATCGGCAATAGTTACACATTTGCGGCGTTTGGGGTGGAAACTTTTTATCCGTGCAGGAACAGAGAAAGAATACAATTTCCTGCGGCCGGGCGGCCTGTCGTAAGAGGCGACAAAACAACCCATAGCCAGGTGGTAGGGTATTTATTTTACTCGACTGGATGGTGACCACCCCTGGTCTAGAGTATGCCGCCATAACAACCTTGTGTTGTGTTCCGGCATTAGTGACCAGGTTCCAGTCTTCCTTAAGAGAGCAACAGCGCATTTGTAGCACCTTTGGTGTTGCAAATGTCCATAGGCGATGGTAACCGCTTTCCATCAAGTGGGCCGTCTGCCTATCTGTTGCACTCCTGCAATAAAAAATAAAAACTCTGGGTCCGTGGGGTCCTAACGCTCTAAAACTTTATCGAGACGTTGCCGAGCGCTTAGTAGACCTCTCACGCGACCAGAAGGCTGGCGTCTATTTTGCTCAAAGGGTAAGCATTGCTATTCAGCATGGTAACGCCGCCAGCCTTTTGGGAACGTTCCCGGTAAGTGACAGTGGTTTGGGAGCAATATTTTATCTATAATTTTGCTCTCCTTTTTTTTTTACTTAGTTTTAGTATTTAATTTTAGGTTTCTATTTTAAAGTTTAGTTTAATTTTTAAAATAATTTTGGTTGTTACAATAAAGTTTCGATAGCATAACAAAACTCTTTTGAAGGTGTTAATAAAAAAATTTATGACAACAATAGGAAAATTCAAAATATTATAAAGAAAAACAATATTTAGACGTGTTGCTGGGGAGTTTCTTGCCGCTTCTTCTCCTTTACAGCATCAGCACGTTGCGAAGCGGTGTACATAGAATAGGAAGTAAAAAATTAAATTTTAACTTACATGTACGACTTTCAAAAAGTGTTCTCCAGTGGAACTTATTTTGAATAAAAACTTTTGAATTTGAATTTGAATATATCAAGCAAGAATATGACAACAATATTCTTCTACCCACAACGTCTTATTACTTATCAAAGGTTTCTTATGGTCGTAAAATGCTTTGATTAGTTTACCTCCCATACAGTAAAATATCTAATTAATTGAATCATATTTAAAAGCATTGAAGCTCCAGTCAATGAAATATAAATCTGTTATCCGTGCAGGAACGGAGAAAGAATAGAATTTCCTGCGGCCGGGCCACGGCCAGGTGGTAGGGCATTTGCCCGACTGGATGGCGACCACGCCTGCTTTAAAGTATGTCGCCATAACAACCTTGAGTTGTGTGCCGGCATTAGTGACCAGGTTCCAGTCTCCCTTAAAGAGAGCAGCAGCGCATTTGTAGCACCTTTGGTGTTGCAAATGTCCATAGGCGATGGTCACCGCTTTCCATCAAGTGTGCCGTCTGTCTGTCAGCTGAACTCCTGCATTAAAAAAAAAAATCGGGCGTGATTGTGGTGAAATGCAAACCTATTTAATAAATAAAAAGTTACGTCCAGGCATCAGCATACCACTATCTGCATCTCTGTAAATACAAATTCATTCATTCATGCTTGTACAAAATCTAATTATATGAGGAAAAGCATAAAGTACTTCAGATTATTTGACAGTGCACTCCTCTATTGCTTGCTAGAAAATTACGTTAAAATGATGACGTCGTCAATGAGATTTTCATTTTTTTTTATTGCAGGAGCTCAGCAGACAGGCAGACTACCCACTTAATGGAAAGCGGTTGCCATCGCCTATAGACATTTGCAATACCAAAGGTGCTACAAATGCGTTGCTGCTCTCTTAAGGGAGACTGGAACCTGATCACTAATGCCGGAACACAACTCAAGGTCGGTATGGCGACATACTTTAGACCAGGGGTGGTAGCCATCCAGTCGGGCAAATGCCCTACCACCTGGCTGTGGGTTGTTTTTCGCCTCGTACGACAGGCCGCCCCAACGCAGGAAATTGTATTCTTTCTCCGTTCCTGCACGGATAAAATGACGGTATTTAGCCGTCTGAATGGCTTAGAGCCGTAGCTAGGGGAGGGTATTGTGGGGCAATGCCTTACCATAAAAATACCAAAAACTAAGATAAATTATTATTATTATTAAATTGTTTGTTCATAGTTTGAGATAAAAAGGTTTGTGATATTCAGACGGCCTCTGTGGTTGAGCGGGCTAAGCATTTGCCGGCGTACCTCACTGCAACGCAGAGGTTCCGGGTTCGATTCCTGGTATAGTAAATTTCGGAAACGTATTTTCTCCGTTATTTACTATGGTCTGGGTGTCTGGGATCGGCCCCAGAGTAGTCCGTTGTATATCACCCATAACACAAGCGTAACTTTCTTAATTTGGGGATATACAATATGGGTGTTTGTCTGCCGATTATTATTATTATTATTATTTTATATTATAATAATTCTTTGTTCTGTGTATGGCATTTGAAGCGCCATCACAGGAAGCGATGGGTCTATTTAATTATAATATTTGTGATATTCAAATTCAAATTCAGATTCAAAAGTTTTTATTCAAAATAAGTTCTACTGGAGAACACTCTTTGAAGGTCATACATGTAAGTTAAAATTTAATTTTTACTTCCTATTCTATGTACATCGCTTCGCAACGTGTTGATGCTGTCAAGGAGAAGAAGCGGCAAGAAACTCCCCAGCAACACGTCTAGCTAAATATTGTTTTTCTTTATATTTCATATTCTATTTATATCTCAAATTCTTTTTTTTATAAGTTTTGTACAGAAGTATGTTACAGAATTACTTTTTAAAGAATTAATGGATACAGAGGGGATTCCCTCTACAATAGATTGCAATATAGTCTATATTGCAATCTATGGTACGGAAAATCCCCTTTTAAACTAAAATAAACATATACTAGAGATTGATTATGATTGTTTGGTTAAGTGAAGTGTACGGTAAAGCCACTCTACCTGTAACCAATGCTAGCCTACCTCAAATTCGACTCTAGCTACAGCCCTGGAATGGCTACCATACCACACCTGGTCTAGAGTATGTAGACATAACAATCTTGAGTTGTTTTCCGGCATTAGGGGCCAGGTTCCAATCTCCCTTTGGAGAGTTGCAGCAAGCGACGATAACCGCTTCCCATCAGGTGGGCCGTCTGCCTATCTGCTGAACTCATGCAATAAATAAAAAAGCTATGCTTGCTACAAATGTAGCGATATAAAGCCGATCCATCGACGGCGCGGGTATTGCCTCGAGAATTCATCATGCAGCCGGAAATGTGCGCGGGCGCTTGCAAACAAAAGGGAAGGGAAAGTATCGATAAGGAACTAATAATTATGATATCGATAACTAATATTGCAATAAAGCCGTATTACCTTTTTTTTCCAGGGTCTTCTTCCTCGGTTTGTAATGAGGAGGTTGGGGCCTCGAGGTTTACCTCTTTACCCCGGCTGCAACTCAATGGGCAACTACCCACCGGTAATTGGGTTTGGAGCTGCTGGAGTCTTCTCCGCATGGCGATGGCTTCTCAGCAGCTCTCTTTGGCCAATCTGCGGCGTACGGTGACCTTCGCGGGCTTTCCGCTGGCTACTTCCGCGGCTTAGTTGGCCATTCAATGGCGTTCGATGGCCATCTCGGGCTTTAAGTGGCCATCTATGGCATCTGGTGGCCTGTGTATTACCTTAGTGTGCGGCCTGAGTGGCAAAGAGTCCGGCGGGGCGGACTGCGGGCAATAGAGGGTTCAACTGAATAGCCTGAGTGCACGTTCGGCGTTCATCGTTCGCATACTGATTCAAACATGTACGCGACGCCTGGCTCGACGCACATCTCGGCTGGCACTATGGACACTCGTTAGCGTTTAGATACATTTAAATTAGTTTATCTATGATCTCAGTGCACGCCCGAACCGAGCGTGCAGCGTTCCTATACATGACGCATTGCTCAACGCAAACACCGGCCGCTACTAAGGACGGCCGCTAGCATTTCCGTGTGTTTGACACGAACGCTGCAGACCCGAATAGAGCGGGCACTCAGGCCATACGCTTAGTGTTTAAAGCACTCGCATTCCAAATTCAAAGCGCGCGGGTTCGAATCCTGGCCGATAAGCATGCACCACAAAAGCAAATTTCTGGCCTAATTTACATATTGGTACAGTTACCACATGCTAACGGTGGAGGAAAATAGCGTGGCGGTTATACTATTCGTTTCCCTATACATGAGAGGCCCGAGCCCAGTACTAGAACATTTATGAGCTGTTATTGTTATTATTATAATAAAATATTTACAAGTCAGTTGCTGATTCTTGAGAAGTATTGAAACTTAATGGTCTAGCAATTTATGATAATAATGTATCATTTTTTAGGTAATATTATATTGTTTATAGTATAGATGATCTATTATACGTTTTAAGATTAAGACCAACGTAATCCGGTGGTTCGGGCATGTGGAAAGAATGCATGATGAAAGAATGACTAAACAGATATACAATGCAAAAGTGGATGGATGCAGAAGTCGTGGAAGGCCACGACACACCTTCCATGATCAAATTGATGTCAGGAACCTTAAGAACAGACGAGCGTGCATGACAAGAGTTATGAATGTCAAAGAAGCAAGTGAGGTGTGTAAGAATGGGCCTAAATGGCGCTCTGTTGTTCGTGCCTACCCCGCAAGGGAACTGGCGTGAAGTTATGTATGTATGTACTAACGTAATTTAATAAAGTTTTAATACGACATAATATTTTTTTTTACAGATTATACTGACAAAAATTACTCAGGGTCACAATGACTAATCTTAATTAATGTCGCCCAATATTAAAGCAATGGACAACAACAAGCAAATTTTGTAATTGTATAATATTTGTTGTCAACATATCAGACATATTTTTATTAATAGAATAAATAGAATGTCACAACAATATCCAATTACAAGTATCGTTCCATTATTAATTTTTGGCCTACTTGTTTTAGAGCTTCAAACGAACCATATTCCGTCAATATATTTAAGGTTTTACAAATCAGGAACGTTGATGAATATGTTATACCTATTGTTAGTATAACGTCCACTGATGTTGTCTCAAAAGGAAGCCGCAGATCGAGAAAGGGAGAGAAGGGTAAGTGCGCGTATTGACGCGCCTGCACATGGGCACCGGCGTCAGCCGGGAGCTCGGAGGCGTAGATACGCGCATGACTTCCCTCCCTAGGATAATTCCGCTTCAGGGGCCCTCATGCATCAAGGGAGCAGAGTCTTCACCCCTGTCGTCGAAGTGAGTTAGCTCTTCCAGGGGCTTTCTCAGGCACTTATTGCGCTAGGATCGGCGTGGGCGTGCGTAACTACGTTCTAAGTCTCATGCCTTTTCGGCCATAAGCGCGGGGCATCGGAGGAGGGTGGTTTTAGTGGCCATTTGGGCTCGAGTCTCCACACAAGCCGATTGATTACTGTTTGGATTGCCCCTTCTGGGAATGCCTCCATGATCAACTATGGTCTAATCCCTTGCAAAGGACCCGGTATTGCGCGTAAATAGCATTTCCCCCGCCTGAAAAAGAAAAACGTCCACTGATGTAAACATGTCATCGTGGTATACATACATACATAACTTCACGCCAGTTCCCTTGCGGGGTAGGCACGAACAACAGAGCGCCATTTAGGCTTATTCTTACACACCTCACTTGCTTCTTTGACATTCATAGCTATTGTCATGCACGCTCGTCTGTTCTTAAGGCTCCTGACATCACCTTCTGCTAGCACACGATCAATTTGATCATGGAAGGTGTGTCCTGGCCTTCCACGACTTCTGCATCCATCCACTTTTGCATTGTATATCTGTTTAGTCATTCTTTCAAAATGCATTCTTTCCACATGCCCGAACCGTGGTTTAATATTTGTTACTTATATTTAGTATTATACGGCGTGATCGTGGTATAATACTAAATATAAGTTAATAACCGTTGCGTAGTTGAGCGTGGGAGCTCAAGGAAATGGGGATAAATATCTTGTCGCTGGCGAGCGGTGCGGTTGTAAAAGTGAGGCGTTGGCACCGGATCAAACAGTTCCTCGGCTTATACAAGCGGTAAAAGACGCAGAGGGACGTAAAGTCTCTCCGAAGGCTAAGCGAATCTAGACCGCCTGTTAGTATGGGACCGTCGACGATATGACCAGCGCGACGCTGGATGGAGTCGAGGGGGTGTCAGTCTGATAAGTAGGTGCTCCGGGCCATAGATGTGAGCAGTACTCCATATGCGGTCTGATGTGCGCTTTGTACGGCGCAAGTCGTTGCCGCGTAGTAAAGTACCACTGTACTTTTACTTCGAATCTCTCATTAGTGAATTACTTTACATGTAATCTATAATATTATAAAATTCTAAACGTGCCGTGTCTGTACATTGAAGCTATTTAAAAAAAACATCCGGAATAGACTATATAAACGATGGAGAAAACGGTGAATTTTTTTAGATTTATCCGTGCAGGAACGGAGAAAGAATACAATTTCCTGCGGCCGGGCGGCCTGTCGTAAGAGGCGACTTAACAACCCACAGCCAGGTGGTAGGGTATTTACCCCACTGGATGGCGACCACCCCTGGTCTAAAGTATGTCGCCATAACAACTTTGAGTTGTGTTCCGGCATTAGTGACCAGGTTCCAGTCCCCTTTAAGAGAGCAGCAGCGCATTTGTAGCAACTTTGCTGTTGTAAATGCCCATAGGCGATGGTAACCGCATCCCATCAAGTTGGCCGTCTGCCTGTCTGCTGATCTCCGGCAGTAGAAAAAAAAACATTTTTCGTCTATTTGTCTGTTTGTTCAGGATTCGCGTAAAAACTACTAGACCCAGTTTGATGCAGTTTTCACTGATCGACAGGAGATATATAGACTTAAAATCTGCGCAACTTTTCAACCTGGAAATCCCGCGAGAAATTTTCTGGGAATGATTTAAAATGGCCAGTTTAAAATAAATAAAAAAATCAGGTGTCTTTGGCACACCCGACGGAAGTGATAACTTAAACTAATCTAAGTTGGTCAAGTAGTTTTTCCGTGATCACTGAACAGGCAGACTGGCGCCGTAAAGCGTTACGTAACGCGTGACGTAAGGAAGCAGTTTACCCTCCCATAAGACCACCAATCACTTCAAAAATTTAGAATCAAATGCGACTTTTTCACTGATGGATAGCAAATTTTATGTAATAAAATGTGTGATACTTTTAATCTCGGTAATCCCGCGGGAATTTTCTTGAGAGTGGTTCAAAGTTTTTCGGATGCATAAAAATTAGCCTATTCCGACACAGTTTGCATTAAAACGATAGCTAACATTCTTTTTTAAACGCTACGGTACTTCATATCCAGGGTATCCCGCGGGAATTTCAGGTCAAGCGTACACGAAGTCACGGGCATATCCTAGTATTTTAATAATAAACTAATTTTAAATTTTTTGGTCCTCCTGGGTAATAGTTGCCATATTTTTCTACACTATCACTTAATAATTGTTACAATACGTGTAGGGTAGGGTACTTGTCCGACTGGATGGCTACCACCTCTGGTCTAGAGTATGCCGCCATAACAGCCTTGAGTTGTCTTCCGGCCGGCATTAGTGGCCAGGTTCCAGTCTCCCTTAAGAGAGCAGCAGCGCATTTGTAGCACCTTTGGTGTTGCAAATGTCCATAGGCGATGGTAACCTCTTTCCATCCAGTGGGCCGTCTGCCTGTCTGCTGAACTCCTGCAATAAGAAAAAATAAACTGGAAATTCTGCTTAACCCGTGTATGTTGTTCTACCAGAATCCAACCTGGCTTCTTGAGACTGTGATATAGATAACTCAGCCACTGAACTACCCTGAATTGTAGATATTAATATAATCCATGTGGATTAATAGAGCAATTGTCGTAAAATAAATCTTATTGCTGAGCAAATCATAAATTGTGAAATTGCAGAATTTACGCTCTCTGTCTTCATTTCAGAATAATACTGTTGTGTCTAGACTAGACGTAGAAATATCTATTTATTATTCAGAACTTGAGAACGTCAATATCATAATTTATTTTCTTATTGCTTTTTTTTCCAAACATTACTTGATATTTAGAAATTGAGAAATCTGCGTTTGGAAATAAAGGCCTCTTATACGAGTGTTTTGGTGGAAATTTGTGCGTGATATTATGATATAGTTTTTTTTTTATTTTTAATCTGTGGACTCGAGTTCCGTACCCTTTTATCCGTGCAGGAACGGAGAAAGAATACAAGTTCCTGCGGCCGGGCGGCCTGTCGTAAGAGGCGACCAAACAACCTACAGCCAAGTGGTAGGGTCTAATCTGCCCGTCTAGATGGCTACCATCCCTGGTCTAGAGTTTGCCGCCATAACAAAGTTGAGTTGTGTTTCGGCATTAGTGAACAGGTTCCAGTCTCCCTTAAGAGAGTAGCAACGCATTTGTAGCACCTTTGGTGTTGCAAATGTCCATAGGCGATGGTAACCGCTTTCCATCAAGTGGGTCGTCTGCCTGTCTGCTGAACTCCTGCAATAAAAAATGAAAAAAACCCTTTTTTATAATTTAATTTCTAGATTTAATTTTTTGAATTTAACACGCTTATTAGATATTTTGGTTCTTGTCTGTGACATTAATTTATTGATTTTTGTGTTGAGGTATTCTGTTTAGTCATTCTTTCATCATGCATTCTTTCCACGACATAAAACATCAATGCCCCAATATCGATATCATCATTTCCCATCACTAGTATGAAACCGGCCGCTAGGCGTACCGGATATTTGGTATAAAATACGTATTAGAGTTAGAAATGCAATCTTTTACCGAGAAACCGTCTGTCTATTAAGTATAGAAACATAGATATAATTCATATTTCAGCCACTTAGATGTAAATACATAGAAATAACACTGTAGACATAAAACAATATGACGGCCTCTGTGGTTGAGCGGGCTAAGCCTTTGCCGGCTTACCTCACTGCAACGCAGAGGCTCCGGGTTCGATTCCTGGTACGGTAAATTTCGGAAACGAATTTTCTCCGTTATTTATTATAGTCTAGGTGTCTGGGATCGGCCCCAGAGTGATCCGTTGTATATTACCCATAACACAAGCGTAACTTGCTTAATTTGGGGATATACAGTGTGTGTGTTTGTATGCCGATTAAAAAAAAAACTTCTTAATAGGTATACGTTAAGAACCTTAGTAGTTAACCAAATTGGTCTTTAAGTAGCTTTAGTAAATAAATAGAGAGAGAGATATCAGAAGTCATGGCAGGCCACGACATACTTTCCATGATCAAATTGATCGTTTACTAGCAAAAGGTGATGTCAGGAGCCTTAAGAACAGACGAGCGTGCATGACAAGAGCTATGAATGTCAAAGAAGCAAGTGAGGTGTGTAAGAAGAAGCCTGAATGGCGCTTTGTTACTCGTGCCTACCCCGCAAGGGAACTGGCGTGAAGTTATGTATGTATGTATGTATATATATCGCGGACCGCGTTCGTAAAACCGAAGTAAGAAAGAGAGTGTTGGGGTGAAGGTAAGGAAAGGAATGCTCCGGTGGTTCGGGCATGTGGAAAGAATGCATGATGAAAGAATGACTAAACAGATATAGAATGCAAAAGTGGACGGATGCAGAAGTCGTGGAAGGCCACGACACACCTTCCATGATCAAATTGATCGTGTACTAGCAGAAGGTGATGTCAGGAGCCTTAAGAACAGACGAGCGTGCATGACAAGAGTTATGAATGTCAAAGAAGCAAGTGAGGTGTATAAGAATAAGCCTGAATGGCGCTCTGTTGTTCGTGCCTACCCCGCAAGGGAAATGGCGTGAAGTTATGTATGTATAATTTATTTCACTGATAATTTTTGTCTGATGACATAAAAATAAAAAGTTATGTATGTATGTATGTATGACATAAAAATTGGCCTTTAAAAAGATTACTCATTTCCTCGATGGCCAGGTGGGGAACGAGAATTTACAAGGAAGTAATGTACTTCTAAATGTTACTATAACACTATTAAACACATTTTGTTGAAACCAACTTTTTTTTAAAGCATTTTTGAAATTCTACAACCTCAATTTTTTGAGCAGTTACCACTTCACATTTTAAACGTTATTTTTTATTGCAGGAGTTCAGCAAACTGGCAGACGGCTCACTTGATGGAATGCGGTTACCAACGCCTATGGACATTTGCAACACCAAAGGTGCTACAAATGCGCTGCTGCTCTCTTAAGACTGGAAGCTGGTCACTAATGCCGGAACATAACTCAAGGTTGTTATGGCGGCATACTCTAGACCATGGGCGGTAGCTATCCAGTCAGGTAAATGCCCTACCATCTGGCTGTGGTTTGTTTTGTCGCCTCTTACGACAGGCCGCCCAAACGCAGGAAATTATATTCTTTCTCCGTTCCTGCACAGATAAAATAGAAGGTATGTCTTTATAGAGACATACATACATAACTTCAAGCCAGTTCCTTTGCGGGGTAGGCACGAACAACAGAACGCCATTTAGGCTTAATCTTACACACCTCACTTGCTTCTTTGACATTCATAACTCTTGTCATGCACGCTCGTCTGTTCTTATGGCTCCTGACACTACGACACTACTACTTTATAGAAACACTACGACAAATTATTTATCTTCGTTTTATCTATATAACCCCAATTTAATACAAACCCGAAACATAAGCTTCTCGCTAGATGGCACTATTAAGAAAGGCTGAGCCGACCCCAGACTAAATTATTACCCGTTACCAGTTTGTCTAGTGCCAAACAGGCTGAAACAGGCCAAAATGTATTTGAACTTAAAAACTATCTATGGTTCGGCCTAGACCCAGTATTATTAGAGGTCGTAACCATAGACATAATATAAAATAGAGAGATTTTGCATATATTGTTAAAAAAAAAATTGTTCATGATCTTTATGTCAGACTAGCTGTGCCCGCGACGTCATCCGCGTTAAATTTTCTTTCAAAACCCTCCGATTTTGAAACATTCTTCATCGCTGCTCCGCTCCTATTGGTCTTAGCGTGATGATATATAGCCTATAGCCTTTCTTGATAAATGGGCTATCCAACACTGAAAGAATTTTTCAAATCAGACCAGTAGTTCCTGAGATTAGCGCGTTCAATCAAACAATATTAGTACATTTGGCTACAACACTAATACTTAAATTTTAAATAACGCGATATCTTTTGAATGAAACGTCCGAATTGAATAATTCAAAAAGTTCTAGAAAGGTATTGAATTCATCTTGAATATGGAGTAATTTATTTTGATAAGGATTAATACCAAGGTACAAAATAAAGAATTTTTGTTGCGACGACATTTTAATTATTTAAAAAAAATAAAAGAAAATACTTATTGTGAGATAACTACAATAGTTAGACATATGGCTACTGACTATATTTTTTATAGACAATTATATGTTCTGCAATTAGGTAGTACATTGTTTTGTTCTATAATCAATAGTTTTCGCAGCGCACGCCGTGTAAGCATTTTTTCAGGTAATTTTTTTACACCTTGGGTTACATTATTGGACTTTAGGTAAGAATCTCTAATGTTTTTGAAAATATAATATAGCTTATAGCCTTCCTCGATAAATGTACTATTCAACACTGAAAGAATTTTTCAAATCGGAGCAGCGGTTCCTGAGATTAGCGCGTTTAAACGAACAAACTCTTCAGCTTTATAATATTAGTATATATAGATTATAGTATAAAGTTGTACTAAAAGACAATGTTTATCCGCTTACCTAAAACAAAATTTGGTAATTGACTGTATTTTCTTGAAATTTCTCTTAACATTGACTATACATAAATAGACATAATATTAAGTAATTTTATTTGTAATGTATAATTTTAATTTATTTTCTTGTAATTATTTGAGTCTATTATATTTTGGTAGAAATTTGATTGATATATGATTTAAATTTGTATTTTGCTTCAAGAACACTATTTATTGTATGTTTTCCAAATAAATTAAATAAATACTAAATTTTTCTATTTACATTATACTTAAACGTCGTCGTCGCGCCCCTCGCCCCGTTTTATAATTTCGTGAGGGTATGTAAGTGTTTTGTTACTTTGTTTTTTTTTTTGGATTTGTAATTTTTAAGAAACATTTGGTACTTCAACCTACTTTGCATTACCATATATGACAAATCTAATGAAAATGTCTACCCCCTCACATCAAATTTGTCAAAAAAATAGCAGTGTTACTTCGTATTGTTACTGCCCAGCTCTTGCGATTCATGCCTGAAAGAAGAAGAAGAAAGAAAGTTTATTTGCCGAATGTGACACAGACAAAATATGACTAAGGGTCAATTTATACTAGCGCAGAGTCGAAGCGCATCGAAGCGTCTATCCAAAACTGAATATAACAAATTCAACCTTAACTCCACAGCATAACGCACATATTACTTCTGAGATTTTAAAAAGACGCGCGTATTCTTCGGAATTCGCGCGTCTGCGCGTGAACAACGCTGATTGGTGCGCGCGCATTCTCGCGTGTCCATGCGCCCACTAGTGAACCTACCGTTCATCAGTCGGAAATTGGCCTGCGTCGGTGTTGATCACGATGGACTCGGACGAAAAATTAATTTACCTATTTTTCATCTTCTTCAACTTCCGATATAAGTAATACCATAGCAAGATCAATGTCAACCATTTTACACACGTTTCAGCTACGAAAGCCAACTGGCAAGTAATTCAATAGCACTGCTGTTGATGCCCATTACCACGTAAAAGAGTGCGCGCGTATTCGTGCGGCTTCGCTTTAGTTGTAAAGAATTTGACGCTTCGATGCGCTTCGACTCTGCGCCAGTATAAATTGACCCTAAGTATGCCGCAATTCAACAAACGAGGTTTGCACTCGATATATTGCTGTGTCGAAAGATATTTCGCCACAATACTGATTTTCAGTGCCCAACTCTTTTTGATTATTTTCAGGAGTTCAGCAGGCAGGCAGACGGCCCACTTGATTGAAAGCGGTTACCATCGCCTATGGACATTTGCAACACCAAAGGTAGTACAAATGCGCACTCTCTTAAGGTAGACTGGAACCTGGTGACTAATGCCGGAACACAACTCAAGGTTGTTATGACGGCATACTCTAGACCAGGGGTAGTAGCCATCCAGTCGGGCAATTACCCTACCACTTGGCTGTGGGTTATTTTGTCGCCTCTTACTTACTCCACAGCGCAGGATATTGTATTCTTTCTCTGTTCCTGCACGGATATTTTTTTTTATGTTTTAGTTTATATTTAAATAAGGATTGTCTATTCTTTCGTATATCTACAAAAAGACCTATCTATCAACGGGTGGAGCCAATGTGGTGAGTGGGTAAAAAAGCTTCGTGATATAAGCAGGCTAATCGGCTTTCAATCTAGATCTGGGTCACTATAATCCTTTATTTACGAGTGGAAATTAAAACATACTGTTACGTGCGAGCGGGGGTGCGCACTCGGGATTGGAAGAAAACACCAGTTTTTAGCTAAACGCTTTTATTGACTTACACAGCCGTACGCGATTCGTCTCCGCAGGGTCGTCCCTGCACGCACGATGCACTGTCCCGACGATAATTTGTCTCACAATACCATCGCCGATATTGCGTAGACCACCTCCTGCTACTGCAGAGCTCACCTCCGATATTACCGCGTGTAGCTCGCTTCTGGATCTTCTCTCAAACTGCGCTACACTCCTCCTTCACTCAACTGTCCACTAAACTCGTCACTGTCTTCTACTAAACTTCTCTTCCAACTCTTCCGTATCGCACTTGTCGCTTCGCTGTCTTGTACTGAACTCAACTCCTAAACTGCCCGGTAGGCGCGCCTTACGCTGCTTATATACCCGGAAGAATCTTCTGGAACCCATAATTTCGGTCTTCTTTTCGTTATTCTTTTATTTACTATCTATCCCTTTCTAAACATCTATCTATCTCTGTCTTTTCCTTCCGAACTCTTTATTCTAGAACTTACGTCCATCGTCCATTCCTTTCTAAAATGTATCCGTCCTTGTCTTTTCCTTCCAGAATTTTCTACCCTTTTCTTAGTCTTAAACTAACTAAATTGTTCCACCATCACAATAGAAAAATAGAACTTTCCATACACGTTCTCTATTTTTTTTTATTGCAATAGTTCAGCAGACAGGCAGACGGCCCACTTGATGGAAAGCGGTAACCATCGCCTATGGACATTTGCAACACCAAAGGTGCTACAAATGCGCTGCTGCTCTCTTAAGGGAGCCTGGAACCTCGTCACTAATGCCGGAACACAACTCAAGGTTGTTATGGCGACATACTTTAAACCAGGGGTGGTAGCCATCCAGTCGGGCAAATGCCCTACCTGGCTGTGGGTTGTTAAGTCGCCTCTTACGACAGGCCGCCCGGCCGCAGGAAAATGTATTCTTCATCCGTTCCTGCACAGATATGATGATATCTCTCGCGGGCCCTTGGCCTTTGGGCCCTTTTTACATTAATTACAATGTTCAACTGTGATTCCGTTGCCCTTGACTTCGACCTTTCGACTATGCTAACAATTAGTAAAACTATTGTAATACTTGCCACAACTCAGAATGGTTTATGGTAGTAAAAGAACAGCAACTGGTCACAATATTTTATAATCAGATAACCTTACGGTTTTAACACATAGCAGACACTATTTTTTTTTTTAAGGCGGGGGAAATATTATTTACGCACAATACTGGGTCCTTTGCAAGGGATTAGACCATAGTTGATCATGAAGGCTTTCCCCTTTGATAAGGGACAATCCGAACACTAATCAAGCCAGCTTGTGTGGAGACTCAGAGAAGTTGCACGGGCAACACCCACTAAAACCACCCTCCTCCCATGTGCCCCGCGCTTTTTATGAAGGAAAGGCTGAGACTCAGAACGTAGTTACGCCCAGTCCGATCCAGCGCAAAAAGTGCCTGAATGTGCCCCGGGAATCAGAACACATTCACTTCGTCAGCGGGGGTGATGAATCCTTTGCTTGATAGCTAAAGGCCCCCCGAAGCGGTATTGTTCAGGGTGGGAAGTCATGCGCATACCTGCGTTTCCGGATGCCAGCCAACCGCCGGCGTCCGCGTGGAGTCGCATTAGCACGCGCAATAATACTTTTCTCCCTATCTCGTTCGGCGGCCTCTTTGAGAGACATTACCGTCTCGCAAAAAGTAACCGCAGCCTCCCAGGTATCGCTGCTATGCAGCATGGCTTTCACCAGACATTGCAGACACTAACTTTAACACTCGATGAGCACTTTTAGAACATCTCGCCATACCTCCAACAGTTAAATAGTTTAAGAAACTTAGCATATTGACACAACCGATAACGGATTGAAGTCATTGATAAAGTATTTTAAATAAAAGGCATGCAAAGAATTTAATACATTATTGTTTGTATATTTCAGATAATATTTTATATAAGATATTGTATAAAATATTTTACTTAAAGTTTTATATGCAATAAAATAAGCCGAACACCTACATACTTTAGTCAAATGTAAAAAACTTTTTCCCCAACCTAATATACTAGCTGTGCCCGCGATGTCGTCCGCGTGGAATTTGTTTTCAAACATTTTTCATTGCTGCTCCGCTCCTATTGGTCTTGGCGTGAAGATATATAGCCCATAGCCTTCCTCGATAAATGGGCTATCCAACACTGAAAGAATTTTTCAAATCAGACCAGTAGTTCCTGAGATTAGCGCGTTTAAACAAACAAACTGTTCAGCTTTATATATTAGTATAAGATAAGATGAAGAGTTATCTATGTATCTAAAGGTTCCGTTTTTTCCAAAATGCCTACCCTAGATACCTAAGAAATTTGTTTTACCACAATCTAGGTACATAAGTATTGGAGTTTGAAAATTAATTGTAAGGTGTAACAATATTTTGTGCAAATTCACCTCGTAAGCGTTGTGTCGCGATAAAGTAGTCAGCCGCTTGTTCGTGGCTCCCAAGAGAGGCATACACATAGGGCTCGACTCAATCCAGATTTCTTGTACGCACTGCGGTCGAAAACGCCGCGGTTTATTTATGGTATTGAGCACTGATATTTGCTAACTTTTTTTTTATTAATTTTAATACATACATACATAACTTCACGCCAGTTCCCTTGCGGGGTAGGCACGAACAACAGAGCGCCATTTAGGCTTATTCTTACACACCTCACTTGCTTCTTTGACATTCATAACTCTTGTCATGCACGCTCTTCGTTTCCTCGCTGGATCGCCATACTGAACCGTTGGCCGAGGTAAGCACCAGCCCTCTCATCACCTGAAGAGTCAATGAGTCGTTTCGATAAATTTTGGTAAGGGCTCATGGCCTCAGGACCCCACGGTCCAAGCGTCTCGACAGCAAACGCCACAAACATATAACTCTCACTGAGGGTTGCATATTTGCGCCGCTTGAGTGATCCGGCTGTTTCCGCCGCTGAACCGGCTGATCTAGACGTGTTTGGTAAATGGGATGCGGCCAACGTATCTACGCAAGTCGCATCCCGCACCAAAGGCTTGCCACGCTGCCAGGGAATTAGAGTCATTCCGTCAGTCATCATTTGCTAACTTAGAAATTACATACATATTATCACTCCTGTTTTCTATGGGGGTAGGCAGGGGCTATGGGTTTCTACTTACGACTATCCTGACTAACAACATTCGCTTTATCTCCTTTCATTAACCTTTTCACATATGCACGTGTATTTGAAATGCTTTTTACCTGACCTCTCTTTAACACTTCTGATATTTGGTCATGGCGTGTTCGTCTCGGTATACCGGCAATTATTCTACCATTCACAATACTGTCATACACCTGTTTTGTGATTCTACTTTTATCCATTCTCTCTACATGTCCAAACCACCTTAACATTCCTTCTTCAACTCTTGTTTAATACAACGTTTTCAATCCACAACTTTCCTTTATCACATTGTTCCTGTTATATCATTCAAGCTAACCGCACATATACTTCTCAAAGCTCTGATTTTAACTGCGTTTATCCTACTTTCATGCTTCTTCTGCCATATCTAACTTAAAAATTACACATTATGTATTGTCTCCTCATGTGAGTGACGTGTTATAATAAAATATGTAGCAATATTAGGTAATCGCTATATCAGATTAGATGATTAGATACACATTGTCATATGGAATATAGTAAATACAAGCGTATTGTGACTATATAGACAAGTATTAATTATTTTTAATTTAAATCATAAGTTGACATAAATATTTATACCTATACTAGCTGTCCCGGCAGACGTTGTTCTACCCTGAAGAAATAAAATATAAAATTTTGAATCCGATTGCAGCGCCACCTACCAGGTCCAATTGTGAATCTAAACCATCCTCGAATTCACTTGAACACACACAAAAAAATTCATTCAATTCGGTACAGCCGTTTAAGAGGAGTTCACTGTCAACACACGTACAGAAGAATTATATATATAAAGTGTATATTATCAATTAATAACAAAAACAGAGTTTGCCCCGTGGCTATGCCGCGTGTCAAAGCCTAAGCAGTGGCTTTATTTTACTTACACAAAAACTTAATAACAAATCAACTAAGTCCATATAGTCTATAAAACTGCCCAGCAAAATATAGAGGCGAGTCGAAGTCAACCTGATTTAAAGTAATACAAAGAATGACATGTTGTTTATGGCAACGAGTTATTTCTTAGTAAATAAAAAAACGCGATTGCAGCGCCATCTGTTTTGCTAATCCGTCTATTCTAAGGAAACGACTTCAGTTATCGGGATAAAAAGTATCCTAAGTGTTAACTCGAGATATAAACCATCTCTGTGTAGATTTTCGTTCATATACGTTCTGTAGTTTTCAAAGAGAATGCGATTGCAGCGCCATCTTTTTCGATATCTTCGTCTATCCCGCAGAAACACGTCTTTTATCGAGTTTTAATCTCGTCGTATCCTAAGTTACGCCCTGGGATATGAGCTTGCTCATTTTTTATTAAACAAACTCGAACCATTTACAAATTTAATATAGTATAGATAGATTTTTAAAGTGTTGTTACGTGTACGGGACTCGAATTAAAATGCCGTTGGAATTACTATAGAATGTATTAGAACTATACAAACACGTATATAAATAATATATAATAATAGCAGCCCATAAATGTCCCACTGCTGGGCTCGGGCCTCCCACTATAGGGGGGAACGGACAATATACCCGCCACGCTTGTCCAAGGCGGCTTGGCAGGTTTGACACATCGGTTATCTCGATGTACAGGTTGCATCACGATGTTTTCCTTCACCGTTATTAGCACGTGGCAATCGTAACAATATGCACATTAGGTCAGAAAACTACCTAAGCGGTGCATGCGTTCCGGCCAGGATCGAACCCACGCCCTTTGGGTCTGGGACGCGTGCGCTAGCCATTACGCTACCACGACTTGTATGATGTAAACACGTATAACACAGGACAAATATAACCGGACGCAATATGTCCATCACTAAAATATACACACGTCTTGCCTCGCTTGTGTTATCGCTTTGACTGCCTCACCCCTCCTTTCGGGCATTGCTTAATACTAAACTATCCAATATGTCTCGAAACAATACTCAACCGCATAACAATAATTTCTAAGAATCACACCTGGCTAATGACTATCATAAACATTATAACACACTATGGCCTGTTTGACTAATTACAAATTTTAAACACAAAGCAAACAATAGAAGTCCAAATGCCGAAAAAAGTAATAAATGTGTTTCTACAGACGCAGGTGTTATTTTGTCTTTTGTCGGCATTCGGTCGTAACAATATGTAGATAGCAAGGTTTTTAACGCCAATTTTTTTATGAACATTTGACATGTTGGGTTAGTCTGCAATAATGTTATAGATATAGGCCGTTTCGCACAGATCAATCGATTTAATGCGTTATTTGAGATGCCACATTGTTAATGACGTTAAATATTGACAAATAACGTATGTGTACACACTAATTTGGTTATTTGGTAACGGAGTTATTTTTTATGCTTTAAAAGTTTAAATCTACCTATATACTAATATTATAAATAGGTAAAGTTTGTGAGCTTGTGACGTTGTAGGGGGTAATCTCTGGATCTGCTAAACCGATTTTAAAAATTCTTTTACTGTTGGAAAGCTACGTTAACAGGGAGTGTCATAGGCTATATAATATGACGCTATATACCACGGGAGCGGGACAGAGCGCGGGTGAAACCGCGCCGGGCCGCTAGTAAGATATATTCGACCAGAGCCTAAATCATTGACACTAATACAGATGACGCCCGAGCAAGTCGGGTCACCCTAATTACAATGTTCAGTGAAACGTCACGTTTTAGAAGCACAGTGCGTGAGGCCATACGCAGCGCGTGCCGCACTAAGTTTGTCAGAAGCGCGATTTACGGTAATAGAAATATGAGTTATTCAGCGTGCGCAGGCGGCTGGCGCGGCAGCGGCCCCTTTACGATTGTATTCTCGATGATCTCTCGCAGATAAAGGTTTTATTGTCCGCCTCAAGGAGTCGGTATGCGTTTAATAACGCGAATGTGACATTTTTGATACGTACCCTCAAGCCCTTATTTACGTTTATTGGTGTTCGAGCCGGTTTAAGCTGAGGGGGATTTTTATGAGGGCATCTAGGCGACAGTTGTGGATGAGAAGCTGTCATCTCTGACAAATCTCTTACACTGAGATTATTTTTTCATATATATACTTATAATATTATAAATAATATATACATTTGGATATATATTATATACATACATACATACATAACTTCTCGCCAGTTCCCTTGCGGGGTAGGCACGAACAACAGAGTGCCATTTAGGCTTATTCTTACACACCTCACTTGCCTCTTTGACATTCATAACTCTTGTCATGCAAGCTCGTCTGTTTTTAAGGCTCCTGACATCACCTTCTGCTAGTACACGATCAATTTGATCATGGTAGGTGTGTCGTGGCCTTCCACGACTTCTGCATCCATCCACTTTTGCATTGTATATCTGTTTAGTCATTCTTTCATCATGCATTCTTTCCACATGCCCGAACCACCGGAGCATTCCTTATTCATTCATTATTATATAATATATAAAAAAATATTATTATTCACATATGTATTTTATTTCCAAATTTTTTACATTTTTCTTATAAAATATATACATTTATTTATAAAAAAAATATAAAAAACTGATCTTCGCCGGCAGAGGGGCCTAGGGTCCAGGCTGCCGGTAGTTAAAGCTCCAGACACAGGAATCTCCTCACAATACGGGCCGTGTCCAACAGAGCTGCCTTCTGCATCCGACCCTTCAACCAGATACCAAGTGAGAGCCTTTCAAGGTGGCGGTCAAGGCTCTTCGCTATTAGTCCATTCACTGACACCACTATCGGTACTATGATTGTAGAGTCCAGGTTCCACATGGCGGTAACCTCGTGAGCAAGATCAATATACTTTATTTGTTTATCTTTCTCGGCACTCACGAGGTTACCATCATGGGGAATCGCGACATCTACAATTATTATTATTAATAACTCTACGGGTTCGAGTTTCGTACACTTTTTTACAACTTAATTTCTAAATTTAATTTTTTGAATTTAACACGGTTATTAGTTATTTTGGTTCTTGTGTGTGACGTTAATTTATTGATTTTTGTGTTGAGGTGTATGTATCTTACGAATAACTTATTATACTAATTTATTCTAGTTTTAATACTAAACTTATACTAATGTAGAGTGTATCTGTTACATGCTGGTGTTGTGAGGAAGTGCATGTGCAGTGTGGGCCTTATATCTATACCTATATATATTGTCCTATCTAGTGCCATGTGTGTTATAATATTAATATGTGTTATTGTCTATTTCCTTTTTATTTCTCTTAATTATATGTATGGTGTAATATCTATGTATGCTGTTAATTACATACATTTCATTTGCACACCACCGTCATACACTCTCGATTCCTTTCACACAATCCACAGCCCGGGTTGTCTGGTAGATATCGCTCTAAGACGATAAGGCCGCCCTTTGTTCCTGCCTTGACACGAAATGACTATAAATTATTTACTTTATATGCATGTGGTGAACAATAAAGTATTTTCTATCTATATATATATATATAAATCAATTGCTGTTCGTTAGTCTCGTTAAAACTCGAGAGCGGCTGGACTGATTTGGCTAATTTTGGTTTTGAATATTTGTGGAAGTCCAGGGAAGGTTTAAAAGGTGAGTAAATATGAAAAAAATGCTTAGGATATAGTAAAAAACAACAATTTAGCTTTTTTTTAGAAACTATTCCTACCTGTCAAACATTTGATGTTCGTCCCGTCGTTTAGAAATCAACTAAATTTAAAAGTCGTTCAGAAATCAAATTAAATTTAAAAATGGTTTTTTTTTCATTTTTTTGGTTTTGAATGTCAAACGTTTGATGTTCGTTCTGGTTAAGTTTTGGCCTCACTTTTTACTGAAGTTGAAACATTCTGCAATTATAATTCGGCTTCTTTATTTTTTGTTTCTGAGGCCGTACGAAGTTTGCCGGGTCAACTAGTCTATCTATAAATGCGAAGTGTGGATAGATGTTTGTTGCTCAGTCACGCCAGACCGGCTGAACCGATTTGGATGAAATTTTACACACAGATAGATTATAGTCTGGAATAGCATATAATTTAAAATATAAAATTTATAATTAAGACAAATATTTAAATAATTATACGACCATAGGTCGACATACCACTACCTGTATTTCCATAAATAAGGATTCATTCATTCATTCATTCAAAAAATTTCATCGAAATCGATTCGGCCATTTAGGAGTTCAGTCACATATACGCACACAAAAGAATATTAAGAAATTAACAACAATTGTTACTTTATATGTATATATTATTGTTACTTTGTAAAACCACCAGATGTTATTTAAAAAAAAAAAAATGCATGGGATCAGCAGACAGGCAGACGGCCCGCTTGATGGAAAGCGGTTACCATCGCCTATGGACATTTGCAACACCAAAGGTGCTACAAATGCACTGCTGCTCTCTTAAGGGAGACTGGAACCTGGTCACTAACGCCGGAACACAACTCAAGGTTGTTATGGCGACATACTTTAGACCAGGGGTTGTAGCCATCCAGTCGGGCAAATGCCCTACCACCTAGCAACTAATTTTTCTTGCAATATCTGCCTGGACACCGGGTTGCCTGGAAGAGATCGCTATAAGCGTCAAGGCCGCCCATTGTTCTAATGGAAATGTATTCGTATTAAATGTCCAGGTTTAAGTTATTATGAACAATAAAGAGTTTTCATTAATTTAATTCATTCAATTGTTTTAAAAGTATACAATACATACATACATAACTTCATACCAGGCTTATTCTTACACACCTCACTTGCCTCTTTGACATTCATAACTCTTGTCATGCACGCTCGTTTATTCTTAAGGCTCCTGACATCACCTTCTGCTAGTACACGATCAATTTGATCATGGAAGGCGTGTCGTGGCCTTCCACGACTTCTGCATCCATCCACTTTTGCATTGTATATCTGTTTAGTCATTCTTTCCACATTTCCGAACCACCGGAGCATTCCTTTTCTTACCTTTACTCCGACACTCTCTTTCAGAGCAACTCTCTTTCTTACTTCGGTATTATGAACGCGGTCCGCGAGCGTCACTCCGCAAATTTTGCGCAGTGCTCGCATCTCGACCGCGTTTACTCTACTTTCATGCTCTCTCTTCCATACCCAACTCTTGCTTCCATACGTGAGTGTAGGTACCAGCACCGCGTTGTGTATGGCGAGCTGGGCCTTCTGGCTGAGGTTCTTAGCGCCTAGAAGTTTACCTAATTTTAAAATTATAAAATACATAATAAGCTTAAATGGTTACGCTTTCGCCGGAATGTTCACTTACTCTCACTTTTGCACAATATCCTTTACAATCCCTGTTCTCCCCCATATTTAAAGGGACTTTTTAGTTTTCTCTATCAATCTCATTCCTGCAATTTGCGCTCAAATCAAAATCTTTTGTTAACAACACCTGTACACACTTCTTCCTTCGTAGAAAATTCTTCTGCTCTACAGGCTGTTCGACTGTGGAACTCCCTTTCCTTTCCAATCAGACAAGCTAAATCAATTACTACATTTGAACGTATGGTCACTGACCATTATTGGTCTATTAAATAATAATTGTTGCATTAAATGAATGTATCTATTGTTCGTATGTATATTTATAATATCATCGTATATCTAATTGTATATCTATATCTGTATGTATATATGTATATCTGTATATATAAGTATATAGTACTTTATTTATTTGCATAAAAGTAGAGTAAACGCGGTTGAGATGCGAGCACTGCGCAAAATCTGCGGAGTGACGCTCCCGGTAAGAAAGAGAGTTGGTCTGAAAGAGAGTGTCAGGGTGAAGGTAAGGAAAGGAATGCTCCGGTGGTTCGGGCATGTGGAAAGAATGCATGATGAAAGAATGACTAAACAGATATACAATGCAAAAGTGGATGGATGCAGAAGTCGCGGAAGGCTACGACACACCTTCCATGATCAAATTGATCGTGTACTAGCGGAGGGTGATGTTAGGAGCCTTAAGAACAGATGAGCGTGCATGACAAGAGCTATGAATGTCAAAGAAGCCTAAATGGCGCTCTGTTGTTCGTGCCTACCCCGCAAGAGAACTGGCGTGAAGTTATGTATGTATGTATTTATATTTTATTGTATTTTTTTGTAACACACCACCAAAAATCTTATATTGAAATTTCGTTTAAAATCTCCTTAGACACTGGGTTGCCTGAAAGAGATCGCTATAAGCGACAAGGCCGCCCATTGTTCTATTGCAAATGTCTCAAACAATAAAGAGTTTTCATTCACAAGCCGGGATTGTAATATATTTTTCAACACACTTGCTCATAAAGTGGCTCTATGATCAACGCAAATAGGCACAGAATGACACCCATAATCAAACTGTGACTAAAAAACATTATAACTCACTAGTGCGTTATAGATTTTTTTTTAAAAATTTATTGGTTGAGTTGCTTTGTTCTTAAAAAAGTTTTTATTCAAAAAAAAAAGATCGTGTTCTATAGAACAAATAAATTAATGTTCCTATTGCTTGCTCATTTCATGCAACTTCTTATTTAAATAGATAATTTTAACTCGTACGTGTTTAATAAATAAAACTTTCACTCATATATAACTTTTTTTTATCTACTAAATAAAATGAGTTTTTGTTGTTATTTTATTCACAAGTGTGTTGAAAAACATCGTATGATACACGTGTGTATTGATGATTACCGTCCTCGGCTCTCTTAAGACCCTCGCCTACGGCTCGAGTCTCAATGGCGCCTCGGCGGTAATCACCAATGTTACACACTAGTACCATAATGTACTATAAACCTACACGCTCGTATTTTTGCCTACTCATGATGTAAAGTCGTCGCTTCTACAAATAACACAAGTTGAAATGTGCGGACTCGAGTGGCGGCGATGTGCGGAGCGGTTTCGGAGTGCGATCGTAAACCTATGGAAATCGCACTTTGATTTTATACGACTTACATTAAAACAACCCTTTCGCGATATACTCGGTCCGTTTCATTCAATTTGTCTAACCTATATTCGAGTCCGTGGAATAATAACGTAAAAATGGGCCTGAAACGGATAAAAGTAGAAGAAAAGAATTGTTATCTAAAGAATAAATCTTTTTAACCGACTTCAAAAAAAGGAGGAGGTTGTCAATTCGTCGGGTTCTTTTTTTTGTTTTTTTTTTTGTGTATGTTCACCGATTACTCAGAGATTTATGATCCGATTTACGTGATTCTTTTTTTGTTTGACGCGGAATAGCTTCCATTTGGTCCCCTAAAAATTTGACATAGTTTGGCAAAGTAGTTTTCATTTTATGAACATTTTTTTATGAAAAATTTTCCATTCCGTTCCATATGTACACCGATTACTCTGAAAGTTATGATCCGATTCACGTGATTCTTGTTTAGTTTGATGCGAAATAGTTGCTATTTAGTCCTCTAAAAATTTAACATAGTTTGGCCCAGCAGTTTTCATTTTACGAACATTTTTTTGTTCCCGTTTCTTGGGACCTCTATTTTTTAAGGAGCGTGGCACCTTTCGTAGGTCTACCCATACATAGCTAGACACTAAAAAGTAACAAATAAAATAAAAAAAACTTCGTTTAAAAAAACCGACTTCAAAAACTAAAAAGTATAAAATAACTTATTTCTAAAGCTATTATTCTTAATATATATTATCTAAAACATCTTGAAGTTGGTGCAAAGTAAAACATATAAAAAGTACTATATTTTTTTGAAAATTACTAAGCACCGAATTTAAGATGTTTTAGATAATATAATTATTAGATAATATATTAATAATAATAGCTTTAGAAATAAGTTATTTTATACTTTTTAGTTTTTGAAGTCGGTTTTTTTAAATGAAGTTTTTTTATTTTATTTGTTACTTTTTAGTGTCTAGCTATGTATGGGTAGACCTACGAAAGGTGCCGCGCTCCTTAAAAAATATAGGTCCCAAGAAAGGGGAACAAAAAAATGTTCGTAAAATGAAAACTACTAGGCCAAACTATGTCAATTTTTTAGGGGACCAAATGGAAGCTATTCCGCGTCGAACAAAAAAGAATCCCGTGAATCGGATCATAAATCTCGGAGTAATCGGTGAACATACATAAAAAAAAACAAAAAAAAGATCCCGACGAATTGAGAACCTCGTCCTTTTTTTGAAGTCGGTCAAAAAGATTTATTCTTTTAGTTTTTTTAAAGATGTATGTTCGGTCCTTGCCAATAATAAGTAGGTAAAACATCGCTCCGCTGATTTTGTTGATTACCCTCTTTCTGTGCGAGGCGACGGCCAATGCAGAATATGGTAAGGGAAGCCATTTTAGCAGAGGAGTCTTCATCCCTGTTGACGAAGTGAGTTTGCCTCTCCAGGGGCATTCTCAAGCACTGATGCGCTAGGATCAGCGTGGGCGTAACTACGTTCTAAGTCTCACGCTCTTCCTGCCATAAGCGCGAGGCACATGGGAGGAAGGTGGTTTTAGTAGAGTATTGAGTACTCGAGTGCACAAGCTAACTTGTACTTGTACTTGTACTTACACAAAAACTTAACAAATAAACTATTTAAGTCCATATAGTCTAGACAACTGCCCAGCAAAATATAAAGGCGAGTCGAAGTCAACCTGATTTGAAGTAATACAAAGAATGACATGTTGTTTATGACAACGAGTTATTTGTTAGTAAATAAATAAACGCGATTGCAGCGCCATCTGTTTTGCTAATCCGTCTATTCTAAGGAAACGACTTCAGTTATCGGGATAAAAAGTATCCTAAGTGTTAACTCGAGATATAAACCATCTGTGTGTAGATTTTGGTTCATATACGTTCTGTAGTTTTCAAATAGAATGCGATTGCAGCGCCATCTTTTTCGATATCTTCGTCTATCCCGCAGAAACAACGCCATTTAACGAGTTTTAATCTCGTCGTATCCTAAATTACGCCCCGGGCTATGAGCTTGCTCATTTTTTATTAAACGCATTGTACAAACTCGAACCATTTACAAATTTAATATAGTATAGATTTTAAAGTGTTGTTACGTGTACGGGACTCGAATTAAAATGCCGTTGGAATTACTATAGAATTTATTAGAACTATACAAACACGTATAACACAGGTACAAATATAACCGGACGCAATAAGTCCATCACTAAAATATACACACGTCTTGCCTCGCTTGTGTTATCGCTTTGACTGCCTCACCCCTCCGTTCGGGCATTGCTTTATACTAAACTATTCTATATGTCTCGACACAATACTCAACCGCATAACAATAATTTCTAAGAATCACACCTGGCTAATGACTATCATAAACATTATAACACACTATGGCCTGTTTGACTAATTACAAATTTTAAACACAAAGCAAACAAAAGAAGTTCAAATGCCAAAAAAGTAATAAAATGTGTTTCTACAGACGCAGGTGTGATTTTATCTCTTGTCGGCATTCGGTCGTAACAGTATATAGATAGCAAGGTTTTTAACGCCAATTTTGTGTATGGACATTTGACATGTTGGGTTAGTCTGCAATAATCTTATAGACATAGGCCGTTGCGCACAGATATGGCATTGGATTTAATGCGTTATTTGAAATGCGACATTGTTAATGACGTTAAATATTTACAAATAACGTATGTGTACACACTAATTTGGTTATTTCGTAACGGAGTTATTTTTTATGCTTTAAAAGTTTAAATCTACCTACTAATATTATAAATAGGTAAAGTTTGTGAGCTTGTGACGTTGTAGGGGGTAATCTCTGGATCTGCTAAACCGATTTTAAAAATTCTTTTACTGTTGGAAAGCTACGTTAACAGGGAGTGTCATAGGCTATATAATATGACGCTATATACCACGGGAGCGGGACAGAGCGCGGGTGAAACCGCGCCGGGCCGCTAGTAAGATATATTCGACCAGAGCCTAAATCATTGACACTAATACAGATGACGCCCGAGCAAGTCGGGTCACCCTAATTACAATGTTCAGTGAAACGTCACGTTTTAGAAGCACAGTGCGTGAGGCCATACGCAGCGCGTGCCGCACTAAGTTTGTCAGAAGCGCGATTTACGGTAATAGAAATATGAGTTATTCAGCGTGCGCAGGCGGCTGGCGCGGCAGCGGCCCCTTTACGATTGTATTCTCGATGATCTCTCGCAGATAAAGGTTTTATTGTCCGCCTCAAGGAGTCGGTATGCGTTTAATAACGCGAATGTGACATTTTTGATACGTACCCTCAAGCCCTTATTTACGTTTATTGGTGTTCGAGCCGGTTTAAGCTGAGGGGGATTTTTATGAGGGCATCTAGGCGACAGTTGTGGATGAGAAGCTGTCATCTCTGACAAATCTCTTACACTGAGATTATTTTTTCATATATATACTTATAATATTATAAATAATATATACATTTGGATATATATTATATACATACATACATACATAACTTCTCGCCAGTTCCCTTGCGGGGTAGGCACGAACAACAGAGTGCCATTTAGGCTTATTCTTACACACCTCACTTGCCTCTTTGACATTCATAACTCTTGTCATGCAAGCTCGTCTGTTCTTAAGGCTCCTGACATCACCTTCTGCTAGTACACGATCAATTTGATCATGGTAGGTGTGTCGTGGCCTTCCACGACTTCTGCATCCATCCACTTTTGCATTGTATATCTGTTTAGTCATTCTTTCATCATGCATTCTTTCCACATGCCCGAACCACCGGAGCATTCCTTATTCATTCATTATTATATAATATATAAAAAAATATTATTATTCACATATGTATTTTATTTCCAAATTTTTTACATTTTTCTTATAAAATATATACATTTATTTATAAAAAAAATATAAAAAACTGATCTTCGCCGGCAGAGGGGCCTAGGGTCCAGGCTGCCGGTAGTTAAAGCTCCAGACACAGGAATCTCCTCACAATACGGGCCGTGTCCAACAGAGCTGCCTTCTGCATCCGACCCTTCAACCAGATACCAAGTGAGAGCCTTTCAAGGTGGCGGTCAAGGCTCTTCGCTATTAGTCCATTCACTGACACCACTATCGGTACTATGATTGTAGAGTCCAGGTTCCACATGGCGGTAACCTCGTGAGCAAGATCAATATACTTTATTTGTTTATCTTTCTCGGCACTCACGAGGTTACCATCATGGGGAATCGCGACATCTACAATTATTATTATTAATAACTCTACGGGTTCGAGTTTCGTACACTTTTTTACAACTTAATTTCTAAATTTAATTTTTTGAATTTAACACGGTTATTAGTTATTTTGGTTCTTGTGTGTGACGTTAATTTATTGATTTTTGTGTTGAGGTGTATGTATCTTACGAATAACTTATTATACTAATTTATTCTAGTTTTAATACTAAACTTATACTAATGTAGAGTGTATCTGTTACATGCTGGTGTTGTGAGGAAGTGCATGTGCAGTGTGGGCCTTATATCTATACCTATATATATTGTCCTATCTAGTGCCATGTGTGTTATAATATTAATATGTGTTATTGTCTATTTCCTTTTTATTTCTCTTAATTATATGTATGGTGTAATATCTATGTATGCTGTTAATTACATACATTTCATTTGCACACCACCGTCATACACTCTCGATTCCTTTCACACAATCCACAGCCCGGGTTGTCTGGTAGATATCGCTCTAAGACGATAAGGCCGCCCTTTGTTCCTGCCTTGACATGATATGACTGTAAATTATTTACTTTATATGCATGTGGTGAACAATAAAGTATTTTCTATCTATATATATATATAAAAATCAATTGCTGTTAGTTAGTCTCGCTAAAACTCGAGAGCGGCTGGACTGATTTGGCTAATTTTGGCTTTGAATATTGGTGGAAGTCCAGGGAAGGTTTAAAAGGTGAGTAAATATGAAAAAAATGCTTAGAATATAGTAAAAAACAACAATTTAGCTTTTTTTTAGAAACTATTCCTACCTGTCAAACATTTAATGTTCGTCCCGTCGTTTAGAAATCAACTAAATTAAAAAGTCGTTCAGAAATCAAATTAAATTTAAAAATGGAAGGTATTTTTTTCATTTTTTTGGTTTTGATTGTCAAACGTTTGATGTTCGTTCTGGTCAAGTTTTGGCCTCACTTTTTACTGAAGTTGAAACATTCTGCAATTATAATTCGGCTTCTTTATTTTTTGTTTCTGAGGCCGTACGAAGTTTGCCGGGTCAACTAGTCTATCTATAAATGCGAAGTGTGGATAGATGTTTGTTGCTCAGTCACGCCAGACCGGCTGAACCGATTTGGATGAAATTTTACACACAGATAGATTATAGTCTGGAATAGCATATAATTTAAAATATAAAATTTATAATTAAGACAAATATTTAAATAATTATACGACCATAGGTCGACATACCACTACCTGTATTTCCATAAATAAGGATTCATTCATTCATTCATTCAAAAAATTTCATCGAAATCGATTCGGCCATTTAGGAGTTCAGTCACATATACGCACACAAAAGAATATTAAGAAATTAACAACAATTGTTACTTTATATGTATATATTATTGTTACTTTGTAAAACCACCAGATGTTATTTAAAAAAAAAAAAATGCATGGGATCAGCAGACAGGCAGACGGCCCGCTTGATGGAAAGCGGTTACCATCGCCTATGGACATTTGCAACACCAAAGGTGCTACAAATGCACTGCTGCTCTCTTAAGGGAGACTGGAACCTGGTCACTAACGCCGGAACACAACTCAAGGTTGTTATGGCGACATACTTTAGACCAGGGGTTGTAGCCATCCAGTCGGGCAAATGCCCTACCACCTAGCAACTAATTTTTCTTGCAATATCTGCCTGGACACCGGGTTGCCTGGAAGAGATCGCTATAAGCGTCAAGGCCGCCCATTGTTCTAATGGAAATGTATTCGTATTAAATGTCCAGGTTTAAGTTATTATGAACAATAAAGAGTTTTCATTAATTTAATTCATTCAATTGTTTTAAAAGTATACAATACATACATACATAACTTCATACCAGGCTTATTCTTACACACCTCACTTGCCTCTTTGACATTCATAACTCTTGTCATGCACGCTCGTTTATTCTTAAGGCTCCTGACATCACCTTCTGCTAGTACACGATCAATTTGATCATGGAAGGCGTGTCGTGGCCTTCCACGACTTCTGCATCCATCCACTTTTGCATTGTATATCTGTTTAGTCATTCTTTCCACATTTCCGAACCACCGGAGCATTCCTTTTCTTACCTTTACTCCGACACTCTCTTTCAGAGCAACTCTCTTTCTTACTTCGGTATTATGAACGCGGTCCGCGAGCGTCACTCCGCAAATTTTGCGCAGTGCTCGCATCTCGACCGCGTTTACTCTACTTTCATGCTCTCTCTTCCATACCCAACTCTTGCTTCCATACGTGAGTGTAGGTACCAGCACCGCGTTGTGTATGGCGAGCTGGGCCTTCTGGCTGAGGTTCTTAGCGCCTAGAAGTTTACCTAATTTTAAAATTATAAAATACATAATAAGCTTAAATGGTTACGCTTTCGCCGGAATGTTCACTTACTCTCACTTTTGCACAATATCCTTTACAATCCCTGTTCTCCCCCATATTTAAAGGGACTTTTTAGTTTTCTCTATCAATCTCATTCCTGCAATTTGCGCTCAAATCAAAATCTTTTGTTAACAACACCTGTACACACTTCTTCCTTCGTAGAAAATTCTTCTGCTCTACAGGCTGTTCGACTGTGGAACTCCCTTTCCTTTCCAATCAGACAAGCTAAATCAATTACTACATTTGAACGTATGGTCACTGACCATTATTGGTCTATTAAATAATAATTGTTGCATTAAATGAATGTATCTATTGTTCGTATGTATATTTATAATATCATCGTATATCTAATTGTATATCTATATCTGTATGTATATATGTATATCTGTATATATAAGTATATAGTACTTTATTTATTTGCATAAAAGTAGAGTAAACGCGGTTGAGATGCGAGCACTGCGCAAAATCTGCGGAGTGACGCTCCCGGTAAGAAAGAGAGTTGGTCTGAAAGAGAGTGTCAGGGTGAAGGTAAGGAAAGGAATGCTCCGGTGGTTCGGGCATGTGGAAAGAATGCATGATGAAAGAATGACTAAACAGATATACAATGCAAAAGTGGATGGATGCAGAAGTCGCGGAAGGCTACGACACACCTTCCATGATCAAATTGATCGTGTACTAGCGGAGGGTGATGTTAGGAGCCTTAAGAACAGATGAGCGTGCATGACAAGAGCTATGAATGTCAAAGAAGCCTAAATGGCGCTCTGTTGTTCGTGCCTACCCCGCAAGAGAACTGGCGTGAAGTTATGTATGTATGTATTTATATTTTATTGTATTTTTTTGTAACACACCACCAAAAATCTTATATTGAAATTTCGTTTAAAATCTCCTTAGACACTGGGTTGCTTGAAAGAGATCGCTATAAGCGACAAGGCCGCCCATTGTTCTAATGCAAATGTCTCAAACAATAAAGAGTTTTCATTCACAAGCCGGGATTGTAATATATTTTTCAACACACTTGCTCATAAAGTGGCTCTATGATCATCGCAATTAGGCACAGAATGACACCCATAATCAAACTGTGACTAAAAAACATTATAACTCACTAGTGCGTTATAGATTTTTTTTTAAAAATTTATTGGTTGAGTTGCTTTGTTCTTAAAAAAGTTTTTATTCAAAAAAAAAAGATCGTGTTCTATAGAACAAATAAATTAATGTTCCTATTGCTTGCTCATTTCATGCAACTTCTTATTTAAATAGATAATTTTAACTCGTACGTGTTTAATAAATAAAACTTTCACTCATATATAACTTTTTTTTATCTACTAAATAAAATGAGTTTTTGTTGTTATTTTATTCACAAGTGTGTTGAAAAACATCGTATGATACACGTGTGTATTGATGATTACCGTCCTCGGCTCTCTTAAGACCCTCGCCTACGGCTCGAGTCTCAATGGCGCCTCGGCGGTAATCACCAATGTTACACACTAGTACCATAATGTACTATAAACCTACACGCTCGTATTTTTGCCTACTCATGATGTAAAGTCGTCGCTTCTACAAATAACACAAGTTGAAATGTGCGGACTCGAGTGGCGGCGATGTGCGGAGCGGTTTCGGAGTGCGATCGTAAACCTATGGAAATCGCACTTTGATTTTATACGACTTACATTAAAACAACCCTTTCGCGATATACTCGGTCCGTTTCATTCAATTTGTCTAACCTATATTCGAGTCCGTGGAATAATAACGTAAAAATGGGCCTGAAACGGATAAAAGTAGAAGAAAAGAATTGTTATCTAAAGAATAAATCTTTTTAACCGACTTCAAAAAAAGGAGGAGGTTGTCAATTCGTCGGGTTCTTTTTTTTGTTTTTTTTTTTGTGTATGTTCACCGATTACTCAGAGATTTATGATCCGATTTACGTGATTCTTTTTTTGTTTGACGCGGAATAGCTTCCATTTGGTCCCCTAAAAATTTGACATAGTTTGGCAAAGTAGTTTTCATTTTATGAACATTTTTTTATGAAAAATTTTCCATTCCGTTCCATATGTACACCGATTACTCTGAAAGTTATGATCCGATTCACGTGATTCTTGTTTAGTTTGATGCGAAATAGTTGCTATTTGGTCCTCTAAAAATTTAACATAGTTTGGCCCAGCAGTTTTCATTTTACGAACATTTTTTTGTTCCCGTTTCTTGGGACCTCTATTTTTTAAGGAGCGTGGCACCTTTCGTAGGTCTACCCATACATAGCTAGACACTAAAAAGTAACAAATAAAATAAAAAAAACTTCGTTTAAAAAAACCGACTTCAAAAACTAAAAAGTATAAAATAACTTATTTCTAAAGCTATTATTCTTAATATATATTATCTAAAACATCTTGAAGTTGGTGCAAAGTAAAACATATAAAAAGTACTATATTTTTTTGAAAATTACTAAGCACCGAATTTAAGATGTTTTAGATAATATAATTATTAGATAATATATTAATAATAATAGCTTTAGAAATAAGTTATTTTATACTTTTTAGTTTTTGAAGTCGGTTTTTTTAAATGAAGTTTTTTTATTTTATTTGTTACTTTTTAGTGTCTAGCTATGTATGGGTAGACCTACGAAAGGTGCCGCGCTCCTTAAAAAATATAGGTCCCAAGAAAGGGGAACAAAAAAATGTTCGTAAAATGAAAACTACTAGGCCAAACTATGTCAATTTTTTAGGGGACCAAATGGAAGCTATTCCGCGTCGAACAAAAAAGAATCCCGTGAATCGGATCATAAATCTCGGAGTAATCGGTGAACATACATAAAAAAAAACAAAAAAATGATCCCGACGAATTGAGAACCTCGTCCTTTTTTTGAAGTCGGTTAAAAAGATTTATTCTTTAGTTTTTTTGAACACGTATGTTCGGTCCTTGCCAATAATAAGTAGGTAAAACATCGCTCCGCTGATTTTGTTGATTACCCTCTTTCTGCGCGAGGCGACGGCTAATGCACAATTGGGTAAGGGCAGCCATTTTAGTAGAGGAGTCTTCATCCCTGTTGACGAAGTGAGTTTGCCTCTCCCGGGGCATTCTCAAGCACTGATGCGCTAGGATCAGCGTGGGCGTAACTACGTTCTAAGTCTCACGCTCTTCCTGCCATAAGCGCGGGGCACATGGGAGGAGGGTGGTTTTAGTAGAGTATTGAGTACTCGAGTGCACAAGCTAACTTGTACTTGTACTTGTACTTACACAAAAACTTAACAAATAAACTATTTAAGTCCATATAGTCTAGACAACTGCCCAGCAAAATATAAAGGCGAGTCGAAGTCAACCTGATTTGAAGTAATACAAAGAATGACATGTTGTTTATGACAACGAGTTATTTGTTAGTAAATAAATAAACGCGATTGCAGCGCCATCTGTTTTGCTAATCCGTCTATTCTAAGGAAACGACTTCAGTTATCGGGATAAAAAGTATCCTAAGTGTTAACTCGAGATATAAACCATCTGTGTGTAGATTTTGGTTCATATACGTTCTGTAGTTTTCAAATAGAATGCGATTGCAGCGCCATCTTTTTCGATATCTTCGTCTATCCCGCAGAAACAACGCCATTTAACGAGTTTTAATCTCGTCGTATCCTAAATTACGCCCCGGGCTATGAGCTTGCTCATTTTTTATTAAACGCATTGTACAAACTCGAACCATTTACAAATTTAATATAGTATAGATTTTAAAGTGTTGTTACGTGTACGGGACTCGAATTAAAATGCCGTTGGAATTACTATAGAATTTATTAGAACTATACAAACACGTATAACACAGGTACAAATATAACCGGACGCAATAAGTCCATCACTAAAATATACACACGTCTTGCCTCGCTTGTGTTATCGCTTTGACTGCCTCACCCCTCCGTTCGGGCATTGCTTTATACTAAACTATTCTATATGTCTCGACACAATACTCAACCGCATAACAATAATTTCTAAGAATCACACCTGGCTAATGACTATCATAAACATTATAACACACTATGGCCTGTTTGACTAATTACAAATTTTAAACACAAAGCAAACAAAAGAAGTTCAAATGCCAAAAAAGTAATAAAATGTGTTTCTACAGACGCAGGTGTGATTTTATCTCTTGTCGGCATTCGGTCGTAACAGTATATAGATAGCAAGGTTTTTAACGCCAATTTTGTGTATGGACATTTGACATGTTGGGTTAGTCTGCAATAATCTTATAGACATAGGCCGTTGCGCACAGATATGGCATTGGATTTAATGCGTTATTTGAAATGCGACATTGTTAATGACGTTAAATATTTACAAATAACGTATGTGTACACACTAATTTGGTTATTTCGTAACGGAGTTATTTTTTATGCTTTAAAAGTTTAAATCTACCTACTAATATTATAAATAGGTAAAGTTTGTGAGCTTGTGACGTTGTAGGGGGTAATCTCTGGATCTGCTAAACCGATTTTAAAAATTCTTTTACTGTTGGAAAGCTACGTTAACAGGGAGTGTCATAGGCTATATAATATGACGCTATATACCACGGGAGCGGGACAGAGCGCGGGTGAAACCGCGCCGGGCCGCTAGTAAGATATATTCGACCAGAGCCTAAATCATTGACACTAATACAGATGACGCCCGAGCAAGTCGGGTCACCCTAATTACAATGTTCAGTGAAACGTCACGTTTTAGAAGCACAGTGCGTGAGGCCATACGCAGCGCGTGCCGCACTAAGTTTGTCAGAAGCGCGATTTACGGTAATAGAAATATGAGTTATTCAGCGTGCGCAGGCGGCTGGCGCGGCAGCGGCCCCTTTACGATTGTATTCTCGATGATCTCTCGCAGATAAAGGTTTTATTGTCCGCCTCAAGGAGTCGGTATGCGTTTAATAACGCGAATGTGACATTTTTGATACGTACCCTCAAGCCCTTATTTACGTTTATTGGTGTTCGAGCCGGTTTAAGCTGAGGGGGATTTTTATGAGGGCATCTAGGCGACAGTTGTGGATGAGAAGCTGTCATCTCTGACAAATCTCTTACACTGAGATTATTTTTTCATATATATACTTATAATATTATAAATAATATATACATTTGGATATATATTATATACATACATACATACATAACTTCTCGCCAGTTCCCTTGCGGGGTAGGCACGAACAACAGAGTGCCATTTAGGCTTATTCTTACACACCTCACTTGCCTCTTTGACATTCATAACTCTTGTCATGCAAGCTCGTCTGTTCTTAAGGCTCCTGACATCACCTTCTGCTAGTACACGATCAATTTGATCATGGTAGGTGTGTCGTGGCCTTCCACGACTTCTGCATCCATCCACTTTTGCATTGTATATCTGTTTAGTCATTCTTTCATCATGCATTCTTTCCACATGCCCGAACCACCGGAGCATTCCTTATTCATTCATTATTATATAATATATAAAAAAATATTATTATTCACATATGTATTTTATTTCAAAATCTTTTACATTTTTCTTATAAAATATATACGTTTATTTATAAAAAAAATATAAAAAACTGATCTTCGCCGGCAGAGGGGCCTAGGGTCCAGGCTGCCGGTGGTTAAGGCTCCAGACACAGGAATCTCCTCACAATACGGGCCGTGTCCAACAGAGCTGCCTTCTGCATCCGACCCTTCAACCAGATACCAAGCGAGAGCCTTTCAAGGTGGCGGTCAAGGCTCTTCGCTATTAGTCCATTCACTGACACCACTATCGGTACTATGATTGTAGAGTCCAGGTTCCACATGGCGGTAAGCTCGTGAGCAAGATCAATATACTTTATTTGTTTATCTTTCTCGGCATTCACGAGGTTACCATCATGGGGAATCGCGACATCTACAATTATTATTATTAAGAACTCTACGGGTTCGAGGTCCGTACCCTTTTTTACAACTTAATTTCTAGATTTAATTTTTTGAATTTAACACGGTTATTAGTTATTTTGGTTCTTGTGTGTGACATTAATTTATTGATTTTTGTGTTGAGGTGTATGTATTTTACGAATAACTTATTATATTAATTTATTCTAGTTTTAATACTAAACTTATACAAATGTAGAGTGTATCTGTTACATGCTGGTGTTGTGAGGAAGTGCATGTGCAGTGTGGGCCTTATATCTATACCTATATATATTGTCCTATCTAGTGCCATGTGTGTTATAATATTAATATGTGTTATTGTCTATTTCCTTTTTATTTCTCTTAATTATATGTATGGTGTAATATCTATGTAACCTGTTAATTACATACATTTCATTTGCACACCACCGTCATACACTCTCGATTCCTTTCACACAATCCACAGCCCGGGTTGTCTGGAAGAGATCGCTCTAAAGCGATAAGGCCGCCCTTTGTTCCTGCCTTGACACGATATGACTGTAAATTATTTACTTTATATGCATGTGGTGAACAATAAAGTATTTTCTATATATATATAAATCAATTGCTGTTCGTTAGTCTCGTTAAAACTCGAGAGCGGCTGGACTGATGGCTAATTTTGGTGTTGAATATTTGTGGAGGTCCAGGGAAGGTTTAAAAGGTGAGTAAATATGAAAAAAATGCTTAGAATATAGTAAAAAACAACAATTTAGCTTTTTTTTAGAAACTATTCCCACCTGTCAAACATTTGATGTTCGTCCCGTCGTTTAGAAATCAATTAAATTTAAAAGTCGTTCAGAAATCGAATTAAATTTAAAAATGGAAGGTTTTTTTTCATTTTTTTGGTTTTGAATGTCAAACGTTTGATGTTCGTTCCGGTTAAATTTTGACCACATTTTTTACTAAAGTTGAAACATTCTGCAATTATAATTCAGCTTTTTTATTTTTTGTTTCTGAGGCCGTACGAAGTTTGCCGGGTCAGCTAGTCTATCTATAAATGCGAAAGTGTGGATTGATGTTTGTTGCTCAGTCACGCCAGACCGGCTGAACCGATTTGGATGAAATTTTACACACAGATAGATTATAGTCTGGAATAGCATATAATTCAAAATATAAAATTTATAATTAAGACAGATATTTAAATATTTATACGACCATAGTTCGACATACCACTACCTGTATTTCCATAAATAAAGATTCATTAATTCATTCATTCAAAAAATTTCATCGAAATCGATTCAGCCATTTAGGAGTTCAGTCACATATACACAATAATAATTGTTACTTTATATGTATATATTATTGTTACTTTGTAAAACCACCAGATGTTATTTAATTTTTTTTATTGCAGGAGATCAGCAGACAGGCAGACGGCCCGCTTGATGGAAAGCGGTTACCATCGCCTATGGACATTTGCAACACCAAAGTTGCTACAAATGCGCTGCTGCTCTCTTAAGGGAGACTGGAGCCTGGTCACTAATGCCGGAACACAACTCAAGGTTGTTATGGCGACATACTTCAGACCAGGGGTTGTAGCCATCCAGTCGGGCAAATGCCCTACCACCTAGCAACTAATTTTTCTTGCAATATCTGCCTGGACACCGGGTTGCCTGGAAGAGATCGCTATAAGCGTCAAGGCCGCCCATTGTTCTAATGGAAATGTATTCGTATTAAATGTCCAGGCTTAAGTTATTTTTTATTTATTTTTTTTATTGCAGGAGATCAGCAGACAGGCAGACGGCCCACTTGATGGAAAGCGGTTACCATCGCCTATAGACATTTGCAACACCAAAGGTGCTACAAATGGGCTGCTGCTCTCTTAAGGGAGACTGGAACCTGGTCACTAATGTCGGAACACAACTCAAGGTTGTTATGGCGACATACTTTAGACCAGGGGTGGTAGCCATCCAGTCGGGCGAATGCCCTACCACCTGGCTGTGGGTTGTTTGGTCGCCTCTTACGACAGGCCGCCCGGCCGCAGGAAATTGTATTCTTTCTCCGTTCCTGCACGGATATAGTATGGTGGTAGGGCCTTTGCCCGACTGGATGGCTACCACCCCTGGTCTAAAGTATGTCGCCATAACCACCTTGAGTTGTGTTCCGGCAGTAGTAACCAGGTTCCAGACTCCCTTAAGAGAGCAGCAGCGCATTTGTAGCAACTTTGGTGTTGCAAATGTCCATAGGCGATGGTAACCGCTTTCCATCAAGTGGGCCGTCTGCCTGTCTGCTGATCTCCTGCAATAAAAAAAATAAAAAAAATATAGTTATTATGAACAGTAAAGAGTTTTCATTCATTTAATTCATTCAATTGTTTTAAAACATACACAACTTCACGCCAGTTCCCTTGCGGTGTAGGCACGAACAACAGAGCGCCATTCAGGCTTATTCTTACACACCTCACTCGCTTCTTTGACATTCATAACTCTTGTCATGCAAGCTCGTCTGTGCTTAAGGCTCCTGAGATCACCTTCTGCTAGTACACGATCAATTTAATCATGGAAGGTGTGTCGTGGCCTTCCACGACTTCTGCATCCATGAAGTTTACCTAATTTTAAAATTATAAAATACATAATAAGCTTAAATGGTTACCTATTCGCTTTCGCCGGAATGTTCACTTACTCTCACTTTTGCACAATATCCTTTACAATCCCTGTTCTCCCCCATATTTAAAGGGACTTCTGAGTTTTCTCTACCAATCTCATTCCTGCAATTTGCGCTCGAATCAAAATCTTTTGTTAACAACACCTGCACACACTTCTTCCTTCGTAGGAAATTCTTCTGCCGTACAGGCTGTTCGACTGTGGAACTCCCTCCCCTTTCCAATCAGACAAGCTAAATCAATTACTACATTTGAACGTATGGTCACTAACCATTATTGGTCTATTAAATAAAAATTGTTGCATTAAATGAATGTATCTATTGTTCGTATGTATATTTATAATATCATCGTATATCTATATCTGTATGTATATCTGTATATATAAGTATATAGTAATTTATTTATTTGCATGAAAGTAGAGTAAACGCGGTTGAGATGCGAGCACTGCGCAAAATCTGCGGAGTGACGCTCGCGGTAAGAAAGAGAGTTAGTCTGAAAGAGAGTGTCGGGGTGAAGGTAAGGAAAGGATTGCTCCGGTGGTTCGGGCATGATCAAATTGATCGTGTACTAGCAGAAGGTGATGTCAGGAGCCTTAAGAAAAGACGAGCGTGCATGACAAGAGTTAGGAATGTCAAAGAAGCAAGTGAGGTGTGTAAGAATAAGCCTAAATGGCGCTCTGTTGTTCGTGCCTACCCCGCAAGGGAACTGGCGTGAAGTTATGTATGTATGTATGTATGTACATTCGTATTTTTGCCTACTCATGATGTAAAGTCGTCGTTTCTACAAATAACACAAGTTGAAATGTGCGGACTCGAGTGGCGGTGATGTGCGGAGCGGTTTCGGAGTGCGATCGTAAACTTATGGAAATCGCACTTTGATTTTATACGACTTACATTAAAACAACCCTTTCGCGATATACTCGGTCCGTTTCATTCAATTTGTCTAACCTATATTCGAGTCTGTGGAATAATAACGTAAAAATGGGCCTGAGACAGATAAAAGTAGAAGAAAAGAATTGTTATCTAAAGAATAAATCTTTTTAACCGGATTACTCTGAGATTTATGATCCGATTTACGTGATTCTTATTTAGTTTGATGCGAAATAGTTGCCATTTGGAGCGCGGCACCTTTCGTAAGTCTACCCATACACAGCTAGACACTAAAAAGTAACAAATAAAATGAAAAAAACTTCGTTAAAAAAAACCGACTTGAAAAACTAAAAAACTAAAAAATATAAAATAACTTATTTCTAAATCTATTATTATTAATATAAATATATTATCTAAAACATCTTGACATCGCTTTACATCGATGTCAAGATGTTTTAGAACATAAAAATTACTAAATTTTTTTGAAAATGACTAAGCACCGACTTTAAGATGACTTCAAGATATTTTAGATAGTTTTTTGCCATTTTAGCAGAGGAGTCTTCATCCCTGTTGACGAAGTGAGTTTGTCTCTCCCGGGGCATTCTCAAGCACTGATGCGCTAGGATCAGCGTGGGCGTAACTACGTTCTAAGTCTCACGCTCTTCCTGCCATAAGCGCGGGGCACATGGGAGGAGGGTGGTTTTAGTAGAGTATTGAGTACTCGAGTGCACAAGCCGGTCGATTACTGTTTGGATTGCTCAGTGGAATGCCTCCATGATCGACTATGGTCTAATCCCTAGCAAAGGAAATGAATTTCCCCGCCTTAAAAAAAAAAAGGGCAGCCATTTTGTATTCAAAATGGCTGTCAACGTTCGACGACATCGCGCCGTGCGCTCATCTGTTTCTAATTTCAAATAATTTATAATTATTAACCGTGACAATAACTTTCATTAAGACCTAATCTGTGTACAATGGTAGCTCTCAAGTGAACCATAGTGCTGTGCGCTGTTCCCGAGTGCAAACGGAGGAGAGGGCTGATCTCAAGGTTGGTGGTGCTTCTGCTGCTTCTTCAAGGATCTAGGGCATATCTCCGCTATACAGTCCATAGAAATCGAACCACTATAACCTGTGGGTTAGAGTATCCCACAATGTATGTAACAATAACAACAATACTTCTTATTGTAGACCAACATAAGAACAAAGAACATAGTTCGCCAGGTGGTAGGGCATTTTCCCGACTGGATGGCTACCACCCGTGGTCTAGAGTATGCCGCCATAACAACCTTGAGTTATGTTCCGGCATTAGTGATCAGGTTCCAGTTTCCCTTAAGAGAGCAGCAGCGCATTTGTAGCAACTTTGCAAATGTCCATAGGCGATGGTAACCGCTTTCCATCAAGTGGGTCGTCTGACTGTCTGCTGAACTCATGCCATAAAAAATAAAAAAAGTTATACATTTTTTTGTCTTAACTATAAGGTAGTACAATGAGCGGCCTTATTGCTTACAGCAATCTCTTCCAGGCAACCTTTGGATGGACAAGAACTTATTAAAAGATAATTGTTGGCATACAGTACAATAATATACTATACATACATACATACATAACTTCCACGAAGAACACTATTACCTGTCGGCATTTGAACCAATTGTAATACCTTTATGATTGTCTTCTTTTGTTTACTTATTCATTGGTTATTGTGGAGAACAGCCTATTGTACTCGTTTATGATCGTTTGCAGGCATAATTACGACCATTTACTATTATTTTGTTTAATAATAGTTTGAAACACCTGTACAAGCAAAAATATACTTAGGTCCAAATGTCGCTTACAATAAAATGGCGGTAAAGGCTCGATTACTCAGGTGTGCGGATTACGATTTCTAGGAAATTGAGTCGACGATACGGGCGGGTACATTTTGGTGACCGACTTTGTGCGTGTTATTGAATTGTGCATTACATTTGGACTTATTGCGTCCGATTATATTTGTACCTGTGTTATACGTGTTTGAATAGTTCTAATAAATTCTATAGTAATTCCAACGGCATTTTAATTCGAGTCCCGCACTCGTAACAATATGCTATAATAGCCCCACTACTTTTTGTTCTCATTTCCCAAAATACTTGTACACTGCCCGGGGCTTGTCCTTGGGTGCATTATTATATGGCGTAGACAGGGATAATCGCCGGTCAGTGTCACGCCACATTTGTATAAAATTTGTCAAGGGGCCTCTACGTGTTGGCCTTCCCATGGCCCCATGCAAACCGTAGTCTTCAAAGACATACATAATAACAATAGTAAATATTAATATTTTCATAATAAAACTTATATTTATTAACAAATGGGTATCTTTCCAATATGCCAAAGTGCGTATACAATGGGGATAAGGAAAAGCCGCCGAAAATATCGTGTTACAACCAAAGCCAGGAGAAAGTTGTTGATTAAAATAACGCTTTGCGCGTGTTTACGTCGCTTACCGGCAACAACAACTTTTTGCTGATAGCACATCCCTATTCTGGAACTTGGTTTTTAGTTTAAAGAAGTATATATTAAATTTATAAAGTCCTAGCTTCTACCTGCAAGTTTGCTGCCACTAATCTAAGTTTTAACAAAGAAAAAATATTGTGTGAATTCAGCAGACAGGCTGCCGGCAAACGTAATGGAGAGCTGTTACCATCGCCTATGGACATTTGTCACACCAAAGGTGGTAGATAGTAATGTGTTGCTGCTCCCTAAAGGGAGACTGGAACCTGGCCACTTATGCCGGAACACAACTCAAAGTTGTTATGACGGCATGCTCTAGACTAGGGGTCGTAGCCATCCAGTCGGGCAAATGCCCTACCACCTTGCTGTGGGTTGTTTTGTCGCCTCTTACGACAGGCCACCTCAACGCAGGAATTTGTATTGTTTCTCCGTTCCTGCACGAGGTGAAAACCTTACCTATACCTTTTTAACCTTACCTTAATGCGCTATGTTGCATGTTGCTTACTAAATCACTATAAGTGTGGAGTTACGGTAGACTGATTTAGACATCACGGGCTGTAATGTTAGAAAGGCGTCGGCGTGCCAGCCATTTGAGCACCGAAGGGCTTGGTGCGCGACGATGGCAAGAGTCCTGACGGAATGTCACTCGGCTCTTAGAAGATGGGGCGGTCGCTAATGTGGGATGCGAGTTGTGTTGACAAACTGGTCACGTCACGTCTTCCATTGACCGAGTCAGGGGCTGGCAACGCCGCCGCTGTACTTAAAGACGTCAAACTGCACAAATATGGAGACTTAGAAAAAGGTTACATATTTGTGCCGTTTGGGGTTGTAACATTAGATCCGTGGAGTCCATTGGCCAAGAGTTTCTTTAAAGACATTTTGACACTACCCGTGATCAGAAGACTGGCTCTACTTTAGACTAGACGTGGTAGCCATCTAGACGGGCAAATGTTCTACCACCTGGCTGTGGGTTGTTTTGTCGCCTCTTACGACAGGCCGCCCGGCCGCAGGAATTTGTATTCTTTCTCCGTTCCTGCACTTATGTCTTATTGAAGTTAGTTGTGTAATTGTTAACAATGTATTTATTATAATATTTCCTTTACAGAATACGCCAGTAAATAACAATGTTTACAAACACTCCAGTAGCGATTTCGCGTCAACTCGGTTACAAGGAGACTGGGATACAAAAAAAAAACTTGAGAGGTGTCAAGGGACACCCGGATGGAACGAAGTTCCTTTCGATTAATTAGTGAAGCAATTGTAATTGGAATTGAGAGAGAGAGACAGACAGACAGACAGAGCAACATGCGACGCCGCACAGCTTACAATAGCTTACTATAGCAAAAAGTGTCGTGACAACTTTTCGTAAGAATTTTTTCCGTCTAGCCCCCTTTCACAACGCGCGATAAGTAACTTCGTTCCAACAGCGCCGAGGAATGCACAACAACTTCCATCTCTCCCTTCCATCATCGGACAACCAGACGCACTGGCATGCGGCACCGCTATATGGTGGACATACCACCTATACGAACAAAGCGCTTTGAGTCCACCTTCATTATGCGCACCGCAAAGGAGTGGAACTCACTGCCGGAGTCTGTTTTTCCCGAAACCTACAATCTGGGTGTCTTCAAGTCTCGTGTGAATAGGTACCTGCTAGGTAAGCGTGCTCGATCTTAGACCATATCTCCGCTCAAATCGAGCGAGATAATGGTCAAACGCGAACCTATACGGAATAATAAAAAAAAAACTTTTGTTGGGGAATTCAATTATGGTCACATTCGGCTTAGTCATTGACGGTCGTGTGTATTCAGTTAAATTCGCCAATATTCTGCATAGAGTTTTTAGACGTTATTAATATTCTTTACTCAAACGAATTATCCATTCACTTATTAAAGTATAACTTTAATTATAAAGTTACTTCGTAGGCGTAAATTTTACAAATATATTCTAGTAGATTGAATACTCCTGCGCATTTTTTTTTTGTTTTGAGGCGAGGGAAAATGCTTAACCGACTTACGCACAAACTGGGTGGTTGCTAGGGGAACGACACGCGTCGGTCGGGGGCGATAACACTGCAGCAATAGTATGCTCTTGGCAGCGCTCCGTCCGCGATCGACGTCACAGAATAGTGTGGAAGACTCCGAGCGTTGCTACACGAGCGAGCAACCCCAATACCCACTAAAAACCCCCTCCTCCCTGACGACCCTGCGCTTTGTATGTGTTGGAAAGGCTGAGATTTAGAACATAGTTACGCCCAGCCGAAATACACCTGCGCATAGCTCAACTTTCTACAACAATTCTTTTTAATAGCAACGCGCTGTCTGTTGCTATTAGACAAGCGAAATCGCTACCTTTAAAACTGTGACAAAAAAACACTACCTGTCGTTGGAATATGATCATTAAATTCATCTATAAACATTTATATAATAGGTTGGGAAAAAAGTCTTTTCGCATATAGTATGTATGAACTTGTAATAAGATCTCTTTGGCTATACCATTTGTATCTGGCTGGTTTTGGTCTCATTAAAAAGTTTTAATTTTAAAGAAGACAATTCCAAATTCAAATTAGGAAAATGTGTGATTTTCATTTGTTTTTCTTATTGTTAAAATGTGTGAATCTAATGAAGAAATTCGATACATTTTAAAATTTTACTACAAAAAAGGTAAAAATGGACCTAATGCAGTATCTGTGAGAGTAGGGCAAATTTGGTAATAATTAATTAATATTATGTACATTATGTATTTGTATGGTAAGTATATACATTGAAACTTGGTTAAGTGGGACCTGGACAAGTGAGAAACTTCCATTTGCCAGGTGAAAGGGCATTTGCCCGACTGGATGGCTACCACCCCTGGTCTAGAGCATGCCGCCATAACAACTTTTGAGTTGTGTTCCGGCATTAGTGACCAGGTTCCAGACTCGCTTAAGAGAGCAGCAGCGCATTTGTAGCACCTTTGGTGTTGCAAATGTCCATAGGCGATGGTAACCGCTTTCCATCCAGTGGGCCGTCTGCCTGTCTGCTGAACTCCTGCAATAAAAAAAATTAAAAAAAACTGGAACTCAGGCTGAGTTCCCAACACTTTGGCAATGAATTACCCCTGTTAGTGGGACGAAGCAAACTCACAGTTACCTCTATAACTGAAACAACGAGTGAATTTTATATGCATAGACCTCTGTAACTGAGATAGCATTGTTTTGCTTGTTTACTTACTTATTCTTATTCTACCCGCAAATAGTTATTTTGAAATGACGTCAATTGGTGATCAAAGCATATTTGATAAAATTTATAACATCAAAAACATCTGACGGCTGAGACTTCCAAAATACCAACTAAGGGTCAGCGCAGACAGAACGGAGCGCAGCGGAGAGGATTTTATTAACGCATTTGAAAATAAACTTTAAAATTATTGTAATAAAGTGCATAAATGCTTGAACCTGACAAACGCGTCCTCGAAGATACGCGGGAATCCTCGCGCGGCGTCGAGTCGGCGTCCGGGTCGTACGCGTACTTTCAGTGTTGTCACTGAGTTTAAAGAGGGATGACGTCATTTTTTTAGATTTTGAATTCGAAATACCTACATAACGAATAATAAATATAACCATCATTATACATTTATGAAGTTGCTTTGTTTGTTAAAAATAATCTACATTTATACACTAAATGCAACAGTAAACGACATAACAGCTAGCTGCTTTCACTTCCTTCAGAAACCACTTTGTTTCAAAACAGTCTATTCAGTATACCGACTAAAATTTACAATAAATTACCACTGAAAATTAAGGAACTCAACATCAAAAGCTTTAAATTAAAATTAAGACAATTATTAATAAATAAAGCATAGTACACAATACATGTATTAAAATCACTAAAACTACACCTTTCTTGCCAACATTCCTCGACCCATGTTCTACGTCTAACTTTCTGACGCCTTATTTTATTAACATGTTCTTCCATTTCTTCTTCTTCCGCCAAAAGCACAATTATAATCATATCCCCGTCCACCATGGTTGACGAACTTTCGCTACAAACTGGCATGTTTACTGTAGCATAACCCAGAACGGTTTACTCGCGCAGGCTCGCGAGGTCGCGCGCAAGCTCGAGCGTACGCGATCCGTAAAGAAAATGCCCGAGACCGCGCGGGGATTATTCCTCTCTGTCTGCGCTGACCCTAAAATGACAGATTTTCATAATTGATACATTCTGATCCCATATTTTTAATACGTGTAAACGTGCTTGAATATTTTTATTTACTACATTTGTATGATTACCTTCATTTTTTTTTTTTGATTAAAACTCATTTACATATAATGTTTACATAACACGTTATTTAATTTAATAACCGCACCTCTATAACTGAAATAACCTGTATTCTGACCTCTATTAATGGAACCCTCTGTAAGTGAGAGAGATATTTATTTACATACATACATAACTTCACGCCAGTTCCCTTGCGGGGTAGGCACGAACAACAGAGCGCCATTTAGGCTTATTCTTACACACCTCACTTGCTTCTTTGACATTCATAAGTCTTGTCATGCACGCTCGTCTGTTCTAAAGGCTCCTGACATCACCCTCCGCTAGTACACGATCAATTTGATCATGGAAGGTGTGTCGTGGCTTTCCACGACTTCTGCATCCATCCACTTTTGCATTGTATATCTGTTTAGTCATTCTTTCATCATGCATTCTTTCCACATGCCCGAACCACCGATATTTATTTATACCTGGATATCTGAGACACTGGGTAAGTGGATTACCTCTATAAGTGAAACCACATTGCAGGCCCCTTGATGTCTCACTTAACCAGGTTTCGCTGTATATATCATGTATATGTTTATTATTAAAAAGTAAGTAGTTGTACTATATGTTACGTATACCACCATCGCCATTATCATCTCAATTCGTTCCTGGGGTTGTCTGGAAGAGATCGCTTTTTAGCGATAAGACCGCCCTTTGTACATAACTAGATATAATTTTAGTTCATTTTTGTATTGGTGTATAATAAGGTGCTATCTATCTATCTAGGATTTGTATATCGACGCCCCCATATAGTAAATCAGTATTCGAAAAACTCAAAATTTACTTACAAAAAATAATGTTTTTTCTGTAAAATAAATATGCTGAACGATATATTTTTAAGAACAACACCTGTATCAAAAGTACATTTGTAGAAGAATAAATCCGTGGCTGGCGGGAATACATTGATATCTCGACATACATCTTTTTTTTATTCGTTTGGACGCTTCCTACGCCTGTGTTTTTATAGGAAAAAAATTGTCAGTCCGAAATATTCATAACTTTTTAAGATATTTCCTTTGGTAATAATAGACATACATACATAACTTCACGCCAGTTCCCTTGCGGGGTAGGCACGAACAACAGAGCGCCATGTAGGCCCATTCTTACACACCTCACTTGCTTCTTTGACATTCATAACACCCTGACATCACCCTCCGCTAGTACACTATCAATTTGATCATGGAAGGTGTGTCGTGGCCGTCCACGACTTCTGCATCCATCCACTTTTGCATTGTATATCTGTTTAGTCATTCTTTCATCATGCATTCCTTTCCTTACCTTCATCCCGACACTCTCTTTCAGAGCAACTCTCTTTCTTACTTCGGTATTACGAACGCGGTCCGCGAGCGTCACTCCGCAGATTTTGCGCAGTGCTCGCATCTCAACCGCGTTTACTCTACTTTCATGCTCTCTCTTTCATACCCAACTCTCGCTTCCATACGTAGGTAATAATAGAATAACACGATTTATCACTACTAGTCAAACTTTAAAATTTCCCCCCCTGTAAAATTGACATTTTTAACACGTCAACATATTCACGCCAGCCACGGAAATATTTCATTTTATTTCATAACACGTATAAAAAAAGAAAATTACAACAAAAAACAATCCGCAGTCGGTAGGATTCGAACCTACGCTCCCAGAGGGAATCTGATTTCTAGTCAGACGCCTTAACCGCTCGGCCACGACTGCTGCGTGAATAAGTATATAAAACCACATATTATTAGTAGGTATGTTTACTTTCACTCATTGCTCGTAAATATGACGTATGCAACATCTGGTTTTTAATATCATAATCTAGGTCACCTTACGTAATTATTATGGACTAGCTGAGCTCGCCGCTTCGACTTGAATTCATATTTTTATACATACATAACTTCACGCCAGTTCCCTTGCGGGGTAGGCACGAACAACAGAGCGCCATTCAGGCTTATTCTTACACAACTCACTTGCTTCCTTGAGATTCATAACTATTGTCATGCACGCTCGTCTGTTCTTAAGGCGCCTGACATCACCTTCTGCTAGTACACGATCAATTTGATCATGGAAGGTGTGTCGTGGAAGGCCACGACACACCACTTGTATATATATATATATATATATATATATATATATATATATATATATATATATATATATATATATTTATATATAATTTATACATAGTAATTATACATATTATGTGTATATATATATGTATGTAATTTCTTATATATTCATACTATCTCTCTCTCTTTCTTTAATATATATAATTCTCATGTCGCGGTATTAGTTACAAAATTCCTCCGAAACGGCTGAACCGATTTGTATGAATTTTTGTGTGTATATCGGGTAGGTCTGAGATTCGGACAACATCTATTTTTCATACTCCTAAATGATAAGGGTGACCCACCCCTAAATATTTTGTTATTTTTTTGACAAAATGTATTTTAATTTTTTTATGATTTCTACCAACCCCTATTTATCAATAGTGATATTAGTACTTTAATAATTTTCTACTCTCAACAGTCGATAATTGATCAGTTACCACTCGATCAGTTACTCCCGCCAGGCGTCTACCGGTGTCACTTCTCACCCCGTGAACAGCACGCAGCAGGGATAAGAATGAAACCGGTGCTGCAATCGGGGTTCTAGATTTTTATTTTTTAAGAGCAGGACAGCGTCTGACCAGTACAGCTAGTATATATATATATATATATATATATATATATATATATATATATACATACACATACATACATAACTTCACGCCAGTTCCCTTGCGGGGTAGGCACGAACAACAGAGTGCCATTTAGGCTTATTCTTACACACCTCACTTGCCTCTTTGACATTCATAACTCTTGTCATGCAAGCTCGTCTGTTTTTAAGGCTCCTGACATCACCTTCTGCTAGTACACGATCAATTTGATCATGGAAGGTGTGTCGTGGAAGGCCACGACACACCACCGCAAAATCTGCAGAGTGACGCTCGCGGACCGTGTCCGTAATACCGAAGTAAGAAAGAGAGTTTGTCTGAAAGAGAGTGTCGGGGTGAAGGTAAGGAAAGGAATGCTCAGATGGTTCGGGCATGTGGAAAGAATGCATGATGAAATAATGACTAAACAGATATACAATGCAAAAGTGGATGGATGCAGAAGTCGTGGAAGGCCACGACACACCTTCCATGATCAAATTGATCGTGTACTAGCAGAAGGTGATATCAGGAGCCTTAAGAACAGACGAGCGTGCATGACAAGAGTTATGAATGTCAAAGAAGCAAGTGAATTCATACTATATATATATATATATATATATATAACAGTGCAACATCCGTCCGTCCTAGGGTGCAGTTGAAAATCAGCGTCAGGCACCTGTTGTCTGGCACATGCTGAACTGCATCTATTTGGTGCCATCGCGAGACTTTTTTTATGTATATACCTACATCGTACAAAGACCAAATAAACGTTTTTTCTTTCTTTCTATACACAAACTAATTGAGTCTACTACCAAATAACAATTTAGTATATTTGAAATGACAAGCACTTGGACAATTTCTCGATGGTGCTTATATCCTTTCGTCACATACGCCGTCCTTGGCCGCAATTTCGTATCCCTATGGACTCCTTAGCCGTTTGATCCCTCCGCCCCCTGTTACTCGTCCTGAAGGGGATATAAATATGATTTTCATATTATTTATGGGTCAATAGACCAAATCTCATTGAGTTTTTTCATATCCAATAGAAAATAACTCTTTTTTTTTCGAAAGAAGGATGATACATTCACCGTAATAGCTCTTCAATATAATGTATGAGAGCAAAACTTGTGTAAGCTATAACATATATGCTAACTGCTTAACCATGATTTGAACAAATAAATTTGATTTGATTTGCAAATTCAAATTTTCAAATTCAAAACAAGTTCCACTGGAGAACACTTTTTGAAGGTCATACGTGTGAGTCAAATTTAAATTTTTTTACTTCCTATTCTAAGTACACCGCTTCGCAACGTGTTGATGCTGTAAAGGAGAAGAAGCGGCAAGAAACTCCCTAGCAACACGTCTAGCTAAATATTGTGCCTCTTTATATTTCATATTCATATGCCCAATATGCATAATATCGTAATATTATATATATACACTAGGATATGCCCGCGACTTCGTTCGCGCTTGTCTTGAAATTGGATACCCGGACACAAAGTTTCGCATTTCATATTTAATTTCAAATGGCTCCTAGGAAAATTCCCGCGGGACATTTTATGACATTAAATTTGCTATCGATCAGTAAAAAAATCACATTGGAACTCGATTGATTTTAATCTGGCCATTATGACGCCAGTGATCTAGAATTGTGACGCAAGTGAGTGACAATTTATACGTGCAGGAACGGAGAAAGAATACAATTTCCTGCGGCCAGGCGGCCTGTCGTAAGAGGAGACAAAACAACCCACAGCCAGGTGGTAGGGTATTTGCTCGACTGGATGGCGACCACCCCTGGTCTAGAGTATGCCGCCATAACAACCTTGAGTTGTGTTCCGGCATTAGTGACCAGGTTCCAGTCTCCCTTAACAGAGCAGCAGCGCATTAGTAGCTCCTTTGGTGTTGCAAATGTCCATAGGCGATGGTAACCGCTTTCCATAAAGTGAGCCGTCTGCCTGTCTGCTGAACTCCTGCAATAAAAATAAAAAAAATTGTATATATACACTAGGATATGCGCGCGACTTTGTTCGCGCTTGTCTTGAAATTCCCGCTGTATTCCCGGGACACAAAGTATCGCATTTAAAAATAAAATGAAAGCTACCATGTCAGTGGGAACTGTTTCCGAATAAGCTAATTTTATGCTCCCGAAAAATTTCAAACGGTTCCCGGGAAAATACCCGCGGGAATCCCGGCATAAAAAATATCACACATTTTATTCAATTAAATTTGCTATCCATTGCTATTATGACGCCAGTGTTCGATAATTGTGACGCAAGCGAGTGACAATTTATGACACCAGTGATCGACCATTATGAGGCTAGTGATCAAATATTATAACGCCAGAGAACAATCTTTATGACAATTGTGTTCGACCATTATGACACCAATGACCCACCATTATGACGCTAGTAAACGACCATTATGCCGCCAATAGACCACCATTGTGACGCCCTTATACGGGCGCAATGCAATGACCGGGAGAAGGCAAAGGAATGTACAAGAAGAATAACTTACCTCGCCACCAGTTCACCCTCACACTTTACTTGTCTCCCAGGGGTTCACATACTTACTAGGATTTGCTAGGAGTATTAAATTGAATTATGATGATTCATTTCTATTTGTGTTCCAACATTCATTTCACTCTATATTGCGGTGACAGCACTGAAACTAAGTTGAATGTTTGTCTTGTATTACCAGGTGGTAGGGTATTTGCTCGACTGGAAAGCTACCAACACTGGTCTGAAGTATGTCGCCATAACAACCTTGTGTTGTGCTCCGGCATTAGTGACCAGGTTCCAGTCTCCCTTAAGAAAGCAGCAGCGCATTAGTAGCACCTTCGGTGTTGCAAATGTCCATAGGCGATGGTAACCGCTTTCCATAAAATGAGCCGTCTGCCTATCTGCTGAACTCCTGTAATAAAAAAAAATGCGCATTCTACTTTTGAAAATTTATTAATTTCTTGATGGCGAGGATTTAAAGGAGGAATTTGACCTTGCTTGACCATTCCGATGCGATTATAACAGCACACCTGAAGTCTGGGTTAGAAACAATAGAATTGTGTACACCAATTATTAAACGTGTGTTTTTGGATTTACATAATGGTCATATTAAGTAAGCATAAGGGTTTGTCCTCTACAGGTTACACAGACAGAGGTAATACCAAAGTCATTCGGAAAGTTAGCCTAAATTTGTTCAGAGTTATAAAGCTTTGATCAATCACAGTCATTATTTTACATTCATTTACTTGTCACTGATGTTAATCGCGGCTGAATCGCCTGTCGCAGTTTACACTAATATCGGTTTAATAGCTTGTTTTTGATTTGTATGACCTCTAAAATGTATTATAGTTTTCAAAACTTCCAAATATTTTTTATTTGCTTTCCAAATTAGTCTTGCCAGTAAGAATCGAAACGTGAATCCGAAACAAACAGACAAACCGACAAACGGACAAGAAATCTAAACAAAATCTCTTTATGTTCTTCATCTATTCTAATATTATACAGAGGTAAAGTTGGTTTGTGACATTGTAGAGGGTAATCTGCGAAACTACTGAACCAATTTAAAAAATTCTTTCACTGTTCGTAAGCTTTTTTTTTTTGAGGCGAGGGAAAATGCTTATCCTATTTACGCACAAACTGGGCCGTTGCTAGGGGAACGACACGCGTCGGTCGGGGGCGATAACACTGCAGCAATAGTATGCTCTTGGCAGTGCTCCGTCCGCGATCGACGTCACAGAATAGTGTGGAAGACTCCGAGTGTTGCTACACGAGCGAGCAACCCCAATACCCACTAAAAACCCCCTCCTCCCTGTCGACCCTGCGCTTTTGTTTGTGTTGGAAAGGCTGAGATTTAGAACATAGTTACGCCCAGTCGATCCAGCGCAATAAAGTGCCTGGAGTGTGTCCTGGGAGAACACACCCCACTTCGTTGTGCGGGGGTAGAAGGTCCTTTGCTCTCCTAGCAAGCTAAAGGCCCCCCGCGGTAAACGGAACCTAACTCAGGGAGGGAAGTAATGCGCGTACCTGCCTCTCCGGGTGCCAGCTGATGGCCGGCGACCTCGAGAAGACGCATTAGCACGCGCTGCAGGACTTCTCTCCCTATCACGTTCTGCGGCCTCCTTGAGTGACATTACTGTCTCACAAAAAGTAACCGCAGCCCCCCAATTGTCGCCGCTCTGCAGCATGGCCTTGACCAAGTCGCAGGGCGAATCGACCGGACCTATGTGCGTCTCAAGTTCGAAACGCTGCGGCGCCCATGCGGCGCACTCGACTAGCGTGTGTAACGCCGTGTCGGGCGCGCCGCACTGGCGGCAGTCCGGGGAAGGCAAGCAGCCCACAATGCGATACAGATACTTATCGAAACATCCGTGTCCGGTAAGTATCTGCGTCGTCCTGAAGGTCAGGGTGCCGCTGGTGCGGTTGACCCATTCCGTCAGCTGTGGCCTGATTGCATCCACCGTGTAGCCGCCATAGGCCGCAGGGTTATCGAGCTCTTGAGACCAGACGGCGATCATGGAGGCGGTTTCCCGCTTCCTGATCGCCTCGATTTCGACCTGACAGAAGGTCAGGCCTCTAGCTAGGGCATCCTGCCGGGTGCGACGCACCTCTGTCAGGACGTTCGCCTGGAGATGCCAACTGTTCGTAAGCTATACTATCCCCGGTTGACATAGGCTATATTATATTTTCAAAAATATTAGCGATTCTTACTAAAACTCCAATAGTGTAACCCAAGGTGTAAAAAAATTATCTAAAATTGCGTGCACTGCGAAAACTATTAATGATAGAATAAAATAATGTACTACGACTTTGCAGAACACATCTTTATGTACAGAAAGTGTCGTGACAGCATTTGTCTAACTATTATAGTTATGCCACAATAAGTGTTCTTTTAATTTAAAAATTTAATTAAAACGCCGCCGCTAGAAAAGGTTCTTTATTTGTATCTTGGTATTCATCGCTATCAAAATAAATTGCTTCATATTCAAGACTGCTTCAATACCTTTATATAACTTTTTGAATTTTTCAATTCGGAAATTCCATTCGAAAGATATCACGATTTTAAAAATGTAAGTATTAGAAAAAAGTTGCGTGGTCGCCGCGCACCCTAATGGGCTAGATAGGCTTATGCGATGTAGGCGTGTCTGGGGACGGGTAGTACGGGAGGGGAAATATTTTGAATTTGCTTAGTAGGTAATTAAACTTAACAAAAAATAAAGAGGTAAAGTTTGTGTTTGTAGGGGGTAATCTCTGGATTTACTAAACCGATTTTGAAAATTCTTTCACCAGTCGAAAGCTACATTATTACTAAGCGACACAGGGTAGGTATATTTGATTGTGATTAATAATAAGTATTTTTATTTTATTTTCTGATACTCTGCGAATTGGGCACGGGTCAGCTAGTCGTTTATATAGAGTATACCAATTGTTTTTTTTTTTTAAATAGCAACTTGAATCTTTCAAGTTAAATTTGATCGATTTCCCTGCATCCGATGAAGCTGAAATTTTGCACGTTTGTTTATATCGCGTGACAATGCAGTAATATGGTAACATGGAGCTGATCATAGCTCTTGTCATGCACGCTCGTCTGTTCTTAAGGCTCCTGACATCACCTTCTGCTAGTACACGATCAATTTCATCATGGAAGGTGTGTCGTGGCCGTTATAAGTAACTTATAACTTCGTTAATAGATTTCGGGATATCATATCCTTATTTATAAATATATTAATATTATTAATGACATCGTGAATAAAATCATTTAATGATCCTATAAACCTCCTATAATAATTATGAAAAGGCGATTGATTTTATATTTTCTTTTAAATTTCAAATTCAAAAGTTTTTATTCAAAATAAGTTCCACTGGAGAACACTCTTTGAAGGTAATACATATAAGTTAAAATTTAATTATTACTTCCTATTCTATGTACGCTTCGCAACGTGTTGATGCTGTAAAGGAGAAGAAGCGGCAAGAAACTCCCCAGCAACAAACACGTCTAGCTAAATATTGTTTTTCTTTATATTTCATACTAGCTGTGCCCGCGACGTCGTCCGCGTGAAATTTGTTTTCAAAACCCCCCGATTATGAAACATTCTTCATTGGTGCTCCGCTTTTATTGGCCTTAGCGTGATGATATATAGCCTATAGCATTCCTCGATAAATGAGCTATCTAACACTTAAAGAATTTTTCAAATCAGACTAGTAGTTCCTGAGATTAGCGCGTTCAAACAAACAAACTCTTTAGCTTTATATATAAGAAGATAAGATTCTATTTATATCTTAAATCCATTTTTTTATAAGTTTTTATATATGTAAGTTCATCAAAGCAACTAGCTGATCAATCCTGAAACTTGTTTACTCTCATTTTATATTGAGAAAACCTCTTTAAGGGTCTATTCAGACAGAGCATGCAGTCAGCGCATAAGTAAATGTTAAGAAAATAAACTGAAGCAATAAGTATAGGAATTGCTTACTTAGTTGGCGGGAACTAACTTTCTTTACCGTATTGCTCTCAGTTCCTGATTTATACGTAACGATGCAGACTGGCGGTTAAAAAACGCCATTTCACCGCAATGAAATTAGATTAATATTTTTACCTATCACAAGTTTTTTATTGTGTTGACCTGAAAAATATTGTTTTTGACAAATTTTTGTTTATTTATTTATTTTTAGTAAGGCTTACAGACAAACAGCGATATAAATTTTCTAATCGAACATTATTACTAAAAATGTATATATAATATATATACATACATATACAATACAAAACTCTTTATTGTACACCAAAATTACAGAGAAAAAAATATACAATAAAATTACTATATACTAAATATTAAAAGATAGTACAATGGGCAGCCTTATTGCTAAAATCAATATCTTTTTGGATAGACAAGATCTAATTACATAGATAAGGTTGGTGTGCAGTTGAAATAGATACTAATATAATACTAAAATAATTATTACACATATACATACATACATAAATTCACGCCAGTTCCCTTGCGGGGTAGGCACGAACAACACAGCGCCATTTAGGCTTATTCTTACAGATCTCACTTGCTTCTTTCACATTCATAACCCTTGTCATGCACGCTGGTCTGTTCTTAAGGCTCCTGACATCACCTTCAGCTATTACACATATATTATAGTTGTAAAAATATATACGTACATAGACATCCAAAACAAACAATAAAGACGTTATACAATTAAATAGTGCTCCTTCACAAGTCTGTTAAAAGAATGGATAGATTTAGGAGACTGGACATCTACCGGCCGAGCATTCCAGAGATGCACAGCTTGAACAGAGAACGATCTTGCGTAAATCTCCGTAGTATCGGTGTCCTAAGTCGCAACCTCTCTGACGTTCTCAAAGACCTCGAATTTGAAAGAACTGAAAACGTTCTTTAAGTTAAGACGGCGTCCTAGGATCAAACAGTCCGTTATAAAGAGGAGAAATACCTACCTATACTATAATACCTAGAAATACGGAATAATTCATATGACCTAATCATACATACATACATAACTTCACGTCAGTTCCCTTGCGAGGTAGGCACGAACAACAGAGCGCCATTCAGGCTTATTCTTACACACCTCACTTGCTTCTTTGACATTCATAACTCTTGTCATGCACGCTCGTCTGTTCTTAAGGCTCCTGATATCACCTTCTGCTAGTACACGATCAATTTGATCATGGAAGGTGTGTCGTGGCCTTCCTCGACTTCTGCATCCATCCACTTTTGCATTGTATATCTGTTTAGTCATTCTTTCCACATGCCCGAAACACCGGAGCATTCCTAATCATCTCATAAATATATCCTAAATGCCTCAATTGACTGTCCTGACATACTTTCCTTTATTAATTTTAACACTAGATACAAAACTCGTAATCCTTCACCTAGACTCTTTTCCCTTCAAATTTTTAGAAATAACACATCGTTTTATAATCCACTCACAAGAGTGTGCAGGCTATATAATGAGATTGCAAGTACAAATATATCCAGTGATATTTTTAATTCCTCCTTTTTAACATTTAAACGTGAAATTCGGGCTATTATTTGCACCAATATTTCTGGCAGAGTTGCATAATAATTTTGTTACCTAACCACTGTAAAACTCACAGTATAATAAGTCATACTAACCCCTAAACATCTTGTCAATGTATGGTACATTGTGCGCTCACATGTTTAGAGTTACAGCTTAGACCTAATAATTTATACATAATGTGAAATATGTAACTTTTAGCTGTTTCTTGTTTTGTGTGCGAAATAAATAAATAAATAAATCTCATGATCTAAGAATTTTATATCATCGGATCATCACGGCTGGTAGAAGCCTCACGTAACCAAATGCTGGCCTGTATTTAGGGGAACGCAGCCTGCGTCTCGGGAGTGTTGCTAGCGAACAGCAACGTGGTACCTATATTTTATATAAATTATTTTTCATGAATAATTAACTGTATATCTTTATATTTAAGTATTATTTATCAATCGTTTAACTTGTAGTTTATATTTTTTTATTGCAGGAGTTCAGCAGACAGGCAGACGGCCCACTTGATGGAAAGCGGTGACCATCGCCTATGGACATTTGCAACGCCAAAGGTGCTACAAATATGCTGCTCGCTTAAGGGACCTGCCTATTATATAACTTATATTATATTTAGTAGTAATTAAAAAATTGTTGTACAAACATAAATACATGATCACACCAACAGTATTTTTCTTAGATTTAAGTACAAAAAGACACTAGCTGTACTATATAATGGTAAAAACAGACTTAACTTGGCCTATTAAAACAAACGCACAACTAACTCAAACATACATAATAACTAACCCACACAAATTAATAACTAACTCATACACAAAATATTAACTAATTCCCACACAATAACAACCAACTCAAATATAAAATAATATCTAACTCACACAAAATAACAACCGACTCAAACATAAAATAATAACTAACTCTTCTATACTCTATATATACCCAACAAACAGCCAATCTGCGTCCAACCCTAGGTGGGAAGGTAGAAACGTATTGCTTATAAAAGTAGTGAAACAAAACTAGCTCACAACTCAAAGGGAACTTTGAAGGCAGAACTATGCAACGAAGATGGATAACCGTGGCTTTTGCCTCAATGAAGACACGAATTATCGATCTTTTAATATATTATTACTAATATTTTCTTAAGTTTTCGCGACTTGTATACATAATAAAACTCCGTTTTAACGGTTTTAAGCGCGATAATTTTATTTGATTATGGTTTTTTCGACGTTTCGGCCACCTTTCAGTGGCCGTGATCACGGAAGACAAAGATGTCAAGTGTCAACGAGTATTGTTAAAGTTTTATTTAGCCTACCGCCAACTTATTAATTTTAATTTTGTTTATGGTTATTATTTACTCTATGGAAGAGAGAAGAAGCGACGCAAGAAACTCTTCAAGCCATAACATGTTGCAAAGCGGTAGTAAATTAGATTAGGCTCCCATAGAGTAAATAATAACCATAAAAAAAGTTAAAATTAAATAATTAAAATGATTAAGTTGGCGGTAGGCTAAATAAAACTTTAACAATACTCGTTGACACTTGACATCTTTGTCTTCCGTGATCACGGCCACTGAAAAGTGGCCGAAACGTCGGAAAAAACCAAAATCAAATAAAATTACCGCGCTTAAAACCGTTAAAACGTAGTTTTATTATATATTATTACTATATAAAAAAATGTCCAAAATTTAGTACATATAATGTATTTAACGATTTAGAAACCAGAGGAAAATGTGAATTTGTAGCCATATGTAGGGGAAACCATAACATTGTTTATATAAATCCCTCTCCCCTCAGTTCATATTTTGTAGTCATAGATACAATCTGTAATATTTTAAAATATAACTGTGTCATGTAACACAGTCAAATGCATTATGTCACGTCACGTACATGGAATAATCTATTGCTACACAATTATCAAGGTTAAAACTGAGTTGTCCACATACGTGCCAAAATCTGTCAATATACAAAACAAAACACCTTTGGAGATGCATCTACGAACTTGTTTCGGTTTTACATATTTTCATGTATGAACGTTGGAATGGAGAGAAAATGGCACAAAAGTTAGGGCACAATAGCACATCTATTAAAAACATAACATACTTACATACATTTTACTTTTTTTTTTTTTTTTATTGCAGGAGATCAGCAGACAGGCAAATGGCCCACTTGGTGGAAAGCGGTTACCATCGCCTATGGACATTTGCAACACCAAAGGTGCTACAAATGCGCTGCTGCTCTTTTAAGGAAAACTGGAACCTGGTCACTAATGCCGGAACACAACTCGAAGGTTGTTATGGCGACATACTTTAGACCAGGGGTGGTAGCCATCCAGTCGGGCAAGTGCCCTACCACCTGGCTGTGGGTTGTTAAGTCGCCTCTTACGACAGGCCGCCCGGCCGCAGGAAATTCTATTCTTTCTCCGTTCCTGCACGGATATAAAGGAGTGATCTAACAGTGGAGTTATCCTATTTAAATATTAGGAATTGAAATATTTAATTTAGGTGTACTGGCGTCATTTCTGCCTCACGATTCGTCACGATTGATTGCAAGATAAAAATGGAAAGTCGTTTATAATTTTACATGTATACACGCAGCAGTCGTGGCCGAGCGGTTAAGGCGTCTGACTAGAAATCAGATTCCCTCTGGGAGCGTAGGTTCGAATCCTACCGACTGCGAGACTATTTTTTTAGTTTTAAACGTTGTTAATATATCTATAAGGTTCTTTATCTTTTGTTTAACAAAAACGAAATCTTTGTTATTTTCGTTCGTTAGCCTTCCGAAGTCCGGCGATCTTTCTAGGGCAAAGTTATTTTTCTCAATAACTCGGTGTCGGAGACAGCGTCATATTTAGTTCCATAGTTCTACCAGTACAAAACTAGATGGCGCTGTCTCTTAATTAAACATACTATAGTTTGACACACGCAAATATACAGGGTTTCTCTAGTGATTTCATAAGTCAGTTCAAACATCAAGTAAGCATGTTTCAATTAATAGTGCAACTTAGGTTATTTAGGGCACTCTGATAGACCCGAGACGAAGCGTAGGGCTTACAGTCGTGTTCTACTCGTTTGTAAACACCAACTTACCACACTAGCTAGTATCATAAATAACGCTTACATAACACGCCCTTCACGGGCGTGGAATAAATAGACATGCGGGCACATATTGTTACGAATTGCAGGACTCGATTTAAAACGCCGTTGGAATTATTATAGAATTTGTTAGAACTATACAAACACGTATAACACAGGTACAAATATAACAACACGCGCAAAGTCCGTCACTAAATAGATTGCCGAATGTACACACGTCTTGCTTCGCTTGTGGTTGTCGCTTGACTGCGTCATCTCTCATTCTGCATTGCTTTATACTGTACCGATGCAATATGTCTGCACTACCGCATGGACCGAATTTCCTAGAATCACACCTTGCTAATGACCACCATAAAAGATTACAATACACAGTGGGCTGTTTTTCTAAACACAAAATTTAAACACAAAGTAAACAGAAGAAGTGCAAATGCCGAAAGGTAATGAAATGCGAATTTGTCTTTGTCGATCGTAACAATATTCTAAGTTTAAGTTTTATACATAAAAGAACAGGCATTCAAATAATATATTATACTAGGATATACGCGCGACTTCGCCTATGCATGACTAGAAATTCCCACGGGATTCCCGGGACACAACGTACCGCAGTATTTAAAAAAAATATAAACACATTTGAATGACAACTATGTCGGAATTAGCTAATTTTTATACACCCGTAGAACTTCAAACCGCTCTCGGTGAAATGTCCACGGAATTTCCGACCTATAAAAATCACACATTTTATATAGCATGGCAAATGAACGGTCCGTAAGATATACGAACTATTTTCTTAAGTTTTCGCGACTTGTATAAATAATAAAACTACGTTTTAACGGTTTTAAGCGCGCTAATTTTATTTGATTTTGCTCCCATAGAGTAAATAATAACCATATACAAAATTAAAACTAAATAATTAAAATTAACAAGTTGGCGGTAGGCTAAATAAAACTTTAACAATACTCGTTGACACTTGACATCTTTGTCTTCCGTAATCACGGCCACTAAAAAGTGACCGAAACGTCGGAAAAAACCAAAATCAAATAAAATTACCGCGCTCAAAACCGTTTGGTGGTGCGGGTGACAAAGGTAGAATTTGTTGGTGGTGGAAGGAGACAAAATCCACAGCCGGGTAGATTTAAGCGGCACTCACCTGCGGATCCCCAATCCTCGTTGTAAAGCACGTCTTCAGGGGTTGCGTATATCACACCAACAACAGGAGTGGGTTTAAGGTAAAAGCGTTCTATGCAAATCACTTATGCGCGTGCGGTGCTCGCGAGGCTATCGACGTACTGGGTAGCCGTGTGTCGTTCACGAATGAATCCTTCAAATGAAGTACTTCAGTTAGTTCCTGTCCTTCATTCTTTACTTCAGTTACAATTCAACCATATCTTTAGTTCAGTTTAGTTCACCGGCCGCGAACTAAAATCGGCACTGCTCGTGTCTCGTTCGTGTTTCACGCACGAGGCTTGTGCAGTGCTGATTGATAATTTGCTGTCACGCTCTGTTGTACGTGCCATAATGATGTTCTATTTCTTTCACTCAAACTTTCGCTCATTAGCACCCAGTTTTTAAGCGGTCGGGTCCTCTGACAATTTGCACTTACTGTGTACATTGCTTGTCATACAAAAAAGCTAATTTAGAACTGTCAAGCAAAATGGCAATGTACAGCACTCTACAGTAACTACAGTTCACAATATGTTTGTTCGAGTTTCAAATTTTAAATATGAAATGAAGTGCATTGTTTTCATTCGTAAGTATAGAATTAATTATTGAACTGTGTAAAGTTTTAGTGCTATTTTGAGCTTTATGTCATTAAGTTACGGATCACTGATATATTTTTAAAATTTTACTCGTCCTTCTCTCTTATTGGCAATAATAACAATAATAATGGTTCCTGTCTTTGGAGCCCTAACCACCGGTAGTTTAGACCCTAGGCCCCGCTGGCGGTGATCTGCAAGTTTTTTTTTTTTAATGAATATGTAGTTTATTTTTGATGTATTTTTATAAAAAAATATCTACTCTTCATATATTTAAAAAGAATGTAAACTTTGAAAATAAATAAATACATGAAATAATAATGTAAACATTTTTTATTATTTATATTTATACTATATATATATATATTGCTATACCTATTTAACTATTTGATACGAGCTCATGTCTCAACTCGTCGAACTGATTTAAGTTTGCGATAAGATGACTCATTGAACTCTTCTTTTAACAATCTATTTCATATCTCTTGTTAAACTAGTGAAAGAAAACCGATCTACAAAGAAAAAATTTTTTGTTGAACAACTGAACTATAGTGAACTACTGAACTAAAAGATGGATATAGTTCAAAGTAATGAAAAGACACATTTGTATCTTTTCATTTCAGTGACACATTTTTCGCAAGACTAGGACTGGGCCGTCCGCCGGCGACGAGTCGTGGTTAGCCGACAGGTTGCACCGCCTGTCTCTATAGGAGAGGAAAGGTAGGTAATATAAGGCGCCTAACCACCGTTAAAACGTAGTCTTATTATATACAAACTAGTCATTAATCAACATAGAACAGTTGTTAATATAGAATAATAATTCAATTTGCAAACAAACATAACATTTGTTCAGTGGCGACCAATATAAATAAACTAAAATGCCACCGTCGAATAATCGTCGTTTTAATTGGTGCGGGACGCGAGCGTGGCGCAATTCGGTGCAAAACAAATGAATTGTATGTAAATGAACGATTGATTAGTGAGGACCGGTGACCGGTGTACGGCGAATGATGACCGGTGATCGAATTACGGGAGCTTTGATTGTGGCCGCTTGTACATACGTGCTGCCATCTACAAACCGTACAATTTACAATTCATATTATTTGATTATAAACATAGTACACGTTAAAGATATCTAGAATTACGAGTTGCAGGAGTCGAATTCAAATGCCGTTGGAATTACTATAGAATTTATTAGAACTATACAAACACGTATAACACAGGTACAAATATAACTGAACACAACCAGTGCAAACGTAATGCGCGATTCAATCGAGACGGTAATGTCTCAAAAGGAAGCCGCAGATCGAGAAAGGGAGAGAAGGGTAAGTGCGCGTATTGACGCGCCTCCACATGGGCGCCGGCGTCAGCCGGGAGCTCGGAGGCGCAGATACGCGCATGACTTCCCTCCCTAGGATAATACTGCTTCAGGGACCCCCATGCATCAAGGGAGCAGAGGAGTCTTCACCCCTGTCGTCGAAGTGAGTTAGCTCTTCCAGGGGCTTTCTCAGGCACTTATTGCGCTAGGATCGAACTACGTTCTAAGTCTCATGCCTTTCCTGCCATAAACGCGGGGCCGTCGGAGGAGGGTGGTTTTAGTGGGTATTAGCCATTTGGGCTCGAGTCTCCGCCGGTTGATTACTGTTTGGATTGCCCCTTCTGGGAAGGCCTCCATGATCAACTATGGTCTAATCCCTTGCAAAGGACCCGGTATTGTGCGTTAATAGCATTTCCCCCGCCTGAAAAAAAATAAAAAAAATACACGATTTAATAACACGCGCAAAGTCCGTCACTAACTTCTTGCTTCGCTTTTGGCTATCGCTAGACTGCCGATCTCTCCATTGGGGCGTTGCTTTATACTGCACAAATACAATATGTCTCTCGCCCGCGGGGACTGAATTTCTTAAAATCACACCAGACTAATGACTACCATAAAATATTACAATACACAATGGGCTGTTGTAGAAATTTTAAACACAAAGTAAACAAAAGAAATCCAACTTATGCTTTTATGGTATGCAGGTATAAAATTCTAAAAATGCCGTGTTTATACATTGAAGCTATTTAAAAAGATTGAAATACACTACATAAACGATGGAGAACACTATGTAATTTTATTTAGATTTCTTGTCTGTTTGTTCAGGATTCACGTAAAAACTACGGGACCGCTTTCGATGCGTTGTTCGCTGATCGACAGCAAATTCTTGAACTCAAAATCTGCGTTACTTTTATCCTGGGAATCCCGCGGGCATTTTTCTGGGACTGATTTAAAGTGGCCTCTAACTGAGAAAAAAATCAAATCCCAATGCGATTTTTTCAGTGATCGATGGCAAATTTTATGTAATAATATTTGTGGTATTTTATTATGCCGAAAATCCCGCGGGTACTTTCCCGGGAGCGGTTTGAAGTTGATCATAAATAAGCTTTTTTAAATACAAGCTTTTGAGATCCTGGAGATCATGTAGCAGCAGAGTGCTAGCCAAGACAAGTAAAACGAGCCCAAACACGACGGGTCTATCTTGTTTAGTACAGGAGTTCCTATGGCCACCTTCCGATCAGTACCATGGTGCCATATTATTGCATTGTCACGCGATATACATATGCGTGAAAAATTTCAGCTCAATCGGATACCGGGAAGTTGGTCAAATTTAACTTGCAAGATTCCACCCGTACTTACATACATACATAGGTACATCCATTGCAAGTTAAATAAAAGCCTGTAAAATTAGTTTATTTCTCAGACACAGCTTTCACTAAAATCATATCTTACATTCTTTTTTAAACGCTGAGATACTTTGTGTCTTTCTGAATTTTCCCAGGAGTGCTTTAAAGTGGTTAATATGAATAATTAACATCAGCTGATTTAGATACGACTTATACATACATACATACATAACTTCACGGCAGTTCCCTGGCGGGGTAGGCACGAGCAAACGGAGCGCCATTTAGGCTTATTCTTACACACCTTACTTGCTTCTTTCACATTCATAACTCTTGTCATACACGCTCGTCTGTTCTTAAGGCTCCTAACATCACCTTCTGCTAGTACACGATCAATTTGATCATGGAAGGTGTGTCGTGGCCTTCCACGACTTCTGCATCCATCCACTTTTGCATTGTATATCTGTTTAGTCTTTCTTTCCACATGCCCGAACCACCGGAGCATTCCTTTCCTTACCTTCACCCCGACACTCTTTCAGACCAACTCTCTTTCTTACTTCGGTATTACGAACGCGGTCCGCGAGCGTCACTCCGCAGATTTTGCGCAGTGCTCGCATCTCGACCGCGTTTACTCTACTTTCATGCTCTCTCTTCCATACCCAACTCTCGCTTCCATACGTGAGCGTAGGTACCAGCACCGCGTTGTGTATGGCAAGCTGGGCTTTCTGGCTGAGGTTCTTAGCGCCTGGAAACTTAGTTTGAATAAAATCTTCAATTTGATTTTACAATAAGTGCAAAATTAAAGACCAGCCCAAGCAATAACACTTGAGGTCCAAAAAAAAATACATCAAGCAGAAAGAACCCCTTTCAAGCATACGTTTCAAGTGGCAGTTGCGCAAATGTAATACGAACGTGGGAAATATAATACATTCTCGCACCGGGGAAAGGACTAAGTGGGCATCCCTTTTCAGGTTTACCATTACGCAGGTCTTTCAGTCTTTATGTGAGCTCGACCTTAGATAGGGCAGTTACACATTTAAACGAACAAAGTTGCATTGACGTTTGTAGTAACGCCAATACGTCGTGGTCCAGGTGATTAGGAGGATTCTAGAACCCGATCTCAGCGCCACCTACCGGTTCTAATTGCGAATCTAAACCATCCGGGAAACCACTCAAACACACAAGAACAAAATCACCAAAATCGGTCCAGGTGATTAGGAGGATTCTAGAACCCGATCTCAGCGCCACCTACCGGTTCTAATTGCGAATCTAAACCATCCGGGAACCCGCTCAAACACACAAAAACAAAATCACCAAAATCGCTCCAGGTGATTAGGAGGATTCTAGAACCCGATCTCAGCGCCACCTACCGGTTCTAATTGCGAATCTAAACCATCCGGGAACCCACTCAAACACACAAGAACAAAATCACCAAAGTCGCTCCAGGTGATTAGGAGGATTCTAGAATCCGATCTCAGCGCCACCTACCGGTTCCAACGGGATAAAAAGTATCCTATGTCCGTCTCCTGGTTCTAAGCTAGCACCCCACCAATTTTCAGCCAAATCGATACAGCCGTTCTTGAGTTATAAATAGTGTAACTAACACGACTTTCTTTTATATATATATATAGATTTATTACATTTACTAGGATATTCCTGCGACTTCATCCACCTCGGACAGGTAACGAAGACTACAGTTTTTTTGTCAACATAATCAAAGGGTATTTTCAGCAGGGCAACGGTTGTTTGAGTTAATTTGAAAAAGAACGCAAAATATTGTTTAGTATAGGTCGTATAAGGAAAGGAATGCTCCGGTGGTTCGGGCATGTGGAAAGAATGCATGATGAAAGAATGACTAAACAGATATACAATGCAAAAGTGGATGGATGCAGAAGTCGTGGAAGGCCACGACACACCTTCCATGATCAAATTGATCGTGTACTAGCAGAAGGTGATGTCAGGAGCCTTAAGAACAGACGAGCGTGCATGACAAGAGCTATGAATGTCAAAGAAGCGAGTGAGGTGTGTAAGAATAAGCCTGAATTGCGCTCTGTTGTTCGTGCCTACCCCTCAAGGGAACTGGCGTAAAGTTATGTATGTATGTAGTAACGCCAATGCCCTTGAAGAATTTTTCGGTACTGCTTTTTTGGGCGATAGCGGCAATTCCACAGACGCTATCATTTCTCAGATGCGTTATTATGTACTGTTTAAAAAAAACCTAATTATGGATGGAGAACAAGCTGCAAGTTTTTTAGATTTCTTGTCTGTTTGTCGGTTTGTTTGTTTGTTCGGGATTCACGTAAAAACTGATTTCGATGCGATTTTCGCCGATCGACAGCAAATTCTTAGATTTAAAATTTGCGCTTCTTTCTATCCCGGAAATCGATTGGGAATTTTTCTGGAATGATTTAAGATGACCAGATTGAAAAAAATAGAATTTCTGTGTTTTTTTTAATGATCGATAGCAATTTTAATAATTTGCCAGGTGGAAGGGCATTTGCCCGACTGGATGGCTACCACCCGTGGTCTAAAGTATATCGCCATAACAACCTTGAGTTGTGTTCCGGAATTACTAACCAGATTCCAGTCTCCCTTAAGAGAGCAGCAGCGCATTGCAAATGTTCATAGGCGATGGTAACCGCTTTCCATCAAGTGGGCCGTCTGTCTGTCTGCTGAGCTACTGCAATAAAATAATGTTTCTGGGATAGATATAGTCAGTCTTTAACAGGCTGACATTCTCTGAACAATTTGTTAAACTTTATTGGCTGGCAGCCTTACTTATAATAATCTCGTTAAGAAACGATTAGGCTTCTCTTAAGTAAGAGAATCAGAATCAGACCTAATCAATGAATATTCTTTTGTTTCACTTATAAACGTGTATTACCTGTTGTTTACCTAAGACGAGCACAGATAAACGAAATTTTAATGATTAACGTAGGTTGTACCCAAAATATTCGACTAAAGTGGAGTTTATTGGTAAGATATTCACTAATCAGCTGCTGAGCAGTTTCTTTAAATTTAAGAAACGATTATAAGTAAGGCCCTGGGGGTTACATAAATTTTCTGCAGAGCATTGATATTGAACTTGGTTATTTTTTTTTAAACAACTAATATTAAATCTATAGAATTTAATATTAGTTTAGTTGTGTGTGTGTGTGACAGAGTGACAGGTTTAACACTTAGGGCCTTACTTATAATAGTTTCTTAAATTTAAAGAAACTGCTCAGCAACTGATTAGTGAAAATCTTACCCATAAACTGCTGCTGCTGATAACTGAGGTCTGCAAAGTCTGCGATCAGTGAACATACGCTGGATAAATCTAACCACTACATCAGATTCGACAAACCACAAATCCTCGCAAAAGAGAATCATTTCATACCTAGAATGCCATAGTTTTATTATGTATACAAGTCGCGAAAACTTATGAAAATATTAAACATCCTATAATTTTATATTGTTTGATTTTATAAAGAATTTAGCATTTTCTTTAAAAAACAGCCCTTTAGGTACGATAGCGCCACCAATTTAATGCCTTTTTACTGATATATTTTTATACACAGATTCGGTCCCCTTATTCCCGTACTTTGTGACAATCAGCTTGACCACCTCTTATCCTTAAGAGGAGTTTATGGGTAAGATTTTCACTAATCAGTTGCTGAGCAGTTTCTTAAAATTTAACAAACTATTATAAGTAAAGCCGTTTAATGTCATTTATCAAAAAACACACCTTCCATGATCAAATTGATCGTGTATTAGCGGAGGGTGATGTCAGGAGCCTTAAGAACAGACGAGTGTGCATGACAAGAGTTATGAATGTCAAAGAAGCAAGTGAGGTGTGTCAGAATGGGCCTAAATGGCGCTCTGTTGTTCGTGCCTACCCCGCAAGGGAACTGGCGTGAAGTTATGTATGTATGTATGTATGTATCAAAAAACACAAGCGCCAATTATTTGTTTTGGGAATGTTTGAAGTATTTGATTTGTTTTATGGTTAGAAGGAAGATAAAGAAATGCACGGTCTACTTGTTGCACGAAGCGGGCCTTCGCAGTTATCTGATGGAGCGATCTGTAGTGAGGGTACCGTCCAAATCTATCTGATTATGGTTTCACGTAACGTCCCACTGCTAGGCTCCCCCCGCCCCCTTTTTTAAAGGGGAATGGTATACCCGCTACGGTTGTCCAAGGCGGATTGGCGAGATAGAAACGTGAGTTATCTCGATGTGCAGTTTTCATCACGATGTTTATCCCTCATCGTCAGTATGTGGTGATTGTAACATTAAGCACATTAGGTCAGAAAACTTTCTAAGTTGCGCATGATTCCCAGCCTGAATTTAAACCCGTGTTTTTTTTTAAACACGACATCAACTGACCTACCCTGATTTTAATTTACATATACATACATACATAACTTCACGCCAGTTCCCTTGTAGGCACGAACAACAGAGCGCCATTCAGGCTTATTCTTACACACCCCACTTGCTTCTTTGACATTCATAGCTCTTGTCATGCACGCTCGTCTGTTCTTAAGGCTCCTGACATCACCTTTAATTTACTTCTTATTTAAAAAGGTTTTTAAATACAAGCTTTTGAAATCCTGAATATCATGTAGCAGCAAAGTGCTAGACAAGACAAGTAAAACGAGCCCAAACACGACGGGTCTATCTTGTTTAGTACAGGAGTTCCTATGGCCACCTTCCGACTCCATCATCAGATCAGCCCCATATTATTGCATTATCACGCGATATACATATGTGTGCAAAATTTCAGCTCAATCGGAATCCGTGCAGGAACGGAGAAAGAATACAATTTCCTGCGTTGGGGCGGCCTGTCGTAAGAGGCGAATAAACAACCCACAGCCAGGGTAGGGCATCGCCCGACTGGATGGCTACCACCCCAGGTCTAAAGCATGTCGCCATAACAACCTTGTGTTGTGTTCCGGCATCAGTGACTAGGTTCCAGTCTCCTTTAAGAGAGCAGCAGCGCATTTGTAGTACCTTTGGTGTTGCAAATGTCCATAGACGATGATAACCGCTTTCCATTAAATGGGCCGTCTGCCTGTCTGCTGAACTCCTGAAAAAAAAAACCGGCAAGTTGGCCAAATTTAACTTGCAAGATTCCACCCGAACTTACATACATACATAGGTACATCCATTGCAAGTTAAGCAAGAAAGTATCGAGAAAGCAAAGGCGTCCTTTGGCGTTCTAGATAATTATATTGGTCTATTTTGCTCCATAAAAGCATTCCATCCCCGAAACTCTGTGGTTTCCGCGAAATTATTACAGTTGTTAATTGTCTTTGTAATAATTAAATACGTATTTCTAATTAAAGTCGAGTTCGACACATCGTGAATAAGGGCCCCCTTCATCATGTGCATATTAATTATTCTTATTTGCATCTTTCCTTTTTATTTCCAAGCAAAATATACATACATACATACATAACTTCACGTCAGTACCCTTGCGAGGTAGGCACGAACAACAGAGCGGCGTTCAGGCTTATTCTTACACACCTCACTTGCTTCTTTGATGTTCATAACTCTTGTCATGCACGCTCGTCTGTTCTTAAGGCTTCTGACATCACCTTCTGCTAGTACACGATCAATTTGATCATGGAAGGTGTGTCGTGGCCTTCCACGACTTCTGCATCCATCCACTTTTGCATTGTATATCTGTTTAGTCATTCTTTCATCATGCATTCTTTCCACTTGCCCGAACCACCGGAGCATTCCTTTCCTTACCTTCACCCCGACACTCTCTTTCAGATGTGTGAAATAATCTTAGTAATAATTAAATTAAGTCATTCTTTATAATAAATGTCATAATAATCAAAATTCATCCACTAGTCAGTAGTAAATAATACATTGTACCTTAGTAATTTAAAGTCTATCATTAAAATAATGATTAACACTGTAATATGATTTGTCAATCAGAAATGTCCTTAACCCATATTTAAAATTATTAAAGTTTTGAATGTTGATAATACATTTTGGTAGATGACTATAGAGCCTATTAGCCATACGTTACTACGTTAGACAAATTACTTTTCGAAGAACCGATGGAGTCGTTGAAAACAGGGCAAAGAAGAAAAAAAAAATCAAGCGTCGTTATAATGACGAGAAGCACTAAATAATTCAAAATGCAACATATATACTTACAGCAATAAGTTATCAGAAATAACTATCCTGCCTTGTGGACAATTCATATAATATTTATCTAACATTGGATATGTGTGTCTATTTCTAGATATGAATGATAGCGAAACGAGTTTTCAAAATGATAATAATTTAGAGTAATGGGTAGACTCCCACGCCTTAGTAATTACTCTAAAAGATTTTAGATTTATTGTTGCGGACAGAATCACCCCCTTGACCTCTCGCCCAGAACTCCCCTACCCCCGCACACGCCCCGCTTACTACGAATATGTAGCTCACTCGATTAGCAGCTAAGCGTCTGCTTAAAAGTAGTTCCTTAGCGAGTGCGGTGCGAGCGAGATTATATGGTTCGTAAGGAACGAAGTGATCTTCCGCGACTTGAGCATTCCCAGTGTCGAGAATTCATGGCGATGTCGGCGCCTCGGATGTTCGACCGCGCCGAAAACGGCCGCCCCACACACCTCCACGGGATTGCTCCCCTGCACGCGCGACCACCTGATCACGAGTCACAAAGATGGCTACCGACCCCCCGTGACCTCATCCGCCGGGATAAGGGCGATGTTTGAGAGGTCGCGATAATCTCTGCCAAGCCTCTGAAAGGCCACCAGACGCCGCAGATGACCACCTAAAGCCCGAGATGGCCATCGAAAGCCGCAGACTGGCCAACTATGGCGCAGACGGAGCCAACGCGAAGCCCGTGATGGCCACCGAAAGCCGCCGATTGGCCGACGCGAGCCAGCCGACACCCCCCTTATGTGTCTGGCGGCTCCCGTACCCTGTTACCGGGGGGTAGTTGCCCCCCGCGAATAGACCGGGGCAAAGAGCTACAGCTCGAGGCCCCTTTAACGGCTCTGCCACATCAAGGCAGAGACGATGACCCTCTTAGGTAAGCGAGATTATTGTCCAAAGAATATCGCCTAACAAAATAGTATACGCCAAATAGTATGGCCCAGCTCGCCATACACAACGCGGTGCTGGTACCTACGCTCACGTATGGAAGCGAGAGTTGGGTATGGAAGAGAGAGCATGAAAGTAGAGTAAACGCGGTTGAGATGCGAGCACTGCGCAAAATCTGCGGAGTGACGCTCGCGGACCGCGTTCGTAATACCGAAGTAAGAAAGAGAGTTGGTCTGAAAGAGAGTGTCGGGGTGAAGGTAAGAAAAGGAATGCTCCGGTGGTTCGGGCATGTGGAAAAAATGCATGATGAAAGAATGACTAAACAGATATACAATGCAAAAGTGGATGGATGCAGAAGTCGTGGAAGGCCACCTTCCATGATCAAATTGATCGTGTACTAGCGGAGGGTGATGTCAGGAGCCTTAAGAACAGACGAGTGTGCATGACAAGAGTTATGAATGTCAAAGAAGCAAGTGAGGTGTGTAAGAATGGGCCTAAATGGCGCTCTGTTGTTCGTGCCTACCCCGCAAGGGAACTGGCGTGAAGTTATGTATGTATGTATGTATGTAAAATAGTATACGATTTTCGTTCCAAAACGTCCGATAAGCTCTCTCCATTTAAACGGCCCTTTAATCTATAAAACCAATTGCGTAGATGATTCGTGTGACAGTAAACCTCGACAGTATTATTATAATGCTGACACTAGATGGATCAACCAAATTGATTCAATTTGGTGTACAGACACCACGGTATTCTATTTACAACCAATGATTCAATTTCATCTATAGATGGTTCACTTTGTTTGTTTCATCCAGATTGAAGTTCAATATCAGCTTAACTCTTTAAATCAGGAATAGGCCGATTTAGCATAATAAATTATAAGTACTCGAGCTAAAGCAATTAGTGTTAATGCCTAAATAGTATTTGCCCCCAATTTCACTAATGACCAAAATATTTGCCATCAGCATAAACTAGGTTCAAAGGACAGCAAAAACTATAATAATTAGGCAGGTACTATTGCGGCTAATTTCATTTGGCAAGGCATTCAAACTTGTGTAGCGTGACCGAAGCGAATTAGTAACAATACTGTTTGTTTCTTGACTCCTGTACCGGTTTAAATTACTTAGAATCTGTCATTTGGTTTTCATTTTACAGGTAACATTAGCATGATAAATGTCAGATATCGACATAGGTAGGATATGTATTTTAGGGATGCCCTGACTCGTGGCTGTTTTGGTATCTGTACCAGATTGCGAGGCGGGAGCCAACAATGAGAGACACGGCGTGCCATACGCTGGAAGAATGTGCCGGTTGGGGACCCCAACGGCATGACCTGTCAATCATCGGTAGGGATCTCTCGCTGTCCAGCGTGGTCGACCAAATGCTACACAGCGAGAAGAATTGGCTAGCGGTGACCTCCTTCTGCGAGGACGTTATATCCCAGAAGGAGGCTGCCGAAAGAATAAGGGAGGAGGATGAGCAGGAGGACCCCTGTCGCAGACAGCGAACCGGGATTCGCAGGCGGCACTTTGCTCATCTCCTCCCTATAACATAGTGGGACGGGGGGGTCGGGGGACCCTCCCGACGAGCTTAGTTCAGTTCTATTCGCAGGGACACCCCTCCCTGTCGGCTTGCATCGAGGTGTCACGGCAGTCATACCCATGGTTACGGTCCCGTGGCGCCTCATTATGATGCGGAGGGACGCTGGAGACTAGGGTGGAGGAGCGAGATGGAATGCTCCTCCGTCTCAAAGAAAGATCTTCCAGCGACGCTATTGTTATGCCCTCGCAGGCTTAGGCTCATCTATTAATGTTGGAATTTTTTATATGTTGTTTGTACGTGGCGGGAAATGTTTGCGACTTCAATTATTATACAGCACTGGGCTATAAGTCTTCCACTACAGTATAGTCATCAGTATCTTAAATCAGCTTTTTAAATCATCATTAGACTTAGTAGAATGTTACTAAAAAAGAAATTTATTTACTTGACGCTTCATATATGACGTATTAAATGAGTTCATCAGATTTGGGTAAGGATGTAACGCCTGATTTCATTAGGTGTTGTTGGTTTCATTAATCAATTTTCATTTACTTCCTCATATTCCAAAAGAAGAGCAGAGTATTAACTTCGGGTGAAAGGCCTATTTAGGCACTCGAACTATTAGCGCCCCCGCCATGCTCGTGCGCCAAACCATCTCATGCCTGAATACGTCACTTTCACCTCTTGTAACATTCTACTATATGTATTCATGTTCTTGATTTTTCTACATTTAAGATCAATAACAGCAATGTCTAACTTTGTATTCTTTTTGTAACTTTTATTATGATGTTGTAACATGATGTAGTGATATGAGAATGAATGTCTGAGGACAGACGAAGACGTAGGACGGCCGAATGTGGGAATGATATGTCCTGAACGCATGATGTGTGTAAGACGATATTTCTGGACGAGCTCAGTGTGAAAGAGATGACGAGTGAAAGAAAAGAATGGACAACGTACGCATGACGCAGCATAAGAGACGCTCTGAGTTTTATTTTAAAACTAGCTGTGCCCGCGACGTCGTCCGCGTGGAATTTGCTTTCAAAATCCTCCGATTTTGAAGCATTCTTCATTGGTGCTCTGCTCCTATTGGGCTTAGCGTGATGATATATAGCCTATAGCCTTCCTTGATAAATGGGCTATCCAACACGGAAAGAATTTTTCAAATCAGACCAGTACTTCCTGAGATTAGCGCGTTCAATCAAACAATATACTAAATATTTGGCTACAACACTAATACTTACATTTTAAATATCGCGATATCTTTTGAATGAAACGTCTGAATTGAATAATTCAAAAAGTTCTAGAAAGGTATTGAATTCGTCTTGAATATGGAGTAATTTATTTTGATAAGAATCAATACCAAGGTTCAAAATAAAAAGTTTTTGAAGCGACGGCATTTTAATTATTTTAAAAAATTAAAGAAAACACTTATTATGAGATAACTACAATAGTTAGACATATGGTTACGCAATTTTTTTTGTAGACAATTATATGTTCTGCAAAGTGGTAGTACATTGTTTAGTTCTATAATCAATAGTTTTCGCAGCGCACGCCGTGTAAGCATTTTTTTCGGGTCATTTTTTTACACCTTGGGTTACATTATTGGACTTTTAATAAGGATTCCTAATTTTTTTGAAAATATAATATAGCCTATAGCCTTCTTCGATAAATGTACTATTCAACATTGAAAGAATTTTTCAAATCGGATCAGTGGTTCCTGAGATTAGCGCGTTTAAATAAAAAAACAAACAAACTCTTCAGCTTTATAATATTAGTATAGATATTGTATCTACGGTGTTATACTCTACTCACAGAATCTCGTGGCCGAGCCTACATAATAGGAGAAATAAGAGATCACCGCCTCCGCTGACTCGGTCACGTAGAACGGATGGGAGAGGATCGCGGCGTGAGGAAAGCATATTTAGGACGGCCGGTATATCGCCGGAAGGACAGAGTGGAGGCTGACCTGTCGGAGCTACGAGCCGATAATTGGCAAGAAACTGCGCAGGACAAGTAAGATGATAATCAGATAATCAGAAACGCGTAAAGTGTTATTTTTGTTCTCTACCACCAGGCTACAGTTCGGAATTTTCAAGATATTTCAGTCATATTTATTAACAATACGAAAAGCGCTGATTATTTTAGTACTTTGGTCCATTGTTTGCACGACCTCTGGGTTGGAAGCGAGCCTTACAGACGCGCGTTCTTAATGCAGAGTGAAAGATGAACCAAGCTCCAAGTAAATCGTCGGATGCTGCATAAACGAAACACTCGCCTCTGAACGCAGCCTTTATGATATTTCGCGCCGCCCATGAACGGGGAGTCCCATTATTTGAGTAGAAACTTAATGAGTCCTTTTGAAGTCTGCCTTTTGTTTGAGTTTTGCGAGCAGACGTCAAAATTAACTGCGTGCCGCGTCGCCCCGTAATTACCAATAGGAATTCTCGCCCCCCACAGTTCAACCCCCCCACCAATTACTTCTGGTTTGGAAACAAGACGTTTTAACGAATTTTATTAATGCTACTAAAGATTCCGGCCGGAGTTACGCTTGCTCAACTTTTGCTGGTCTTTGATTGGTTTCCTGATTTGGGGGTTAGTCGAATTAAGATGTAAGATGTCTTTTTGTTTTAGTGAATTTGTTACAAGGATTGTGAGTGTTTGAATGTCCCTTCATTTTGGCAATCGAGCTCTTAACTTCAATTAAATTAGACTATTGAAGATTGAGTTTATTACAGCATAATGCTTTTTTATGGCTACGTTCTTTTAGAGACTCACAACTTTCCCGTTCTTTTTTTTTATTGCAGGAGATCAGCAGACAGGCAGACGGCCCATTTGATGGAAAGCGGTTACCATCTCCTATGGACATTTGCACCACCAAAGTTGCTACAAATGCGCTGCTGCTCTCTTAAGGGAGACTGGAACCTGGTCACTAATGCCGGAACACAACTCAAGGTTGTTATGGCGACAAACTCTAGACCAGGGGTGGTAGCCATCCAGTCGGGCAAATGCCCTACCACCTGGCTGTGGATTGTTAAGTCACCTCTTACGACAGGCCGCCCGGCCGCAGGAAATTGTATTATTTCTCCATTCCTGCACGGATAAAAACTACTTGCTTGGCGTCGTTACAATCGTAAACCCAAGTGGAATGGTTACTCGACCCACCTCTTGACATGGGTCGTTGAGAGCGTTGTGTGATCGAAAATGATGACTCATTAGTGACGTTTTCGCCACGACCACAACGACCGCGGTCGCCTTGTGGAATGGCTAACGGAACATTTTGAGCGTTGTAAGCTACTAATGGAACGCGCTGAATGTAATCTTCGTATATAAAAATTCTGCTATCGTAATGTTTGTGGCTGCAAAATTCGAAAAATAGACGTTGAATTGCCTTGATTTTAATATGCTTTTATTAGTTTTTCATACGTATGTTAGTATGTAACGGAATCTTTCAAGTTAAATTTGATCGACTTCCCGGTTTCCGATTGAGCTGAAATTTTGCACGTATGTGTATATCGCGTGACAATGCAATAATATGGTACCATAGAACTGACCTGATGATGGAGTCGGAAGGTGGCCATAGGAACTCCTGTACTAAACAAGATAGACCCGTCGTGTTTGGGCTCGTTTTACTTGTCTTGACTAGTACTCTGCTGCTACATGATATGCAGGATCTCAAAAGCTTGTATTTAAAAACACAAACAATTGATTTGTATATTCCTTATGTCTCAAAATTACCCTGAAGCTGAGAAACTGATAACAGTTGCTGAATGACAACTGGTTTTTGCTTACACTTACAATAATAATAACAGCCCATGAATGGCCCACTGTTGGGCTCGGGTTTCCCGTTATAGGGGGAACGGACAGTATATGGGCTATGCGTGTACGCGCCAAGGCGGCTTGGCAGGTTTTTTTTAATTATTATTAACAACTCTACGGACTCGAGTTCCGTACCCTTTATTACAACTTAATTTCTAGATTTAATTTTTTGAATTTAACACGCTTATTAGTTATTTTGGTTCTTGTGTGTGACATTAATTTTTTGATTTTTGTGTTGAGGTGTATATATCTTACGAATAATTTATTATATTAATTTATTCTAGTTTTAATACTAAACTTATACTAATGTAGAGTGTATCTGTTACATGCTGGTGTTGTGAGGAAGTGCATGTGCAGTGTGGGCCTTATATCTATACTTATATATAATCCTATCTAGTGCCATGTGTGTGTGGCTTGGCAGGTTTAACACATCGATTATCTCGATGTGCAGGTTGCATCACGATGTTTTCCTTCACCGTTGTTAGCATGTGGTAATTGTAACAATATGCACATCAGGTCAGAAAACTGCCTAAGTGGTGCATACGTTCCAGCCAAGATCGAACCCGCGCCCTTCGAGTTTGTGACGCGTGCGCTAGCCATTACGCTACCATAAGTTTACTTACTTAAATTGACCGTGTACTAGCAGAAGGTGATGTCAGGAGCCTTAAGAACAGACGAGCGTGCATGACAAGAGCTATGAATATCAAAGAAGCAAGTCAGGTGTGTAAGAATAAGCCTGAATGGCGCTCTGTTGTTCGTGCCTACCCCGCAAGGGAACTGGAGTGAAGTTATGTATGTATGTACCCCCACAGTCAGACACACACACACACATAACACACACCTTTTTATTGTAGTGATCAATGGTGACGGTTATTATAGTAACTAGCTGTGCCCGCGACGCCGTCCGCGTGGAATTTGTTTTCAAAGCGCCCCCGATTTTGAAACATTTTTCATTGCTGCTTCGCTCCTATTGGTCTTAGCGTGATGATATATAGCTTATAGCCTTCCTCGATAAATGGGCTATCTAACACTGAAAGAATTTTTAAAATCAGACCAGTAGTTCCTGAGATTAGCGCGTTTAAACAAACAAACTGTTCAGCTTTATATATTAGTATAAGATATAAGATAAGTAGGCGAGGGCCACAAGTACCATCACACAGGTTTTAGCTAGTTTGAACTCCTCTCTTTCTCACTTTAATCAAGTTCCTCTTTAGAGTTTCTTTAAAGACATATGTAAGAAACTCTTTGACACTACCCGTGATCAGAAGGCTGGCTCATATTTTGCACAACAAATAAGTATTGCCATACAGCGTGGCAATGCAGCCAGCCTTCTGGGCACGCTCCCCGTTGGCAATGATCTGCTACATAATGTATTTTAGTTTCAATGTCTTTGGTTTTTTATTTTTAATTAATACATAAAAATAGTAAAAATAAATTTGGCGATGTACTATGGTATTCGATAGTTCCTCTAACATTTGTAATCTATTGATATTGTGGGGGGGTTTTTTTTTTAAAAAAACGTATGCAAAAATTTGTAACGATTTGATAGATAGATAGATAGATAAATAACACTTTATTGTACACCATTACAGAAAAACTTACGAACTAGTATTAGTCTAGTTGGTTAAAAAGGGCGGTCTTATCGCTAAAAAGCGATCTCTTCCAGACAACCAGGTGGTAGGGCATTTGCCCGACTGGATGGCTACCACCCCTGGTCTAAAGTATGTCGCCATAACAACCTCGAGTTGTGTTCCGACATTAGTGACCAGGTTCCGGTTTCCCTTAAGAGAGCAGCAGCGCATTTGTAGCACCTTTGGTGTTGCAAATGTCCATAGGCGATCGTAACCGCTTTCTATCGAGTGGGCCGTCTGGCTGTCTGCTGATCTCCTGCAATAAAAAAAAAGACAACCCGTGGCAAGAATGAATGAATGAATGAGTGAATGAATGAATGAATGAATGAATCATTTATGGCAAAAATGTATGTACACAAGATCTTACAATATGCGTTGTTTCAATACATTTTGCCTTATTAGGCGTGCAATGTCCAAATACATGTCGTAGCAACTAAATTTACATTAAAATATGTATATACCTATATCTAATATATAAAATTCTCGTGTCACAGTTTTCGTTGCCATACTCCTCCGAAACGGCTTGACCGATTTTGATGAAATTTTTTGTGCTTATCCGGTATCTGTGACAATCGGCCAAAATCTATTTTTCATCCCCCTAAATGTTAGGGGTAGTCCACCCCTAAATTTTTTTATTTATTTTTTAGACAAAATTTTTAATTTCTATTTTTTTATGATACAACATACAAAAATACATACAATCCTCAATTTTCACCCTTCTACGATCAACCCCTATTTTGTATTTGTTAATTATAAACTTTAATTTTTTGGCAAGATTTTTAATCTTATTTTGTCATGACTTAGAATAAAAAAAATATATTACTCTTTTAGATTCACAATTAGAACCGGTAGGTGGCGCTGAGATCGGGTTCTGGAATCCTCCTAATCACCTGTAGCGATTTTGGTGATTTTGTTTTTGTGTGTTTGAGTGGGTACCCGGATGGTTTAGATTCGCAATTAGAACCGGTACGTGGCTCTGGGATCGGGTTCTAGAATTTTATATTTTTTAAAGGCAGGACAACGTCTGCCGGGGCCGCTAGTTTACTGTATATAATAAACTTTTGCTAATAAAATTTTCTTAAGGGACTTTTAAAGAAATTTAAAGGCTGCAAAGAATATTCTGATTAGGAGTGGCGATTTGTTGCGTAGTGAAGGTGTGAGTGAAAAAGTCACGAACTTTTAGCTGGGATTAGGTTTTGTCAGATATCCGGAATATCCGTTCTAGCCGTGGCAAATACGTATCGGCTACATAAGACCTAACTATGTCAAAGTACTAAAACAAACTGAATCCTTCTAAATTAACGCTGTTTCGAATTCCCTGATCCCTGGCGAGGGCGAGGGTGCCTCCAGGATCACCAACTTTAATTACCACTACAACATTAACCCTTCCCTATTACGGGGCTTGCAGACGGACGACTCGGGACGACTACAGAATTAAGGCGCCTATTGCCGCAAAAGTTCGAAAATGGGCTGCAAACGAAACAACTTGTCGTTGGTGATTATTAATCTTTTTTTTTTATTGCAGGAGATCAGCAGACAGGCAGACGGCCCACTTGATGGAAAGCGGTTACCATCGCCTATGGACATTTGCAACACCGAAGTTGCTACAAATGCGTTGCTGCTCTCTTAAGGAATGGAACCTGGTCACTAATTCCGGAACACAACGCAAGGTTGTTATGGCGACATACTTTAGACCAGGAGTGGTAGTCATCCAGTCGGGCAAATGCCCTACCACCTGGCTGTGGGTTAAGTCCAACGCAGGAAATTTTATTCTTTCTCCGTTCCTGCACGGATAATCAATAATTTATAAAAAAAAAATTGCATAAATCTTCAAAATATGAGACGTAACGTGGTTGTTTCGTAATTTTTTTATAGTTAATTTTGGTTAAGAAAAAAAATTACCAAATCAAATTTTACTCCTTCAATTTTTATTATAACAAGATGAAAAAAATCTCTACATACTTATTATTAAAAGAGAAATAAATATTTTGTTTGTTTTTTTACATATTATTTTATTTTATTCAGAATAAAATAATAATACATACATACATACATAACTTCACGCTAGTTCCCTTGCGGGGTAGGCACGAACAACAGAGTGCCATTTAGGCTTATTCTTACACACCTCACTTGCCTCTTTGAAATTCATAACTCTTGTCTTGGATAGTACTAGATGGCGCTGCCGTCAAGTAAACACTGAGCTATATGTGTCACTATTTTAAAAAATCATATAAAATTATTTAATCGCTGAATTCTTTGGTGCAAAGTGAAATAGTGAATAAATACCCTCGAACATTAAGCACAAGTGTTATTTCCAAAAAGTGTCAATGATTAAAATGTTTAAAACAGTAACCTAGTGTGTCTAACAAAACTGTTTAATATAAACTATTAAGTACATTATAGTAACTACATTAAAGAAAATAGTGGAAAATCTCAATAATGGCGTCAACTAACACGAATAAATCGGAATAATATTGGTTCAAAAATTTTATAAATGCAGTGACCGTTAAAATTTCGAATCGTGGAAAATTTTGACAAAATTGAACAACTCTGCCCATATATTACAGAGACATCTGTTGGCGTGTAGCTAACTTACACAATACTTGGCAATAAGATTCATAGAAACTAATAAGATCATATTTAACTCTTTTTAACTGCAATAGACAAAAGATGGCACTTTCTTTTATTTTTCTTTATATATAATAATGAAGACTTATAAGGCTGAACACTGACATCTAGCGGCAAATTAGACTATAACAACAATATTTATGTACAAAAGTTTAATATGACTTCCAACGAACAGAACAACGTAACAATACGCCGTAGGCGCTCTAGGTCAGCTACGATTAATCATGATACGTCGATATACTTTGAACAAACCCTAGACAACACTTGCCACAGTGAGCCTTTAATATCGGAGGATGAAGATGAAAGCATTTCAATAATAAAGCAACTTAAAACACAAATTACAAGTTTAACCGTGAAGCTACACAGTGCAAATGATGAAATCGATTCTTTAACGCTAGAAAACAATCAGTTACGAAAAATGAATGATGATTTGTTAAGAAAAAATAATTTATTCAAAAAAATAACAAGCAGTCCATTAAAAAGCACCACACCTAATAAAAAACAAGATCAAAAACATATGTCCCGTAATATATCGCAATGTAAGGATTCGACTTTGATATCGAATAATAACGACATAAACAAGACAACAGGGAAGGTCATCAACAAAATATGTAAATTACCTCCAGATAATTATAGTAAAATATGCATTATTAGTTCAAATAAAACCGTTCTACCTGTGGCTTCCTTATTATTCCAAAAAACACATACATTTTGTCATTACCTTACACAAAATGTAGGAATTAGATGGTTGATGAAAGATATATACAGTAAAATAAAAAACTATAATTTTAACGATTATTGTATGATTATAATCGGAGAGGAAGACTTCAAAACTACTTGTAACTACTCGGAATTAGTACATGATATACGAGAAACTTTATTGGAAATTAAACACACAAATGTAATTATAGCCCTGCCTACTTATAGATTAGGATATTCTTCAAATATATTTAATACAAGGGTTGAAACACTGAATTATTTACTATATTTAGATAATATGACATATCAGTTTGCATACCTTATTGATTCTAATCTTAACTTGGCCTGTGACTATAGTATGTTCGACCACTCAGGCAGTATAAATAAACATGGAATAGAAACCATCTTTCACGACATTTTAAATATTATGACACAAATAGCAATTGAATCACATAGTGATTTTCCAATAAAGGTTGCGGATGAACAATTAAGAATACAGAGTCCCCAAGCAGACCACTTCCAAAAAAAGGATGGAAAGAATGGTAGTTATAAACAAACGCCAAAGCAAACTAAAGAGATTGGAACAAAACAGTTTTTTCTCTGATCATTGTATCTGCATATTACACCAAAATATAGCGGGAATATTAAATAAATCGGAATCACTGTCAATATGTTTGGAAGAACTTCACGATAAAGACATAAATGTCGAAATATTATGCATCTCAGAACATTTCATCATGGCTGGTTATGAGCACTTTTTATCTATACCGAATTTCAATTTAGCCGCTTGGTTCAGCAGAATTGATAAAAAACGAGGTGGAGTTTGTATTTTAATTAAAAAAGGACACAAGTGGAGAGAAATCCCGGAAATAAAAAAACTCTCTATATCTGGTAGTTGTGAATTCTGTGCAGTAGAACTTTTACAATATAAAACTGTAATTGTATGTATGTATAGAGTCCCAAATCGTAGTAACTTGAATATATTCTTTGATAAGTTAGAAACTATTTTACAATATATAAATAAGAAAAGTATTGACCATATAGTGTTAGCAGGTGATTTAAACATTGACATATTGAAGCAAAGCACAGCGAGTTTAGAATTGGAAACATTACTTGGTAATTATAATATGAAGTTAGGGTTGCGCGAACCAACAAGGTTTGCAAGTAAAACATGCATTGATAATTTTGCCTTTAATTTAAAAGAGAGTTGTACGGAAGTGTTAGAATTCTCACTGTCTGATCATACAGCGCAATTACTAAAGTTACCCGTGAAATATAAATATCCTATTGATCAATGGAAAAAGTATGTCCGCGATTATAATATGGAAAATATCTCAAAATTCAGGAACTGTTTAATAAATTTATCCTTTACAAATATGTATAACGAAGAGGATCCTAACATAGCATATAACTATTTTTTTGAAGACTTTAAACTTTTCTATGATTTATGCTTTCCCTTTAAATGTATTACCCACCGATTGAGGCAAAAGCCTAAATGGGTTTCGAATGGCTTGAAAAGCTGTAGTAGAAAGAAACGTCAGCTCTTATGGAATTCGAGGTTAAACCCTACGGCAAAAAACATATTGATATATAAAAATTATTCTAAATTATTCAAAAAAATTGTGAGACTTACACAACGGGCCCAAAATAATCACAAAATAAAAACAGCAAACTGTAAATCAAAAGCCACCTGGCAGATAATTAATAAATCGCGTCTTAATATACCTCGTGACTCTATTATACAAATTAAGTCGCATAGCAAACTAATTACGCACCCAAAAGAAATAGCTAATGCTTTCAATAATCATTTTATAGACAAAATTAAGCCCGTCTTTGAATCAAAAAATAATTTGACATTAAACAACATTCTAAATATGACTAACTCTATGTTTATGAATCCATGTTTACCCATTGACATCTATAAAATTATTTTAGGACTAAAAAATACGCATAGCGTAGGTTATGACGAAGTATCGACCATAATAATTAAAAATGTAAGTGACATTATTTGCAGACATCTAAGTTATTTAATCAATCTCAGTATAAGTAAAGGTGTTTTTCCTGATAGACTAAAAGTATCTATAATCAAACCTCTGTTTAAAAAAGAGGATAAAGAAGAAATGGATAATTATAGACCTATAGCACTCGTGCCTATTTTCTCTAAAATTTACGAAAAATATATTTATACAGAGCTGTATAACTATTTTGAACGTTATAAAATATTGTGTGACGAACAAAAGGGATTTAGACAAAATAAAAGCATAAATATGGCCATATACGATTTTTATAAAATAATAATATCAAATATTGACAACCGAACACCAATATGCGCGATATACTGCGATATGACGCAGGCATTTGATTATGTAGACCATGGTATTTTACTTCGCAAATTAGAATCATTTGGCATTAGGGGCAATATCTTAAACCTATTAAAATCTTACTTAACTAATCGGAAACAAAAAACAAGTATAACAAGAATTAATTTTAAAACTAAAAAACAGGAGATATACCAATCTAAAGCCCGTCCTGTTATGTTCGGAGTGCCACAGGGCAGTGTCCTAGGTCCTCTTCTATTTATTGCCTATATAAATGATTTACCTAAAGTAACAAATCATCCAATGGTTCTATTTGCCGACGACAGCACAGTATCATTGGCTAAATCATAATCACTTAAAAATCAATCTAAAAAAGACTCAAGTTATGCACTTTAGCCAAAGAAATAGTGCATCTAACATTATGATTAAATATCAAAATCATGTGATTGAGTCAGTAGATTTCGCAAAATTTTTAGGCGTCACTATAGACAAACAGTTAAATTGGAAATGTCATATATCAAACTTAAATAAAAAATTAGGCAGTGCGTCATATGCTCTTTATAAAATATCTCCAACCTTAAATATAGATGGTGTTCTAACAGCTTACTACGGACTAACAGAATCAATTTTGAGATATGGCATCATATTTTGGGGGAATTCTACGGACACAGAAGTTGCATTTAAAGGGCAAAAACGCTGTATACGATCTATATTTAGACTCCAAAATACGGATAGCTGCAGGCAATATTTCATAGATTATAAGATTTTAACACTTCCTTGCTTATATATATATGAAATCTGTTTATTTGTTAGAAATAATCCTCATCTTTTCCCAAGCATAGGTCAAACTATAAAACGCAATCGACGCGATAATGACAGGATTTGCATTCATAGTAGTAAAACTACACTAATGCAAAAAAGTGTATTATGTATGGCCCCAGTATTATACAATAAATTACCTGACAATATAAAGAAGCAAAAATCCATATTATTATTTAAAGGACATCTAAAAAAATTGTTGATAATTAAATGCTACTATAAAATCGAGGATTATATAATTGATAAATTCTAATGATTACTATGTATTCTTATAACTATTGCTTTGCTTGACATTTAATTTAATATAATCTAATTTATTTAATTATTATAGTAATTATTTCATTAATGATTGTAATTAGTTTAGTTTAGTTTAGTAATTGTAAATAGTAATTAGTTTTCAATTCAGTTTTAATTATAAGATGTGAAAATTGCACGCCTAATAAGGCAAAATGTATTGAGACAATTACCACAAAAAACACCTATGTACGCATACATTTATAGCAATAAATGATTATTCTATTCTATTCTATTCTTGTCATGCAAGCTCGTCTGTTCTTAAGGCTCCTGACATCACCTTCTGCTAGTACACGATCAATTTGATCATGGAAGGTGTGTCGTGGCCTTCCACGACTTCTGCATCCATCCACTTTTGCTCTGTTTAGTAATTCTTTCAATGCCCGAACCACCGGAGCATTCCTTTCCTTACCTTCACCCCGACACTCTCTTTCAGAAACACCTATGTACGCATACATTTATAGCAATAAATGATTAGCCGACAGCACGCAGCCCTGGCGGACGCCAATATTGACGTCAAACCAGGGCGACAGGCTACCTTCCACTCGCACGCATGCCATACAGCCCTCGTAAGTGGACTGCACAGCACGCATCAATTGGCCATTAATCCCATATCCGGGCAATATGTCCCAGAGGTCCTTCCGCACAACCCTGTCAAATGCTTTCTCTAGATCCACAAAACCGCAGAAAACCTTCCGGCCCATAGCCAGCTGCTTCTCTACGATATTGCGGAGAGAGAAAACTTGATCCATACATCCCCTTCCATTTCTGAAACCACCTTGTGCATCCCACAGTATTCCATCGGATACAACTCTCATTCTCTTTTCAATAATCTTCGCATACACTTTAGATGCTGTGCTGATCAAACTGATGGCCCTGTAGCTGGCGCACTCCATACGTGACCCCTTGCCTTTATACAAGGGCACGATGACAGCGCGCCTCCAGTCCTTGGGTACCTTTCCCGTCCTCCAGCACAAGTTGCATAAGGACAGGAAAGCGTCCCGGACGCAGGTTCCACCATATTTGATCATCTCAGCAGACACACTATCGATTCCTACTGCCTTTCCATTTTTCAGACTTCTTATCGACCATTCGATCTCTTCCAAAGTGATCTCGGATGCTGACTCCTCGGAGTCGGTCACAGACTCAGTCGTGGTGCCAGCATCCGGGATATTATCATACATTTCTCTAAAATATTCACTCCATCGCGCTAATACCTCTTGTGGGTTAGCAAGAACGTCCCCTGCTTTAGATTTTATTCTTTCCATTCTGGAAGCTGACGAACAACCCCGAGACTTCTTAACCTCTCTCCAAAAGAGTTTGGTATTCGCCTCGAAGTTCTCCGTCAGCTTCTCTTCTTCTTTCAATTTTATTCTTTCACGCTTCTCTTTCACTAAAGCTTTGGTTTCATTCTTGCAGAGGCGATAAATTTCTTTCTTCATCTCTTTCATACTGTCATTCTGTTGCAAGGAAGCAACATAATCCAGCCAGGCTTTTCTCTTTCTCTCTACGCTGGATTTAACATCCGCGTCCCACCATTCATCACCTTTCGTTGTTATGTGCCTCTTCGCGCATCCACATGCTTCTTTTGCGCTTTCCACTATACTTTCTTTCATACTATCCCAGTCATTATCCACATCTAAGTCGGAGAAGTCCGCTTTTGCAAGCCTTTCTTCGACTAGGCGCGCATACATACTCCTTACACTAACATCTTCCAATTTTTCACACTTTATTCTTTCAAGCTCCCCGAAATTGGTACGCACTCGCCAGTGCCTCCACTTCTTGAAAATTGGCCTACCAGCATCGTTCACTCTCTTGTCACCATAGGGTCCAAGGACAGCCTCAAGGCCGTCTCGTTTGGTAAAATAATAATGTATCTGAAAAACGACCGCGTCTGTGGAATCACCGCTATCGCCCGCAAATTTATTACCAAAAAATCTTCAAGGTTTTTGACGTTGCTATAAGCCTTAAATTATACATAAATAACTACCACTGCACGACAATGCTCACGTAAACTTTGAATTGGTATCCTGGAGGAACTATTCCTTCTTCCAGGATAAAAAGTATTTCATCTTCATCCCATTTCAACATTTTGTTTTTGGTGTTTGAGCGGGTTCCCGGATGGTTTAAATCCACAATTGGAACCGGTAGGTGGTGCTGGGATCGGGTCCTAGATTTTTATTTTTTCAGAGCAGGACGTCTGCCGGGTCGCTAGTTCTATTATAAAGCTAGAATATACAGGAATTTGGGGACGAAGAGACACCACTATCTAGATAAAGATACATCTATATTTACTTGGTGAGGAGCGTAACAAGACATTAACATTGTAATATGGAAGAAGTAATGTCCAAAACATAGATCATAAATAATATTTTCTTAAGTTTTCGCGACTTGTATACATAATAAAACTACGTTTTAACGGTTTTAAGCGCGGTAATTTTATTTGATTTTGGTTTTTCCGACGTTTCGGCCACTTTAATTCTGTCTGTGACTCCCTTGATGTAGGGTAGGGTAGCAGGGCACCGCTCAACTGAAGGTGGTTTGGGGCCTTTGTGACGTTGGTGTGGAGTCTTCAGCTGATTGCGTTGTAGAACTCGCTTGACATGCTGAAGCTCTCCAGCTATGTGGTTCTCGTCACAAATTTTCCGTGCTCTCTGAAACAAAGATTTGCCCACGGTAGCTAACTGACTAGGATGGTGGTGAGACGAACCATTAAGGTATTTATCTGTATGGGTAGGTTTCCTATACACCGTATGACCAAGAGTATTGTCAGGGTTCCTTAGGATGAGCACATCCAGAAATGCTAATTTATTATTTGCCTCTAGTTCCATAGTAAATTTAATATTACTGCTAATGGAATTTAGATGATCTAGAAATGCAGAGACTTTATCGTTTGGGAGGAGCGCAAGGGGATGTTGTTTTTGTGAATTTTAGGTAACCCATACAGTTTAGGCGCTTTGGCGCAAGATGGTGTGAGTGCGGATACGTCTAAGCTTAATTTTTCGGAGTGTTTTTTCATAACCGCGATTGTTTGTTTGGTTACTTTATCCGTGGGGTCAGTTTTGACCTTTTTATAAGTGCTTTCGTCCGATAAAAGATCTTGTATTTTACTATTGTAATCAGACGTATCCATGACGACAGTCGCGTTACCTTTATCTGCACGGAGCACGGTTATTTCTGGTTTATTGCGAATGTTTTTTAAGGCAATATATTCAGCACGAGTGAGATTCGGTTTGGGTAGACGACTACGGCGTAAAACCGATGAGATATCTTGTCGTATAGCTTCCGCATCCTCTTTCTGCATGCTGTTCCTTACCAGACATTCCTCTACGTTGCAGATTATGTTTTCAAAAGGTATTTTTCGCGGGGTTATTGCGTAATTAAGGCCTTTTTCTAATACCGAAACGGTGTTTTTATCGAATGTTTGTTTTGACAGGTTAACCACCGACAGTGACATATGATTAGTGGTCGCGTTTCCGTGCACATCAACAATTGCTTCACAATGGAGCTCAGGTATATTTTTTTGCGCGTTCCTTGTACCAAGATGTTTGTTTTGGTTTGTTAGCATTTGGTTGTATTTTGAAATTTGGCGGTTTTTTAGTTGTTCATATTTGACCTTTGCTCTCTTGTTAACAATATCAATGTAGTTTTGGAAATCTTCTGTCGATAGTATTACCTGTATTTCATTGTTTTGCGTCTCGATAGCTCTATCTACGTGGTTCAAATTTAAACGGTGTTGGCGGATAAGGCATCTTAATAACTTTAAACTAGCCTGGCGTAGAATGCTGGCGCTTCCCGATATATCTTTTTTAGATGTTAATTTTACACATACCGGTATAATATTATTATCGCGACACCTTTTTAAGAAATTTAACGATGTCACTAAACGCGCATGTTTTGTTTTTAGGCACTCACACCGCCGAATTTTATTTGCGATTTCCAGACCGTACTGGTTCACATAATATTTTCTTACCGCGGCAACACACCCTACCATGTCAAGGATTCCTTCGACTTCATCAGCGCAATTGAAAATTTGACATTGGCTGAGGATGAAGTACTAGTCAGTTTTGATGTCCAGTCCTTATTTACCAGTTTACCAGTGGAAGACTGCATTGAGATTGTCAAAAGGAAGCTAATAGATAATAACATGCCTGAGGAATATGCAGATCTACTAAAACATTGCCTCACATCTGGCTATTTCGTGTGGGACTACGGCTTCTACGACCAAATCAACGGTGTAGCCATGGGCTCACCGGTGTCTCCTGTCGTAGCTGACATTTTTATGGAAGACTTCGAGCAGAAGGCACTGGATACCGCTCCGGCTAAGCCGAAGATGTATAAAAGGTACGTAGACGATACTTTTGCCGTCCTCCCAAACGATAAAGTCTCTGCATTTCTAGATCATCTAAATTCCATTAGCAGTAATATTAAATTTACTATGGAACTAGAGGCAAATAATAAATTAGCATTTCTGGATGTGCTCATCCTAAGGAACCCTGACAATACTCTTGGTCATACGGTGTATAGGAAACCTACCCATACAGATAAATACCTTAATGGTTCGTCTCACCACCATCCTAGTCAGTTAGCTACCGTGGGCAAATCTTTGTTTCAGAGAGCACGGAAAATTTGTGACGAGAACCACATAGCTGGAGAGCTTCAGCATGTCAAGCGAGTTCTACAACGCAATCAGCTGAAGACTCCACACCAACGTCACAAAGGCCCCAAACCACCTTCAGTTGAGCGGTGCCCTGCTACCCTACCCTACATCAAGGGAGTCACAGACAGAATTGGGCATTTGCCCGACTGGATGGCTACCCCTGGTCTAAAGTATGTCGCCATAACAACCTTTAGTTGTGTTCCGGCATTAGTAACCAAGTTCCAGTCTCCCTTAAGAGAGCAGCAGCGCATTTGTAGCAAGTTTGGTGTTGCAGCTGTCCATAGGCGATGGTAACCGCTTTTCGTCTGCCTGTCGGCTGGTCTCCTGCAATAAAAAAAAAAGAATAAGGACTGGACAACTGCTACTAATCGCAACGCGACAAGTCGCAGATCCAAGCCAATCTCCGATTGATAACTGTAGTCGATTCTTAAAAGCAGTGCGCCCTGGGCGGGGCAATCTGCACCAATTATCTGCGCCTTAGTGTTGGGTCGGTAGATCCGATTTTAATTGCCACCAAAGCTGTTCCCCGCTGATGGATCGCTGCTCCGCTTGTTATGACTTTTGCACTTAAGCCCTTTAAAGGCTCTTCAGGGCTTCGCTTTGATTGCTTTACTATACTGTCTTTAGGCCCACACTAATCTAATTGTAATCTGTACTCGGAGACAAATTGCGACTGTAATTCATTCATTGAAATCTTATCAGTGAATAAAATAGACTTTTCTACTCTGTCACTAATGTAACGGTGTTCCTGGACTAAGGTGATGTTTATGTCGTTGAGAACTAGAGCTTTTTAATATCCAATTTTGCAGAATGTATCAACCCCTTTATTAATAACTAGCTGTGCCCGCGACGTCGTCCGCGTGGAATTTGTTTTCAAAACCCCCCGATTTTGAAACATTCTTCATTGGTGCTCCGCTCCTATTGGTCTTAGCGTAATGATATATAGCCTATAGCCTTCTTCGATAAATGGGCTATCTATCACTGAAAGAATTTTTCAAATCAAACCAGTAGTTCCTGAGTTAAGAGCGTTCAATCAAACAATATTAGTATATTTGGCTACAACACTAATACTTACATTTTAAATATCGCGATATCTTTTGAATGAAACGTCCGAATTGAATAATTCAAAAAGATAAAGAATTTTTAAGCCACGGCATTTTAATTATAGAAAAAAATAAAAGAAAACACTCATTGTGAGATAACTACAATAGTTAGACATATAGTTACGCGATATTTTTTGTAGACAACTATATGTTCTGCAAAGTGGTAGTACATTGTTTTGTTTTATAATCAATAGTTTTATACAAGGTTTATAGGCTGTCTTCACTATGGCTTCTTTATTTACATGTTTTTATAACATTTTTAGATTTGAAAATAAGTAAGATTGCCAAGTTTCAATCAACAAAGAGAAAATAATATATATTTCTAAATCAGACATGACTTCCTAGCAACATGTTCCTTTGAATTCTTAACTTGTAAACTTAATGGCTTCCAAGAATGTGCACGAAATGCAAACAAAAGAAAGAAGGATTTATGACGTCTTACTGCTGCAATACGAAGGGTTTAACGTGGACAATAGATCGCTCAAATTCGAGGGGGTAATAAAACACCTTTAAAGGATTATTATCGGTTCGCAACACTTATTAATATTATTTTTTTGCATAGGCATGTAGGAGCATAGACGCCTAATAGTAGTTTCACATAATAAAATACGCTTGTTTCCACGCTAGTATTAAATGTGCAGAACTGTGATATGTCCCGATGTTGTACACTGAAGTTATTTTTTTAGATTTTTTGTCTGGTTGTACGGGATTCACGTAGAAACTACTGGGCCAATTTCGATGCGGTTTGCTCTGGTTGACACCAAAGTCATAGACTTCAAATCTGCTCTACTGTTTGTCCCGGGAATCTCGCGGATATTTTCTGGGAATAATTTATTTAGACCAAATAAAAAAAATGATTAATAGCAAGTTCTACGTAATAAAATGTGTCATTTTTTTTATCCAAGTAATCCCGCGGGAGATTTACTGGGAGCGGTTTGTATTTGCACTAACACGAGAGCTTATATTATTTTTTAAATGCTACGGTAATGTGTGCCCCGGTAATCCCGCGTGAATTTCAAGTCAAGCGAGGATAAAGTCGCGGGCATATCCTAGTATTAAATATAATTTACATAGTAATGTTACAAGTTGTAGGACTCGAATTAAAATACTGTTGGAATTATTATAGAGTTTATTAGAACTATACAAACACGTATAACACAGGTACAAATATAACTGAATACAACCAGTCCAAACGTAATGCACAATTCAATAATACGCGCAAAGTCTGTCACTAAATAGATTACCGAATGTAGACACACGTCTTGCTTCGCTTGTGGTTATCGCTTGACTACCTCATCTCTTATAATAATAATAATAATCGGCAGACAAACACACATATTGTATATCCCCAAATTAAGCAAGTTACGCTTGTGTTATGGATAATATACAACGGACTACTCTGGGGCCCATCCCAGACACCCAGACCATAGTAAATAACGGAGAAAATACGTTTCCGAAATTTACTATACCAGGAATCGAACCCGGAGCCTCTGCGTTGCAGTGAGGTAGGTCGGCAAAGACTTAGCCCGCTCAACCACAGAGGCCGTCTCTCAATTGAGGCCTTGCTTTATACTGTACAAATGCAATATGTCTGCTCGGCCGCATGGACCGACTTTCCTAGAATCACACCCGGCTAATGACTACCATAAAAGATTACAATACACAATGGATTGTTTTTCTAATCACAAATTTTAAACACAAAGTAAACGAGTCCAAATTCCGAAGGGTAATAAAATGCAGGTGCGAATTTGTCTTTGTCGGTCGTAACAGTATTTAATATTGAAACATTTTATCACATGAAATAGATTAGTTTTCGAGTGATTCAGATTCGATTCGCCTTAAGCAAGCAAAAAACAGTAACGAGAAGCGTGAAAGAATGACTAAACAGATATACAATGCAAAAGTGGATGGATGCAGAAGTCGTGGAAGGCCACGACACACCTTCCATGATCAAATTGATCGTGTACTAGCAGAAGGTGATGTCAGGAGCCTTAAGAACAGACGAGCTTGCATGACAAGGGTTATGAATGTCAAAGAGGCAAGTGAGGTGTGTAATGTGTGTGTATGTTAATAGAATCGAATCCATACAACGTAGGTTTTTAAGATTTTTAGAGTTTAAATGCAAGGTTAGTGATAATCACTATGAAGCTAGATGTCTCAGACATCATATTTTGCCATTGCACAAAAGGAGGCAAATAGCAGATATAGTGATGCTAAGTAAAATTGCACAGTCTAAAATAGACTCGCCTTATTTATTATCTAAAATATGTTTAAAAGTGCCAACAAGACGATTCATAAATCCAATACAATTGTTTGTTCCTCGGATATGTAGTAATTATAGGGCAACTTCTTATTTTAATCGTGTGTCAAATAACTATAATCTTTTAGCTGTCACACATGATATAGATTTATTTATTAGTAATCCACAGAATCTTAAGACGGCCCTGGTAAAGCATTGGTCTGAAAATTAACAAGTTTCATGTAATAGGTCAGTTTTAAAATATTTCTTTTTTCTTTTTTAATTTCTTCTTCCTAATTTAATTTATAAAACGTAAAATATTCACTAGCAAGCATTATAGCTATCTACATGTGGAAACATTTAAATGGTTATAGACATTTAGTAGTATTTACTCAGTTATAAACCGTTTGTTTTCCGAACAAAATAAAATAAAATAAATAAAGTAAGAATAAGCCTAAATGGCACTCTGTTGTTCGTGCCTACCCCGCAAGGAAACTGGCGTGAAGTTATGTATGTATGAGAAGGGTTCTGAAGGTCGACCAATTTATTTATTGTCACTCAAGGAAGGTATCGAATATTCATAAAATATAGCGTATCCGATACACAGGGAAGGTGGGAATCAGTCAGGGAGCAGCGCCATCAATCCCCCTCTTATCTTCGGGAGCGGAACACCGGAGGCGCGGGAGAGTAATGTCCGGCCATTAAGGGGATTTTTCACGACACCCTCGGTAGGCCAGTCAGGTTTTTAATTAAATGTAAGGGAAGTGTTTCTAGCGTGCGTTAACATGTGTATAGGTAACCTTTAACCTATATTTTTTTTTTATTGCAGGAGTTCAGCAGACAGGCAGACGGCCCACTACATGGAAAGCGGTAACCATCGCCTTTGGACATTTGCAGCACCAGGAGTCCAACCTGGAGCCTCTGCGTTGCAGTGAGGTAGGCCGGCAAAGGCTTAGCCCGCTCAACCACATAAGCCGTCAAATTAACCCTTCAAATTTATAGATAACCTGCGTAGATATCTGTAGTTATATTATATAATGATTTAGTTAGAATGAATACTGCTATGCAACATGAAATAGCTACTGAAAGGACATTTTTTTTTATTGCAGGAGTTCAGCAGACAGGCAGACGGCTCACTTAATGGAAAGCGGGGTGCTACAAATGCGCTGCTGCTCTCTTAAGTAATTCTGGAATCTGGTCACTAATTCCGGAACACAACTCAAAGTTGTTACGGGGGCATGCTCTAGACCAGGGGTGGTAGCCATCCAGTCGGGCAATTGCCCTACCACCTGGCTGTGGGTTGTTTAGTCGCCTCTTACGACAGGCCGCCCGGCCGCAGGAAATTATATTCTTTCTCCGTTCCTGCACGGATGGAATGTAAGCTTTGAAGTGTATGAATATGACAGGAGACTAGGACGTGCACACGCAATAGATGACTGCTCTTCTACTTTGCATATTGTTACGTGCGAGCGGGGGTACGCACTTAGGTATGGAAGAAAAGTTGTTAACTAAACGCTTTTATTAACTTACGCAGCCGTACGTGATTCCTCTCCGCAGAGCATCCCTAACCGCACGACTAACGACGCACTATCCCGACGATAAGTTGTCTCACTCAGAATACCGTCGCCGATATTGCGTAGACCACCTCCTGCTACTGCAGAGCTCACCTCCGAATTTACCGCGTGTAGCTCGCTTCTGGATCTTCTCTCAAACTATGCTACACTCCTCCTTCACTGAACTGTCTACTAAACTTTTCACTAAATTCACCACTTAACTCGTCACTGTCTTCTATTAAACTTCTCTTCCAACTCTTCCGTATCGCACTTGTCGCTTCGCTGTCTTGAACTGAACTCAACTGCCAGGCAGGTACGCCTTGCGCTGCTTATATACCCGGAAGAATGTTCTCGAACCCATAATTTCGATCTTCTTTTTGTTGACGACGACGAACACAATGTATGAAACTCACCGACCCGTCTCAATAGGCGATAAGAACATAGGTATAATTTGCTAAGCCTCATAGACTATGTAGACGCGACCGTTAGGCGCAGGAAAGAGACGGGTCGGACTGAGATAGATATAATTTTATTTTTAACCGTTATTAATTTGAAATTAAATAAATAAATTATAAGAATAAGAATTGAATATAAAATGTAATAAGCCTTAACTCACTAGGAAATAAATGTTGTAGCGTTGTGCCTTTTATTGAAAGTAGGACCCTATTAGATCCCGGTAAATGAGACCGGGCTACGGGCGTGCAGAACGCCGCCTGGAGCCCGGGACTCAGCATGTAAAGGGAACCGGGTTACAGGCGTGCAGAACGCCGCCTGGAACCCGGGACCCAAAAGGGTAGCGGAAACCGGGCTACGGGACTGCAGAACGCAACCGGAGCCCGGGATCCGTGAGGTATGCCTGCACTACTGCCTACTCCGAACGCGAGTAGGCCATAATGATAGTGCAGGCAGAGGTCCGCGCTCGACAGCGCACGTTTTTGTAATGAGGTAATGGTAAGGGCGCTCAGCGCTTTATATTTATACTAATGAAGCGGGGGGCGAGGTAAACGCCCATTACGACGTCCCGCTAACAAAAACCATGGGTCACAACTGTGTAAGGACCCTCGAAATATACTAAGATCTAGGGTGTACTAAAATGTATGATAGTGGTAAGTTAACATAAGGCTTAATGTATGTAGAATTAAGGAAATAAAGTAAAGGGGGTGTTACGACGAAGCGAGGGGTCGGCGGAGGCAGCATCTATAAATATAGGACGCCTTTGGGGCGCATTTTTGTAGTTCGTTAGTTCGTTAGTAGTTCGTGATAGTTCGAGACAAGCAGTAGTTCGCAGTTCATAAGAAGAAGCTCCCTCCCGCCGACGCCAACGAAGTTGAAGCCTCCCGTAGCATCGTTTTCGGTTGTTTTCATTTCGGAAAATCGGTTACCCGAACCAGCGACCAACCCTCTACAGTCCTACAGTCCACTGCAACACCAACACTTTTCGTTATTCTTTTATTTACTATCTTTTTTTTTATTGCAGGAGATCAGCAGACAGGCAGACGGCCCACTTGATGGAAAGTGGTTACCATCGCCTATGAACATTTGCAACAGCAAAGTTGCTACAAATGCGCTGCTGCTCTCTTAAGGGACACTGGAACCTGGTCACTAATGCCGGAACACAACTCAAGGTTGTTATGGCGACATACTTTAGACCAGGGGTGGTAGCCATACAGTCGGGCAAATGCCCTACCACCTGGCAATCTATCCCTTTCTAAACATCTGTCTATCTCTATCTTTTCCTTCTCAAACTTTCTATTTTAGAACTTTCGTTCATCTATCTATCCCTTTCTAAAATTCTCCAGGTGGTAGGGCATTTGCCCGACTGGATGGCTACCACCCCTGGTCTAAAATATGTCGCCATAACAAACAACCTTGTGGTGTGTTCCGGCATTGGTGACCAGGTTCCAGTTTCCTTTTGGTGTTGCAAATGTCCATAGGCGATAGTAACCGCTTTCCATAAAGTGGGGCGTCTGCTCTCTGATGAACTCCTGCAAGCAGTTACCATCGTTACCGCTTCATTATATTGAGTAGAGCTTTCGCTCTGTTCAACTGATGAACGTAGAATGTCCCGTATTTTAGTTTATTTTGAGCAGGATTCAGTTGAATAGCCGCAGATGGCTGTTTCAGCGATACCGGCCTTTGGGGGCTTCCCGGCTCCGTGGGAGCGGAGGCGTTCAGCCCGGAAGTAGCACGCTCGAGGAGGCACCTCCTGTGAGGTTCGACCTCGGCTCGATCGCTGCAAGGGGATTGACTCTATAGGATTAAGCCGTGAGAGGCTGAACGAGCTAAGCCAGCAGGCTGAAGTCTTTATATAATGGGGACTCGTTATCGACTCCGCCGGCAGAGTCGATCCTAGTCTATCTTCTACCGCTTCGCAACGTGTTATAGCTGGAGGAGAAGAAGCGGCGGAAGAAACTCTCCAGCAACACGCCTAGGCTAATCGTAAAATAGTGTCCCTTATTAGGCGATTTGACCTCGTTTTATATTGTTGAACCAACTACACACGGCTTTAATTATAATAATTTCGTTAAGAAACGATTAGCCATCTCTTAAGTAAGAGAATCACAATTAGACCCTAATCAATGAATATCTTTTTTTTAAGAACAGACGAGCGTGCATGACAAGAGTTATGAATGTCAAAGAAGCAAGTGAGGTGTGTAAGAATAAGCCTGAATGGCGCTCTGTTGTTCGTGCCTACCCCGCAAGGGAACTGGCGTGAAGTTATCTATGTATGTATGTGTATGTATCTTTTTTTTCACTTATCAACGTGTATTACCTGTTGTTTACCTAAGATGAGCTTAGCTAAACGAAATTTGAATGATTAACGTAGGTTGCACCCAAATATTCGACTAAAGAGGAGTTTATGGGTAAGATTTTCACTAATCAATTGCTGAGCAGTTTCTTTAAATTTAAGAAACGATTATAAGTAAGACCCATAATGTTCAGAATTTAGCGAACTTTTAATCTTGTAATAAGATTAAGCGCATATGAATATGACTACGTTGAATTCGAAAAATCTGAAGAAGTCATCGTCGTGGCAACGCGTACGAATCTCACTCGCATTACTATTTATTATCCTTAAGTACTATTATAAAAGTAAAATAAAAACTTTCGAAACTCTTAAGCGTTTTACAGTACTTTACGGCCGTTATATAAAATAACTTTTTTTTTCTTTATACGAGAAAAGAAAAATAGAAGAAATCTCGTATAACACTCATCCTTACCTTTAAGTCTTTAAACAGATTAAAATGAATACAGTAACAAAAAGCGACGTTGGCACGAACAGCCGAGAGGTGTTAGGCTTTGCACAGATGACGTACCGTTTATTATTACGCTTGATTTGTGCTCCGAATTGGTAGTCAGGTTCCAGTGCCCCCTTCGAGCCTGGTAACACATTGATAACACCTTCACTTTCGCAAATATCCATAGCTGACTGTAATCACTTTCCACGAGGCGGGTCGTCAGTATATCTACTGTCCTCCAGAGAAGAACAAACAATATCACACGACAGACGTTCTAAAAGGTCTCGGTTTAAAAGGCCTAAATTAACACAATACGCTACCATAGAAGACAAATATGTATGAGATGTACAATCGTGCAATAAAACTATATCTTTAAAAGCTTCTATATTCTACATATATAGATGGCGCCACAGATTATTTTTATTTAAAAATGTAAAAATACCAGTACTCATTATTTTTTATTGCAGGAGATCAGCAGACAGGCAGACGGCCCACTCATGGAAAGCGGTTACCATCGCCTATGGACATTTGCAACACCAAAGGTGCTACAAACGCGCTGCTGCTCTCTTCATGGATACTGGAACCTGGTCACTAATGCCGGAACACAACTCAAGGTTGTTAGAGCCACATACTTAACCTCCGTGTTACAATAATTAATTGTGTTGGGCGTGCGGGCGCAGGGTCGCCCTAAATGAAACACCCCTTAGCAAGTTAACTGTATATATATTTATAGGCGCTACAACAGCAACAGGTGCGATCAGCACAACTGTATCACACGGCACGTTCGAGTTTAATCGACACAACTTAGCACTAGCCCCGGACGTTACACTGAACGTAGATAGCACTAATTATATCGATTACACCGATCAACACGAGTGGCACTAATCACAATCACTGGTGGTTCACAATATCCACGTAGACACGCTGAGAGTCCGTTGGCTGTAGAGTCTTCCGAATGCCCCTTGATCTTCCTGGTCTTCTTAGTCTTCCTTGTGTGTATATATTCGACCGAACGAACAAGGTATACTTGGTTGCGTGGCGTGCCGTAGGCTCGCCCCGTGCTTACTAAGGTACTACAAAAATGCAGACGCTTAGCAGCTAACGGAGCGAGCTACGTATCCGCGGTAAGCGGGACGTGGGGGTACGGGATTTACGGGGGATAACTGCAGTGGAGATCTGTGAGTGATATATATGTATTATACTGATAAATAAATATGAAATTGTATGTGTATTTATATAAGCATAATATGTACCTACATAAAGTCTATTGCCTGTTTAGGAATAAATGCTACACGGATCCATATTACTTATTATAAAAAATGTGTGTTTGAGCAGTTCACACGCAGTAGAAGTGAAACAAAGGGTGACAAGGGGTGGGAGGGATCCTAAATTTCGTGACGTCACATTTCATGCATTATATCATTATAATATATTTACGCTTTAAAACACGAAATTTGAAGTAATACCCAATGAAAAACTTCAAAACTGTATGAACATAGTGTTTATTCTATCTCACTATCCCGCAGGCTTAGTCCTATAGATTGATGTGTTTAACTCTTTTTAGTGTCGCTTTTTCTTTTCGGACTCTAAAGAAATTTCACTTCAAAAACTTTCTTATGGTCACCCTACCATTCTCAAAGCAAAAGGTGGTTTTATTGCAACAAATCAAAACTTACCTTGCTGTGTGCATTCACCCGAATAAAACTCCACTGCCCGCATCACTCCATGGATTCAGATTTCAATGGAAACCTTACGGAGTTCATGCAGGTACTGTGACTCGCAAATCAGGAGATAGGAAATTATTACCTTGGATTGAGAATGCAATGAGGAAGAATGATAATGTTACATACCGTCAATGGAATGCGCACACCTGCCTGCCGTAAAACGCAGTTTTATTGCCTTTCCGGATTTAGGAATTATTTTAGTTACTTTGTCTTTAGAATTTACAATTAAGAAAAACGTGCTATTGTTTTTCTACTTATTTTCTGGCTGTCATTAGTGTCAAACTAGTCCTTATTGTTATTGTTTTCAACTTTGTTGGCCGTTCGCAGGTGTGCAAATTACATTTTCTTGAAAAAACCCAGCCCACGCAATCGATTGTGTATTGTAGAGTTTACTATAAAACAATGCCCGAACGGAGGGGTGAGTCAAGCGACGATTGCGATACAAGTAAGACGTACATTCTACAAGCGATATAGTGACGGATTTTGCGCGTGTTATTAAATCGTGCAGTTTTGTACTAGTAGTGTCTAGTTATATTTGTACCTGTTATACGTGTTTGTATGTTTTTTTTTTTTTATTAAAAAAATTAATCACGGGAGAACAGAATATCTCCACATGATGAGATACAGAAATATTTATATGCCACGCCAGAACCTTCATGTGGTAGATGTTATGTATAAAGGGGTAGCCAAATTCAAATATCTGGGCTGCACAGTCACCGACACAAACACCAGAGAGGACGAAATACTTATACGGATACAAAACGCCCTGAGGTGTTGTGCAGCCCTGCATAAGATATTGGTGTCCAGGCTTCTAAATAGAAAAACTAAAATCAGGATCTATGAAACCGTCATACGCCCCATCCTGATGTATGGGTGCGAAGCTTGGACGCTTACCCTCAAGGAGGAGAACCAGCTTTTAGTAGCGGAAAGGAAGATTCTCCGTAAGATTCTGGGTCCAACAAAAAGAGAGGATGGCAGCTGGAGGGTCCGAAGTAACCTCGAAATTGAGAATCTCGTGGGCGAGCCTAACATAATAGGAGAAATAAAAGCTCACCGCCTCCGCTGGCTCGGGCACGTAGAACGGATGGGAGAGGATCGCAGCGTGAGGAAAGCATATTTGGGACGGCCGGTAGGTCGGCGTCCGGTCGGCCGTCCTAAATATCGCTGGAAGGACAGAGTAGAGGCAGACCTGTCGGAGCTAGGAGCCAGTAATTGGCAAGAAACCGCACAGGACCGAGAAAAGTGGCATGTTCTCGTTTCGGAGGCCAAGACCCACTTTGGGTCGCTGAGCCAACGGAGTAAGTAAGTAAGTATACGTGTTTGTATAGTTCTAATAAATTCTATAGTAATTCCAACGGCATTTTAATTCGAGTCTCACGCTCGTAACAATAAGTAGGCCTCTAAAAAGTGGTGGATCATGAGATTATTGTTATTGGTGGCAGTTGCTTCTTATTTGAAAATAAAACTCGATATAAATTGGACTGCATGAATATTATTAATCTATTTATATAACTTACAATATACATAAAGAAGTACGTATTGAAAATGACAAATTATGCGAGAGAGTCTAGAGAGAGAGTAGTAAGTCGTCAATGAGAATTATATATGAAGAATTAACAATTTTTGCCTCCAAGGTCGCTCCTATATCCGACGCCTAGCTGCTAATTGTGCGAGCTATGGGCGTCAGCGGTATCCGGGGCGCGGGGAGTAGGTGTGCTCCGGCGGACGAGTCAGGGGGGTGCTCTCTATCCGCAACAATTATGAAGAGTTTGAAAATTGAGTTATAGAATTTATATCACTAGAAATCTGTTGGGGTGTCGTGTCTGTACATTGAGACCATTAAATAAAAAAACAACTGGAATATACTATGGAGAAAAATCCAAGTTTTTTTTTAGATTTCTTGTCTGTTTGCGGTTTATCTGTTTGTTCGGGATTTACGTAAAAATTACTAAGCCGATTTCGATAAGGTTTTCGCTGATTGACAGCAAATTTTTAGACTTAAAATTTGTGCTGATTTTTATATATATAATACAGTAATATAGAGAGTAGTTAGGATGTATAAAAATTAGCTTTTTCCGACACAGTTTTCAAGTCAAGCGTGAACGAAGTCGCGGGCATATCTTAGTACATTTATAAAGGTTCAACGGCCTCTTCCCCCCTGTTCTATTCCCGTCTTTCCAATCCCATATTTCATCCCCTTTATCGTGAGATATCAGCTAGCTCACTGTCGAGTTTCATTAAAATTCGTTCAGTAGTTTTCACCCGATGCGTTAACAGACAGACAATAGTTCTAAAAATTGTCGTTTCTGAATCTGATGATGCCAATTAGCCAGGTGGCTTAAATGGAAATCGATTCCTAAGGAGTACACTTTTAAGGATTAAGTACACTTTGATTACTACCTGTCCCAGCAGACGTTGTCCTGCCCTGAAGAAATAAAATTTAGAATCCGCTTGCAGTCCAATCTAAACCATTCTCGAATCCACCTGAACACACACAAAAAATTTCATCGAAATCGATTCAGTCGTTTAGGAGTTTTCTTATTTATTTTTTTATTGCAGGAGTTCAACAGACAAGCAGACGGCCCACTTGATGAAAAGCGGTTACCATCGCCTATGGACATTTGCAACATCAAAGGTGCTACAAATGCGCTGCTGCGTGCTTAAGGTAGACTGGAACCTGGTTACTAATGCCGGAACACAACTAAAGGTTGTTATGGCGGCATACTTTAGACCGGGGGCGGCAGCCATCCAGCTGGGCAAACACCCTACCACATGGCTGTGGGTTGTTTTGTCGCCTCTTAAGACAGGCCGCCCGGCCGCAGGAAATTGTATTCTTTCTCCGTCCCTGCACGGATAAACACGGAGTTCAGTCACATACGCACATAAGAATTATATATATATATTTCTATCGGTGTAGGAACGGAGAAAGAATACAATTTCCTGCAGCCAGGCAGCCTGCCGTAAGAGGCGACAAAACAATTGAGTTGTGTTCGGCATTAGTGGTCAGGCTCCAGTCTCCCTTAAAGGACCAGCAGCGCATTTGTTGCAATCCATACGCGATGGTAACCACTTTCCACCAGGTAGCCTGTGTCTGTTAAAAAAAATGTGTGCAGCTCACACGCAGTAGAAATGAAACTCCTAATAATATACTCACAGATTCTTCATTAACTTTTATTAATCTTGATATATATAAATTACGTGTCACGTTGTTTGTCCGCGATGGACTCCTAAACTACTTGACCGATTTTAATCAAATTTGCACACCGTGTGCAGTTTGACCCGACTTGAAAGATAGGATAGCTTACATTTGGACCCGGTAGGTGGCGCTGGAATCGTGTTCTAAATTTTATTTTTTCATGGCAGAACAACGTCTGCCGGGACAGCTAGTATAAATATATAATTCCTTTAGCCTACATCCGTCAACAAATTATAATACAAAAAATTCAATCTAAATTGCACTTTAAATCACTAGTATAAAGTTTAAAATTCCGTACACTGTTACGCACAAATTCCATTGATTTACATATAAAAGAATATCTGCCTTAAGCATATACAGATAGAGCTTAAATTCATTTGAAATCTTTTAAGTTTTATTTAAATTGAAAATTAATACCAACGGGTAAAGAGTAAATGTGTTTTGTTTCGTTAAATAAGGTTGAATTTTATATGTTTATCTCTTTTTAGTGTCACTTTTTCGTTTCATCTATTTTCAAATCACAACGATTCTAAAAATGTTTCACTTCAAGAAGAGATGATTCGAGAACATCAATGATTATACCTAGCACTTATTGCATTTGCCAAATGATTAATATAGCCATTTCAAACATACTACTAAAATGAATTTAGAGCGAGAAAGAGAGAGAGAGATAACACTTTATTGCACACGAAAATATATATTTACAAAAACAGACCATTTTTTTTTCTATTATACTGTATGTCTTTCAAGACCACGGGCCCGGACTTTTGGGGCGCTTGCATGGGGCCATGGGAAGGCCAACACGTAGAGGCCCCTTGACAAATTTAATGTAAATGTGGCGTGACACTGACCGGCGATTGTCCCTGTCCACACCATACAGTAATGCACCCAAGGACAAGCCCCGGCCAGTGTAGGACTATTGTGGGAAATGAGGACAAAAGTACCGGGCTATTGTGGTGAACTGCTAATGGTACTAGGGGTCTGGGAATATGGGAACATGGAAAAATGGGCAGACGGTGACACGCCACTCCCTGCATGGGCCCCAAAAAATGCCATAAAGACAGGGGCAACATGGGTGTGAGTGGCTAAGGGGTGTCGAGAGGTGGGCTGCAGGTTCACCGAAGCTACTTCCGACGTTAGGCCATTTATCACTTCCACCCCTGGAGCTTGAGTCTTAGCTCTAGCGATTTCCACTCCGTGCCGGCTGGCTAAGGCAAGCACGGAGGCGGGGGCTTGCCTTGGCTACCCGGAGTCAGGTACGAGGTGTCGCTACTCACCTAAGGCTTCGCCACTATTAACATATCTACGGACTCGAGTTCCGTACCTTTTTTTAATACTTAATTTCTATGAAAAATTTTAGAGTCCATACACGCTTATTGTTTATTTTTGTTAGTGTGTGACTAATTTAGTGATTTATATGTTATGGTGTACCTTAAGATTAACTTATTATATTGATTTATCCTATTTTTAATACTAAACTTATACTAATGTAGAGTGTATCTGTTACATGCTGGTGTTGTGAGGAAGTGCATGTGCAGTGTTGGCCTTATGTCTATACTTATATATAGTCCTATCTAGTGCCATGTGTGTTGGTTTTTTCTTTTCTGTGTCTGGGTTATTTGTTTTAAGCGACATTTGCGAAATTGTGTCGACAGAGGAGTTTGAAGTATCAATGACCCACAAAAAGACTTCATTATTAAACTGCATACTATATTTAAAAAAAAAAATAGTTTTTAGTTGGAAACCAGGTTCATTATAATTCCTTAAGTTTAAGACATTAGGATGCAAGAAAACCATCAAGTCAATTCTGTCACAAAATGTCGCTTAAAGCAAATAGCCTTTCGCCCCTCGACAATATTTTCTAGGCAATACAATATGCGGCATTATCGTTCAAAGCGATCTCTTCCAGGCAACCTAAATGAAAGAAATTTGAATCAGGCGATATAGGTGGTGCAGGAAAAAGGCAATAGATACATAAATACTTAAACTAATTTAAGAAATAAATATAACAATACATACATATATACATCTTATACTAATACTAACTGTGCCCGCGACGTCGTCCGAGTGGAATTTGTTTTCAAAACCCCCCGGTTTTGAAACCTATGGGTCTTAGCGTGATTATACATAGCCTATAGCCTTCCTCGATAAATGGACTATCTAACACTGAAAGAAATTTTCAAATCAGACCACTATTTCCTGAGATTAGCGCGTTCAGACAAATAAAGTCTTCAGCTTTATATATTAATATTAGTATTTTAATATAAGATATAAAGCTGAAGAGTTTGTTTGTTTGAACGCGCTAATCTCAGGAACTACTGGTTTGATTTGAAAAATTCTTTCAGTTTTAGATAGCCCATTTATCAAGGAAGGCTATAGGCTATATATTATCACGCTAACACCAATAGGAGCGGAGCACCAATGAAGAATGTTTCAAAACCGGGGGGTTTTGAAAACAAATTCCACGCGGACGACGTCGCGGGCTCAGCTAGTAGTCATATACTCGTATATATAATAATACATAAGTTATTATAATAAATACATTAGCATGATTATATTGTATTAATCATATATAGCTATTTGTGGACGAATAGTGTTTCCTGAGTAACTTTCTAAATGTTGGTAAGTATTTAGCTTCTGTGAGAGTAAGAGGCGGCATATTCCAAAGTTCGACAGCCTGCACTGTAAAAGAATTATCATACTAAGATGAAGCGTGCAGGTGTCATAAGTTTTCCATACGTATTAGAACGCAAATTATGGTGAAGGAATTTAAAAGGAATTTATTTAATTGTTAATAACATATATTTGAATACAATGCAAGAAAACTTAACTTATTTGTATTGTATTCTACTCATAGTCCCTCGAGACTATAAGTAGAATACTGAGCCCAGATCACCGTTTTCTATGGGTAAGGTGCCCTCTGATCACCCGAAGAGTCAATGAGTCGTTTCGATAAATTTTGGTAGAGGCTCATGGCCTCAGGACCCCACGGTCCAAGCGTCTCGACAGCAAACGGCACAAACATATAACTCTGACAGAGGGTTGCATATTTGCGCCGCTTGAGTGATTCGGCTGTTTCCGCCGCTGAACCGGCCGATTTAGACGTGTTTGGTAAATGGGATGCGGCGAACGTGTCCACGCAAGTCGCATCCCACACCAAAGGCATGCAATTAAGTGTTCTTTCATAATTATATACTCACCAACAATATAAGGAATTTATTGATTCCCTCTGTTAACACGACACACTCCAAACACCTTTTGTACATACATAATCTACGAGTCTTCGCAGCAAACAAATGTGCTTCGTCGCAACGACTGATGTGATTCAATTTCAGTCCGCTAAAAGCAGCCTGAGTGACGAGCCGTGCTCCAGTGACTGAACGGCTTGTCCGATGCAATACGCAGCTTATGGACTGCTTCATACTTTTACTGTGTATATAGTACAAACAAGCGTCATGATGTGTTTTATGTGTTTTTTTTTTGCAAGTTTTTTTATCAAATAACTTATAATATTTTCTTAAGTTTTCGCTACTTGTATACATAATAAAACTACGTTTTAACGGTTATATGTGCGGTCATTTATTTGATGTTTATTATTCCGACGTTTCGGCCACTTTTCAATGGCCGTGATCACGGAAGACAAAGATGTCAAGTGTCAACGAGTATTGTTAAAGTTTTATTTAGCCTACCGCCAACTTGTTAATTTTAATTATTTAGTTTTAATTTTGTTAACAAGTTGTGGCTTGATGAGACTCTTCAGCAAACATGCCTAGCTCTAATCTCATACTAATATATAAAGCTGAAGAGTTTGTTTGTTTGATTGAACGCGCTAATCTCTGGAACTACTGGTCTGATTTGAAAAATTCTTTCAGTGTTAGATAGCCCATTTATCGAGGAAGGCTATAGGCTATATATCATCACGCTAAGACCAATAGGAGCGGAGCACCAATGAAGAATGTTTCAAAATCGGGGTTTTGAAAACAAATTCCACGCGGACGACGTCGCGGGCACAGCTAGTAATTTTATATAATATTAAAATGGATGGAAGGAAAAATAAGAGAAATATCAATCAAGTTGGTTTGTATTCCGTTGCAAGCAGAAAGAGCTCACAGTGTCTTGAGGTCTGGCAGTTGGTTTTTGCTGGGTTTGGGTCTTAATAGTCCCAAACAGGTGGTACTTGCCAACCATCTTCTCTATTGTAATTTGAGTGTTTTTTGATTTCAATAGCCTCACTCGTCATTCTAGGTTGTAAAGTGGCCGAAACGTCGGAATATTAAAAATCAAATAAATGACCTCGCTTAAAACCGTTAATACGTAATTTTATTAAGAACTTATAAGTTTTACCTAGTATTCCACTCGAGTGTGAAGTTTTTGATTTGATACTCACAGTGTACTTAGTTCGAAATATAAACTCATATCGTTCGTACATACATACATACATACATACATAACTTCACGCCAGTTCCCTTGCGGGGTAGGCACGACCGATAAAGCGCCATTTAGGCTTATTATTACACACCTCATTTGCTTTTTTGACATTCATAACTCTTGTCATGCACGCTCGTCTGTTCTTAAGGCTCCTGACATCACCTTCTGCTAGTGCACGATCAATTTGATCATGGAAGGTGTGTCGTGGCCTTCCACGACTTCTGCATCCATCCACTTTTGCATTGTATATCTGTTTAGTCATTCTTTCATCATGCATTCTTTCCACACACCCGAACCACCGGAGCATTCCTTTCCTTACCTTCACCCCGACACTCTCTTTCAGATCGTTCGTACATACAATAAATGCAGATAAATCACTGATACCCGTAATAGCTATTACTTTGTATATTCCGGATTTATGCCTTACAAATTCACCCTTCCTATATAAAAATCAGCCTTCATTCCTGCTAAGTGGGTACTAATTGTTATCATCTCCGTTTTACCCTACCAGGGCTGCCACGTTTGCATGAGCGTTAAGCGCTTTGTTAGCGCTACATTCCGCTTGACCAACTTTATTGTAGATCAAAATTTCAAATGAAATTAAAAAAATAATACAAGAAGCAAAACACACAAAAAATTTTTTTTTTTAAATTGTGCATAAAATATATAAAAAATACATTAAATCAATAAAACAAACATTACACACGCTACCATTTATTTGACACGAACAAGCATATACTTATATACTCTTTTGTTTATTGTTAAAGTCAAATTAACCTATGTAGCCTTGGCGTAATCTGTGATTATAGATGTTCGGCTGGGCGTAACTTCTAAATCTCAGCTTTTCCAACACAAACAAAAGCGCAGGGTCGACAGGGAGAGAAGTCCTGCAGCGCGTGCCAATGCGTCTTCTCGAGGTCGCCGGCCTTCAGCTGGCACCCGGAGAGGCAGGTACGCGCATTACTTCCCTCCCTGAGTTAGGTTCCGTTTACCGCGGGGGGCCTTTAGCTTGCTAGAAAGAGCAAAGGACCTTCTACCCCCGCACAACGAAGTGGGATGTGTTCTCCCAGGGCACACTCCAGGCACTTTATTGCGCTGGATCGACTGGGCGTAACTATGTTCTAAATCTCAGCCTTTCCAACACAAACAAAAGCGCAGGGTCGACAGGGAGGAGGGGGTTTTTAGTGGGTATTGGGGTTGCTCGTTCGTGCAGCAACGCTCGGAGTCTTCCACACTATTCTGTGACGTCGATCGCGGACGGAGCACTGCCAAGAGCATACTATTGCTACAGTGTTATCGCCCCCGACCGACGCGTGTCGTTCCCATAGCAACGGCCCAGTTTGTGCGTAAATCGGTTAAGCATTTACCCTCGCCTCAAAAAAAAACTGTGATTATAGAAGTATAGTCTAGGGTGTAGTTGGAAACCAGCGTCAGGCACCTGTTGCCTTGCAAATGCTGAACTGCACCTATTTGGTACCATTGCGAGACTTTTTGGTATATATCACCGTACAATTCATTCATTGCTATATGTCTCGTTGTGTGATGACCAAATAAACGTTTTTTCTTTCTTTCTTTCTTTGACATTAATTATTATGGTCGAATTTCGACCACGGGCGACCACTAATATTTGTAATTACACAAACAGACCGAACTTTTTGAGTTAGTATTATAAAACTATCGTCACTAAAGTGTAGTCACTGCACTACTACTACAGATCCGTGCAGGAACGGAGAAAGAATACAATTTCCTGCGGCCGGGCGGCCTGTCGTAAGAGGCGATAAAACAACAAACAGCCAGGTGGTAGGGTATTTGCCCAACTGGATGGCTACCACCCCTGGTCTGAAATATGTCGCCATAACAACTTTGTGTTATGTTCCGGCATTAGTGACCAGGTTCCAGTCTCCCTTAAGAGAGCAGCAGCGCATTTGTAGCAACTTTGCTGTTGCAAATGTCCATAGACGATGGTAACCGCTTTCCATCAAGTGGGCTGTCTGCCTGTCTGGTGGACTCCTGCAATTAAAAAAAAACTACTACTGACCTGCTGAATATTAAGAAAAATACTCTTACTTCTTCCCGTACTATACTTTCCGTATATTATGTATATATAATATAAAAGAAAGAAAATACTAAAGAGGAAAAGGGAAAATAGCACCCTCTTTCTTAACTAATGAGGAGGCGGAGGTGATAAAAAAAATACTGAACAAGCATTCAAAATTGTAAAGCCGAAAATTTAAAGGAATTACTTTGAATCACCCTCCAAAATTTAACCTAAACCAACTAACTGGCAAAAATTGCAGGTTAAATAAAATCTCTTAAGACCACGCAACTTTTAGCACTGGAAGTTGTTATTCAAAAATAGGAGGTAATACCTTCAAAAGCGCTATAATTACCTTCGAAAGCGCTAAAGTAGCAGCCCTAGAGCCGACTTTCCTCTATTGACTCTCGGCAATCGGCGCGAGCAGACGTCTCGACGATTAATCGATTCATTAGTTACAACAATGGCCGATGGCGAAATGGATTCGTAGCAAATAAAAATTATATAAACTGGTACATTTAAAATGTCTATTGTTACATAAGGACGCAATAAATGTTTTTCTTTGATAGTTTTATACGACCGATTGATTTTCATATAAATTTTAACCGTTATTAAACTTACTATTAAACTTAAAGTTATATAAATTGATTTTTTGGTATAAGTACCATATATACTTTCATATCCATTTAGAAAGAAAGACAACAGCTTTATTTTTAGGACATATACAAGTGAAACAAACACATTTTAATTAATAAATAAAGCACAACAAAAACAAGAGAAAACAACTACAAAGTATCAGAAGATATACATATTGTTACGAGTTACGCAGGACTCGAATTAGAATGCCGTTGGAATTACTGTAGAGTTTATTAGAACTGTACAAACACGTATAAAACAGGCACAAATATAACTGGACACAGCCAGTACAAACTGCACAATTCAATAACACGCGCAAAGTCCTTTACTATATCGCTTGTCGAATGAACACACGTCTTGCTAGTATCGTAATCGTCGCTCGACTGCCGATCTCTCCGTTCGGGCATCCATTCATACTCAGCTTACAATGTGTCACTACTGGGTAAACAATGATTTCCACGAATCACACCTGCGCCTCTGTCGACGCTATTCCCAGAAAACATGATTCTGCATACCTGCAGGATTATGCTAGCGAACGGCCATAAACAAGTACAATAACAATAGGCTATCGTCTAATTGCAAATTTTAAACACAAAAGAACTCCAAATGCGGAGGGTAATAAAACCTTGCTTTATGGCAGGCCGGTGTGCTTCGTAGAATTTTGGCTAAGTTGTAAGAATATTATGTCCTAAAAATTGGATCAAGCTCAGCAAAAGTGGCGATCTGTTAGCCCAACGCTGATCTTCCGCTTGAACCTAGATCGACGTCACGGCAAACTATACGTTATATTATTAACAAATAATTATATTATTGTGGTAATAAAATAATAAAATAAAAATAAAATTCATATACAACCATTCATTAATAAATTTAACGATATTACACACAACATATTATTTTGATTGAATTATATTATGCTGGTGTCGTGTCTTTAGCCCGCCTATGATTTTTGGTGGTCACCAAGAAACTTCTTGAGTTTGACTCTAAGCCCTTGAACTGACTGCAGGTTCCTTATTGAAGGGGGAATATTGTTCCAACATTTAGTAATCTATCCGTGCAGGAACGGAGAAAGAATAAATTTTCCTGCGTTGGGGCTGCCTGTCGTAAGAGGTGGAGGTAACAGCCAGGTGGCAGGGTATGTGCCCCCTTGGATGACTACCACTAGTGGCCAGATTGCAGTCTCCCTTTAGAGAGCGGTAGCACATGTTAGCACCTTTGATATTACTATGTCTATAGACGACGGTAACCGCTTTCCATCAGGTGAGCTGTCTGCTGAATTCATACAATAAAAAAAAGTAAAAAACTTATTTTGACATTCAAGACAGACTACAGGAGCTGAATACGTCTAATCATCGCAGTGGACAACGAACTACTGGCTAGCGCAACGCGGGAGCGCACACATTAATAGTTGCTCTATCTCGCTCGCACATCATCCGTCCCGCTTACACATTGTACTAGCTGCGCGACTTATTAAAATTTGTACTTAAGGTGACCGTATCCAAAATAAATTAGCTCACTTTAGTTCACATCAGCACTTGCATAACAGACGCAGACAAAACAGACGCCGGAGAGCCCCCGGCTCGGATCCTCTTACACAAAGGTAAGACCCACCAATCACACTCACTCACTACAGACACAAGTAGCCATACAAGATTAGCTTAGGCGTGTTGCTGGAGAGTTTCTTCCGCCGCTTCTTCTCCTCCAGCTATAACACGTTGCGAAGCGGTAGTAATGATAGACTAGGATCGGCTCCGGCGGCGAAGTCGATAATTAGTCCCCAAATAAACACTTCAGCCTGTTGGCTTAGCTCATTCAGCCTTTTACGGCTAAATCTCAATATAGAGTCAATCCCCCGCAGCGGTCGAGCCGAGGTCGAACCTCACAGGAGGTGCCATGCTCCCACGGAGTCGGGAAGCCCCCAAAGTCCGGTATCGCTGAAACACCCATCTGCGGCTATTCAGCTGGGTCCAGCTCCAAAAAAAAAAACATCAGCACTTGACAGTGAATACTACTCACTGCCATCTGAAGTATCATTTCACCTCTACTTCTCGCTGCTACAAGACATTACAATTTTATTTATTTGTACAGATGAGAAATCTCCTTTTATCCAATGAAAGTCCGCCTTATTGTATTTCCCGAATGGACTGACTGCGATTGAATTAGTAGCAATCTCGTCGCTTTTACTTCTCAAGATAGTCTCATTTTCCACTTCGTAGTACAAGTCCTCTTACTATTTATTATGCTTGTTTTACTACAGACAACAGTGCGCTTTACTTTATTTAAAATAAGGAAACACTCGTTTTATAGTTTCGATAACTAGTTATGCTAAAATCTATATATAGAAAAATCAATTGCCGTTCGTTAGTCTCGCTAAAACTCGAGAACGGCTGGACTGATTTGGCTAATTTTGGTTTTGAGTTATTTGCGTAACTCCAGGGAAGGTTTAAAAGGTGAGTAAATATGAAAAAAATGCTTGGAATATAGTAAAAACAACAATTTCGTTTTTGCTTAGAAACTATTCCTACCTGTCAAACGTTTGATGTTCGTCCCGTCGTTTAGAAATCAATTAAATTTAAAAGTCGTTCAGAAATCAAATTAAATTTAAAATTGAAGTTTTTTTTTAATTGAATGTCAAACGTTTGATGTTCGTCCCGTCGTTTAAAAATCAATTCAATTTTAAAGTCGTTCAGAAATCAAATTAAATTTAAAATTGAAGTTTTTTTTTTAATTGAATGTCAAACGTTTGATGTTCGTCCCGTCGTTTAGAAATCAATTCAATTTTAAAGTCGTTCGGAAATCAAATTAAATTTAAAATTGAAGTTTTTTTTTTTAATTGAATGTCAAACGTTTGATGTCCGTCCCGTCGTTTAGAAATCAATTCAATTTTAAAGTCGTTCAGAAATCAAATTAAATTTAAAATTGAAGTTTTTTTTTAATTGAATGTCAAACGTTTGATGTCCGTCCCGTCGTTTAGAAATCAATTTAATTTTAAAGTCGTTCAGAAATCAAATTAAATTTAAAATTGAAGTTTTTTTTAAATTGAATGTCAAACGTTTGATGTTCGTCCCGTCGTTCAGAAATCAACGTTTTTTATTTATTGATTCTGAGGCGGTACAAAGCTTGCCGGGTCAGCTAGTATGAAATAATTTCGAGAAGATGGTGTTTAAACTTTTTGTAATTATTCTTGACCCAACTATCTAAATACAAATTCTATGCATGATAATTTGTGGCTTTTATTATGTTTTAGTAATTTGTGTAATATATCTTCGCTTCTATACTAATATTAAAAAAGGAATGATTTGTATTTTTGTATGATTGTAAGGAATAAACACAAAAACTACTAAACTGATATCAAAAATTCTTTCACCATTAGAATGCTACATTATCTCTGAGTAACATAGACTATATTCATTATTAGAAAACATTAGGGAACCCTACTAAAACTTCAATAATGTAACTCGAGGCGTAAAAAAATAGCCTTAAGATAATGTATTGCTACGACCTAGGTGCCGACAAAAGACAAATTCACACCTGCATGCCATAAAAGCACTCTATATTACCTTTTCGTATTTGGACTTCTTTTGTTTACTTTGTGCTTAAAATATGTGATTTAAAAAAAACAGCCCATTGTGTATTGTAATCTTTAACGGCCTATTGTTGTATTGCGATCACTGCCAGGTGTTTCGGATTTAAAAGTACAATCTGATTCTAAGAAATTCGATCCACGCGGCCGGGCAAACATATTGCATCTGTGCAGTATAAAGCAATACCCCAATAGAGAGATGAGGCAGTCAAGCGATGACCACGAGCGAAGCAAGACTTGTGTACATGTGATAATCTATTTAGTGACGGACTTTACGCGTGTTATTGAATTGTGCATTACGTTTGGACTTGTTGCGTTCGGTTATATTTGTACCTGTGTTATACGTGTTTATATAGTTCTAATAAACTATAATAATTCCAACGGTATTTTAATTCGAGTCCTGCAACTCGTAACAGTATAAATAAAATAGACTGAAACAGTAGTTTAGTAACACAAATAGCAAATGTATCTATAAATATTATAAAAATATTATTAAAGACAAAAGTTGTCAAAGAAAATAATAGTAGGAAAACAATAATATGTAATAAATTTAAGCAAAAATAGCAGTAGTCAACAATAGAAATGTAAAACTGTAGTAGACAAAGTGGTTTTTATTAATATATAAGGACACGATTATTAAAAGTAGCCAGGTGATAGGGTAATTGCCCACTTGGATGGCTACCACCCTTGGTCTAGAGTATGCCGCCCTAACTACCCTGAGTTGTGTTCCGGCATCAGTGGCCAGATTCCATTCCTCATTTCGAGGCCGGTAGGACATTCGCAGCACCTCGATGTTGCAAATACAACCCGCAAGTGTTAACTCGGGACTTCGCTCGGATGACGTAACCGCGAGGTAATAACGCGTCGATGGCGAGAGCGGTAAGAAGGCGGGGGTCGGGAAGGGAACGCGCATTCCGCTCAGGTCTCAAGTTAACTCTTGCGGATAATATGTCCAACGGCGGTAACTGTTATATCCGAACGGAGAGTTTAATTTAAATATATCCAAACGTAAGTCGCTTTCTACCAAAGACAATGTAAAGTTATCTAGCTCTCTCTTCTCTCTGCCATTTTAGTAAAACGCATGCGCTCACAAAAGATTTTAATAGAATAAGAAAATAATTAATTATCTTTTTGACAAGCGAAACTTTTAAGTAATTTCTACATATATATATACGTAACATATAGTACGAACCACTTACATTTTAATAATATAATATATATATATATATATATATATATATATATATATATATATATATATAATGTATTTGTTATTAAATTATTATATGACTTAATTAAGAATTAATATGACTAAATGTTACATATACCACCATCGCCATTATCATCTCAATTAATTCCTGGGGTTGTCTGGAAGAGATCGCATTTTAACGACAAGACCGCCCTTTGTACATAACTAAATATAATACATACATACATAACTTCACGCCAGTTCCCTTGCGGGGTAGGCACGAACAACAGAGCGCCATTTAGGCTTATTCTTACACACCTCACTTGCTTCTTTGACATTCATAACTCTTGTCAAATATAATATTAGTCTTTAAGTCATTTAATATTGAAAAAAGCTAAACTAATTAAAAAATAAGATTAAATACAAAAATAACCTAAGTATTAAATAGTAAGACAATCCTATAAATAAACCAAGCTTAAAACCAGCCCCACCAGACCACTGTCGCTGGGCATTGTACCTAGAAGGCTGGCAGCATTACCTCGCTGGATACAGAGGCTAATCCTTTGAGCGAGGTAAGCTCGTTTCAGCCTTCCGGTCTCTTGTTGTATCGACCAGACGCTTTTTAATATTCTTAAATAAGTTGTGGGCACTTGGCCCCCATGGACCCAAAGTCTCCACCTCAAACGGCTCAAATATATAACCTGTTCTAAGGTTTGCATATTTTAGCTGGTGTATAATAAAGTTTTATCTATCTATCTTCTTTAGAATCGTTGTGATTTGAAACTCGATGAAACGAAAAAGCGACACTAAAAAGAGATAAACACAAATTTATAGGACTAAGCCTGCGAGAGAATGAGATAAACACTATGCTCACACAGAGAGGTGGTAGGGTATTTTCCCGACTGGATGGCGACCACCCCTGGACTAGAGTATGCCGCCATAACAACCTTGTGTTGTGTTCCGGCATTGGTGACCGGGTTCCAGTCTCCCTTAAGAGAACAGCAGCGCATTTGTAGCACATTTGGTGTTGCAAATGTCCATAGGCGATGGTAACCGCTTTCCATAAAGTGGGCTGTCTGCCTGTCTGCTGAACTCCTGCAATAAAAAAAAAAAACTAATGAGGTGTCTTTGGGACACATGTTTGGAACGAAGTTCTCCTAAAATGTCTTAAAAATTCTCAAAACGTCTCAAAAAGTGTGCCGATAAGCATCGAAAACCATCGAAATTTTATCAAAAACCTATGTATAGAAAGAAATACATAAACAAACAAATAGTATCAAAAACAGCGTATATTATTACACTAATTGATATTTTAGATTTTATTTCATTGCATTAAAGTTGAAATTGTATAATAGCTTACTATAGCAAAAAGTGTCGTGACAACTTTTCGTAAGAATTTTTTCCGTCTAGCCCCCTTTCACAACGCGCGATAAGGAACTTCGTTCCAATAAAAAAAAAGAGAGTTGGAACTGTTTTGAAGTTTTTCGTTAATACTTTAAATTTCGTCTTTTAATATAAAATACTAGCTGTCCCGGCAGACGTTGTCCTGCCCTGAACAAAATTTGAAACCCAATTGCAGCGCCACCTACCGGGTCCAATAGTGAATCTAAACCATCCTCGAATCCACTTGAACACACACAAAAAAAATCATTCAAATCGGTCCAGCCGTTTAGGAGGAGTTCACTGTCAACACACGTACAGAAGAATTATACATACATACATACATAACTTCACGCCAGTTCCCTTGCGGGGTAGGCACGAACAACAGAGCGCCATTTAGGCTAATTCTTACACACCTCACTTGCTTCTTTGACATTCATAGCTCTTGTCATGCACGCTCGTCTGTTCTTAAGGCTCCTGACATCACCTTCTGCTAGTACACGATCAATTTGATCATGGAAGGTGTGTCGTGGCCTTCCACGATTTCTGCATCCATCCACTTTTGCATTGTATATCTAGAAGAATTATATATATATAAAGATGAAGTGTGTCGTCACGAAATTTAGAATCCCTCCCACCTTTTGTCAGACTTCTACTACGTGCGAACTGCATATAAACACAATTTTTTAACCACTTTCCATCATGTCAGCCTGGCTTTCATTATCCAGCAATTTTTTTTTTGTGATTAGATTATAATGAAAAATTAGCCTTCAATCACTTAAGTCTTACACCTGACTACTGTGATATCATTTTTTTTTGTTTTTGTTTAAGGCTTGGCAACTAGGCCTTTAAGCCAGGCGCCGTTGTATTGTAGGCCACAATCGACGTCATTCAACGGAGTTCTTGTGAAAACTCGAAAGGCCGCATTTGACTATACAGTTTACATTTCTAACAAAAACACATAATTACTATTCAAAAGCTATCAATATCCTACAACTATTGTTCATTTTAGAGTAATTTTACACATTTTTAGAAAATAAAATTGCACAGTTCAGTTCCCGCCAAAAACTTGTTTTTTAAAATTACAATATAAACTGCACAGAATCTTTTGAAATGTGCAAATGTATAATATAAATTTTTATCTGTGCAAGCTTTAGTTCACTTGAGCCTTGCAGACTGCAAATTGGGAGCCAGCGTCCTCATTGCCATCCTCACTTTATTGCCGACACCCGTCTCCCTTGTTACCTGCGAAATCTTGGCTACAATTGAAATAAGGCACGTCACAAACTGAGGTACACTCGAAATTGGTAACACGGAAAATATGTTGTTAATTTTTTTATTTTTTATTGCCGGAGATCAGCAGACAGGCAGACAGCCCACTTGATGGAAAACGGTTACCATCGCCTATGGTCATTTGCAACACCAAAGGTGCTACAAATACGATGCTGCTCTCTTAAGGGAGGATATTATATCGGTTCAAATATCTATCAAACGCTGTTGCAGCTTGGTGGTGACTCGTGTCCCAAAGTCAAGGGATGTGGGTTTAAATCCTGGCCAGAAAAGCATATATCCATTAAAAACATCACAAGGATACCTGCAAATAAAGGTAACCGATGTATGGAATCCGTTTATCTGTTTGGATAAGTATGGTGGGTATAACACCCATTGCCCTAAGAAATTTGAGGACCCGAGGCCAGTGTGATAATTATGGGCTATTATTATTATTATTTTATAAATATCTATTTTAAAAATTGTGTATTTTATCTGTGCAGAAACGGAGAAAGAATACAATTTCCTGTAGACGGGCGCTCTGTCAGAGGAGGCGACAAAACAACCCACAGCCAGGTGGTAGGATATTTGCCTGCCTAGATGGCAACTACCCCTAATCTAGAGTATGCTGCTATAACAACCTTGAGTTGTGTTCCGGTATTAGTAGCCAGGTTCCAGTCTTTGTTTAGAGAGCGGCAGAACATTGTTAGCATCGTTGGTGATAAAAATGTCCATAGGCGATGGTAACCGCCTTCCATCAGTTGGGTCGTCTGGTGAACTCATGCAACGAAAAAAAAAGTATTATTACGCCTGTTTCCCATTGAGGTAAGCAGAGACAATGAATACATGCGTTCTACAATCTTGGCATATACTTTTTGCTTCATCTAGTTTCGTTAATCCTTTCATACATAGAGATTAGACATCTGTTTCAACTGATATTTATCTAACTATAACACTAATTTTTAACCGACTTCATAAAAAAAGGAGGTTTTTTTTTATATATGTTCACCGATTATTCCGAGATTTATGATCCGATTTACGTAATTCTTTTTTTGTTCGACGCGGAATAGATGCCATTTAGTCCCCTAAAAATTTGACATAGTTTGGCCGAGTACTTTTCATTTTATGAACATTTTTTATGAAAAAAATTCCATTCCGTTCCATATGTACACCGATTACTCTGAGATTTATGATCCCATTTACGTGATTCTTCTTTAGTTTGATGCGGAATAGTTGCCATTTAGTCCCCTAAAAATTTAACATAGTTTGGCATAGTAGTTTTAATTTTACGAACATTTTTTTGTTCCCGTTTCTTGGGTCCTATATTTTTTAAGGAGCGCGGCACCTTTTGTAGGTCTACCCATACATGGCTGTGGGTTGTTTAGTCACCTCTTACGACAGGCCGCCCGGCCGCAGGCAAATTGTATTCTTTCTCCCGTTCCTGCACGGATAAAACATGAATATCTTATTATTTTTAGTTACTTATATATTATATAGGGGACACTTCAGCAGGCATTATGTTAATAAATAAATTACATTTATATCAGGGCTTGTCATGAACTCTTTACAGCGGTCTTACTTTTGTACAAAAACATTGTAACGCGTAAAGTAACCAGTAATTGGCGAAAATCATATTAAACAGAGTTTATTGTCTATGTTACAAATATTATAAGCTGTTGGATATGTAATAAATAAATAAATAGACGTCGTATTTGTTAGTCGTTCAGTTTGCGTCGGGCTTAATCCATCCAGTGTGCTATTCCGCCCATCTTAATAAAAGACAAACTAGCTTTTTGTTCGTCCTTTGATTGTATTCAAAGCGAATTTCATAATATGGCGGAGAAACAACAAAATGTGGTCCTTATTTTTAACCAACTCAAAAAAGGTGGAAGTTCTCAATTTGTCGTGTAAATACATTTTTTTAAGTATGTTCAGTTAGAAAATTTTGTTTCAGAACCGATTTTGATGATTATATTTGCATTATATTCAGTAAAGCTTTAAAATGTCCCATATAAATTTTATTGCTATTGGACTTTCGCCAAGTGGTAGGGTATTTGCCCGACTGGATGGCTACCACCCCTCGTCTAGAGTATGCCGCCATAACAAACTTGAGTTGTGTTCCGGCATTAGTGACCAGGTTCCAGTCTCCCTTAAGAGAGCAGCAGCGCATTTGTAGCACTTTGGTGTTGCAAATGTCCATAGGCGATGGTAACCGCTTTCCATCAAGTGGGCCGTCTGCCTGTCTGCTGAACTGATGCAATAAAAAAAAACTTTTGGTTCCGAAAATATAGCAAAATTTTCATTAAAATCAGACGGAAACTATGTAGCTTTCGGTTTTTTAACATTTTTGTTTCCTAACCGATTTTGATGATTATGTTTGTATTAGATTCAGTAAAGCTTCAAAATGGTCCTATGTACATGACAATTGCTGCTGGAATGTCCGAAATTATAGCAAGTGATTTCATTAACAATCAGACAGAAATGGCGCTCTGTTGTTCGTGCCTTTCAAGATTTTTGAACTGGCGTGAATTTTGATGATTATGTTTGTATTAGATTCAGTAAAGCTTCAAAATGGTCCTATGTACATTTTATTGCTGCTGGACTTTGGGTTCCGAAATTATAGCAAAGATTTCATTACAATCAGACAGAAAATATGTAATCTTTCGGATTTTCAAGATTTTTGTTTCAGAACCGATTTTGATGATTATATTTGTATTCGATCCAGTAAAGCTTCAAAATTGTCATATATCAATTTTATTGCTGTTGGAGTTTTATTTTCGAATATATAGCAAAAAATTCATTAAAATCAGACAGAAACTATGTAAGCTTTCGGTTTTTCAAGATTTTTGTTTCGGAACCGATTTTGATGATTATGTTTGTATTCGATCCAGTAAAGCTTCAAAATTGTCATATATCAATTTTATTGCTGTTGGAGTTTTATTTTCGAATATATAGCAAAAAATTCATTAAAATCAGACAGAAACTATGTAAGCTTTCGGTTTTTCAAGATTTTTGTTTCAGAATCGATTTTGATAATTATTTTTGCGTTGGATTTCAAGATATTTTCATATTAATTTAATTTTTATTGGATCCCTTATACGTAACTGAAAAACAAATATAAATATTTTTTGTACATCTTGAAATTGGTACAAAAATCAAGTGGTTGTAGAAAAAAAAATGTTTTTTTAGTTACTTATGAAGTCAGTTTTCTTTTTTCTTAAACATTTTCACGCAGAGTTTTCCTAGTTTGCACTCTTCTCTTTCACACTTTAATTTTACTCTAATTTTGTACTCTATTTCTTTTGTTTTTGTGGTATGTAAATGAATAATTAAAAATTGAAATGTGTGCTGAAGCACATAGTAGAAGTGAAACTACAACGGACAAGTGGAAAAACGAATCGCAACAAACTTTTAACTTGAAGTTTTACTCGCAGATTGTTAATGTACTTGTCCAATTTCAAAACCTGCCCGTAAAACTTTAAGTTAAAATTTTGTTGCGATTCGTTTTTCCACTTGTCCGTTGAAGTTTTATTCGTGCAGGAACGGAGAAAGAATACAATTTCCTGCGTTGGGACGGCCTGTCGTAAATTGTATTCTTTCTCCGTTCCTGCACGGATAAAGGTGCAGGTGGTAGGGCATTTGCCCGACTGGTCTAAAGTATGTCGTCATAACAACCTTGAGTTGTGTTTCGGCATTAGTGACCAGGTTCCAGTCTCCCTTAAGAGAGCAGCAGCGCATTTGTAGCACCTTTGGCGTTGCAAATGTGCATAGGTGATGGTAACCGCTTTCCATCAAGTGGGCCGTCTGCCTGTCTCCTGAACTATGTGTCCCAGCACACATTTCGATTTTTTTTTTAATAGCTTTAATCTACACGGCATATTTAGAATTTTGTAATATTCTAGACATACATATAACAGACAACCTGAGTTCATATTTGACATATCTGTCAACTGTGATAGACGCTTACAATAAGATCGGGTTCATTTTGAATTTACGAGCACTTGTGTTTTTGAGAGCGCACCTGTCTCATATTGCCTAGAAGCTAGATAGACCCGGAGTTCTATTCATAATAAATCCTGGCATAGGACTTTTATTTCGTATAAAACTTTATGCCATGACTTATATTATTTTTTTATATACGAATATATTTTATGTGAGAGTTGGTCTGAAAGAGAGTGTCAAGGTGAAGATAAGGAAAGGAATGCTCCGGTGGTTCGGGCATGTGGAAAGAATGCATGATGAAAGAATGACTAAACAGATATACAATGCAAAAGTGGATGGATGCAGAAGTCGTGGAAGGCCACGACACACCTTCCATGATCAAATTGATCGTGTACTAGGAGAAGGTGATGTCAGGAGCCTTAAGAACAGACGAGCTTGCATGACAAGAGTTATGAATGTCAAAGAGGCAAGTGAGGTGTGTAAGAATAAGCCTAAATGGCACTCTGTTGTTCGTGCCTACCCCGCAAGGGAACTGGCGTGAAGTTATGTATGTATGTATGTATGTACGAATATATTTTATTTGCTTTGCACTGTATAACCTGATGGTAGATGATATCTATAGAATTAATCTAGAAACTATATTTTTTAACATATATTTCAATGGTGCTTTCTCATAAATAATAATAATAATAATCGGCAGACAAACACACATATTGTATATCCCCAAATTAAGCAAGTTACGCTTGTGTTATGGGTAATATACAACGGACTACTCTGGGGCCGCTCCCAGACACCCAGACCATAGTAAATAACGGAGAAAATATGTTTTCGAAATTTGCTATACCAGGAATCGCACCCGGAACCTCTGCGTTGTAGTGAGATACGCCGGCAAAGACTTAGCCCACTCAACCACAGAGGCCGTCGGTATAAATACCATAGTTACCACGCTTGATTTGCGGTTACCAACCCGTAAACGCAGTGTCGGCCTATTCACATCGAAGACGCTGCTGTCCGTCTCCGATCAGGGGATTTCTATACCCCCCTGACCTACGGGACCGAGACATGGACAGTCCATAAGTTCCAAGTCGCTCAACGGGCTATGGAGCGAGCTATGTTGGGTGTTTCTCTTATGGATAAAATTAGAAATGAGGATATCCGTAAGAGAACCAAGGTAACCAGTGGGCCGGTCACGTCTGCCGCAGGACCGATGGCCAATGGAGCAGAGGAGTCCTGGAGTGCAGACCGCGTCTCGGTAAACGTAGTGTCGGACGCCCTCCAGCCCGATGGACCGACGACCCGTGCAAGGTTGCCGGTAGGCGCTGGATGAGCAAATCAGAAGACAAGGATGAGTGGCGTTGTCTTGGGGAGGCCTACGTCCAGCAGTGGACTGCGAATGGCTGACAACGATTTAAATGTTTTTTTTTATTACCCAACTAAGACTTGTGGACATTTGTAACACCAAAGGTGCTACGAAGGAACGGTATGAAGGAACTTGCATGTACAAAAAATAAATCAAAACTACCTACAATTTTAGTATTTGTGATTTCTATCTCTTTACAAATCACAACTTATTTTCAATAACTTATAAATCTTATAGTTTAAGTGAATTGTAAAAATTCTTTTATGAGAAATAAAGTTCTTTGACCCGAAACCAACTGTAAAGGTGTAAGCGTATGGCCTGAGTGCCCGCTCTATTCGAGCGTGCAGCGGAGCGGAGCGTGCAGCGTTCGTGTCAAACGCATGGGAAACCTAGCGGATATCCCTAGTAGCGGCTGACTCATGCGGCGGCTCCAGCGGGCATGTTTGCTTTAAGTGACGCGTCGTGTATAGAAATGCTGCACGCCCCGCTCCGCTGCACACTCGGTTCGAGCGTGTACTGAGAACGTAAACTAATTTAAATCTATCTAAACGCTAGCAAGTGTCTCTGGTGCCAGCCAAGATGTACGGCGGCTGCAGCAGGCTCTTGTGCCTCGTGCGGGGCATCGCGTACAAGTTTAAATCACTTTGTGAACGATAAACGCCGAGCGTGGACGCTCTATTGCCCGCAACCCGCCCCGCCGGACGCTTTGCCACTCAGGCCGTACACTAAGGGTGCTTAGAAATGGACAAGACAATGCTTCTAGTAAAAGTCGTCACGTCGTAGCGCGATTGCGGGAGTACGTGCGCCGATTGCCGGCTTTATTGCGTTCTTGCTTAACCACTTTTGTCTTACTCTACTTAGCTCTTTAACTCAGATTATTTCTGAAGATATTTTAACGACTCTAGACAATTCTCTGTGCAGGAACGGAGAAAGAATATAATTTCCTCCGGCCGAGCGGCCTGCCGTAAAAGGCGACAAAACAACCCACAGCCAAGGTGGTAGGGTATTTGATCTATTCACAGACTACCATCCCTGGTCTAGAGTATGCTACCATAACAACCTTGAATTGTGTTCCGGCATTAGTGACCAGGTTCCAGTCTGCCTTTAGAGAGCGGCAGCACCTTTGGTGTTTTTTTTTTATTAATAACTCTACGGACTCGAGTTCCGTACCCATTTTTACAACTTAATTTCTAGATATTTTTTTTTAATTTAACACGCTTATTAGTTATTTTGGTTCTTGTGTGTGACATTAATTTATTGATTTTTGTGTTGAGGTGTATGCGTCTTACGAATAACTTATTATATTAATTTATTCTAGTTTTAATACTAAACTTATAGTAATGTAGAGTGTATCTGTTACATGCTGGTGTTGTGAGGAAGTGCATGTGCAGTGTGGGCCTTATATCTATACTTATATATATTGTCCTATTTAGTGCCATGTGTGTTATTTTTTTCTTTTCTGTGCCTGGGTTATTATTTTTAGGCTCTTTGTGTGTCTTGGTTTGTTTGTGAAGTGTGCGTGTAATGCAATGCGATGGTAGTGCGCGTTGTTTTGAGTATGTGTATAAGTTTTATTGTTAGTTATGTGTTTGTGACTTTGTGTGGTGTTATAATTTATTGTTTAATTGTTGTGACATGAAAAATTTTAAAACCACCTTCGTTGTTACAAATCTCCATAGGCGATGGTAACCGTTTTCCGCAAGGCGGGCCGTCTGCCTGTTTGCTGATCACATGCAATAAAAAAAATCTTATTCTCTTTAAACATGGTTTTAGGTCATTCAATTATCAGTATCAGTCAAAGTATCAGCGTCAAGTAACCATGGATATCTTTATCCTTTAAGAGAGCAGCAGCGCATTTGTAGCTCCTTCGGTGTTGCAAATGTCCATAGACGATGGTAACCACTTTCTATTAGGTCGTCTGCCTGCCTGCTGAACTCATACAATAAAAAAAGAACATTCAATTTTTCTCTTTTTTTTTTATTGCAGGAGCTCAGCAGACAAGCTGACGGCCCACTTGATGGAAAGCGGTTACCATCGCCTATAGACATTTGCAACACCAAAGGTGCTACAAATGCGCTGCTGCTCTCTTAAGGGAGACTGGAACCTGATCACTAATGCCGGAACACAACTCAAGGTTGTTATGGCGACATACTTTAGACCACGGGTGGTAGCCATCCAGTCGGGCAAATGCCCTACCACCTGGCTGTGGGTTGTTAAGTCGCCTCTTACGACTGGCCGCCCGGCCGCAGGAAATTGTATTCTTTCTCCGTTCCTGCACGGATAAAATGTTCTCTAATCCATCCTAAGGTTGTCTGGAAGAAATTGCTTTTAGTGATGAGACCGCCTATTGTCTTCTGTACTTAAACTTCTTGAATTGTATGTTATGCAATAAAGTATATTCTATTCTATTCAAATTGGTGAATTTTCAAACAAAACCCTCAGCTAAATTATAAGACTTTGCCTGGTGTTAAACGGAAAGTTGTTGTGGTAACACATAATTCTGAATTTCTGTCTAACCCTAGAATCTAGTGAGATAAGCCAATTTTCATATATTTGTGATATATAGCTACAGACGTAGTTCTGGTTAGCAGCTAGTAATCATAACATGTAAACCATGGTCCAGAATATTATGACAATCGCCCAGTAAAGAAATGTGACTCAGTAAAAGACACCCTTTACAATCACAGTTGGCCGCTTGCCCGTTATTATTTTTTTAGACTACATCAACCTCCACTTTGCTATTCACAAAATTGAAAAGGAATCAATTAGAACTTTCAATTTATAACTGTTTGAAGTTTAAAAAATATGCTTGAATATCACATTCATAGAAAGTTTTAATTGAGTTTCTATAAAAACAAGAATGGACTGGTGACGCCATCTATGATTGCAGAGTCGGTTACGAGTTACTGTCATATATATAATACGCGCAAAACTAATATGCGTTTCGAGTGAAGGTAGTTCCTTGAGTTTGTTGGTCCAGTCGAATGTGCGGTGTTGTACGAAAGAGACAGCATGTGAGTCAAGATAGCGACTGAGCGAGACCGCAACGCTTCCCCTTTCAGCTTTGTCTGTGAACCTTACAATTGTGTTCTGCGTAAAACGTATACCAACTTCAAGGACGCATTATAGTTTTGTTTGCACTGTACCTTAGTATTTTTTTCCTGATACAAACTAAGGAGGTCTTGCATAAGTTCAGCATACAGGCAGATGGCTGAAATAGCATGAAATCGCATGGCATGGCATAGTATGGCAAATCTGATGGCAGAAAGCAGTTACCATCGCCTATGTCCATTTGTAACATTAAAAGTGCTACCAATATGCTGTCGCTCTCTAAAGCGAGGCTGGCTGGAACCTGGCCACTAATGCCGAAAGACAACTCAAGGTTGTTATGATAGCATGCTTTAGTTATTAGTGCAGCCACTGGACAGCGAGACTGGACACAAAACAGACATATTGTCAATATAGGTGTCACTGACAGCCCTTTGTGCAGAGCATGCCTGAAGGCAGAAGAAACAGCCGCCCATGTCCTGCTTGAATGTGGAGAGGTGGCCCAATACAGGGCGAAGTATCTGGACGCCCTAGCCTCTGAGAAGTCTTCAGCATCGTCAAGAAACTGGTGGACTTCCCGGAGGAGCTGGGCTGGATGGAGTAAACACTCATCAAGAACAACAACAACACGCTCGTAAAAGAAGAAGAAGACGGCATGCTTTTTTTTCTTTCTTTTTTTTAGCCCGGGCGAACGAGTAATGCCCGAGTCAATTACTGTTTGTTTTCTAACTGTTTCTAATATATATAATACGGGTTGGATGTCTGTTGTGGATGACTGGTTGGTACATGTTGGTAAGTTTTGGATGTTATAACTTTTATATTTTATACTTACATAGACTACATAGGATATTTTATACTAACGTAATACTTTATACATATGTATATATACCTACGCGCCCGCGTTGCCTTTCCCGAGTCAAGACCGCCAACACGATTTGTTTTTGTGCTGGTTGTCTTGGCCCGGGGAAAACGATCGGACACATGTGCATATACCTCCCTATCTATCTGTGCTTTACTATTTTGGTACTATAATATACATATATATTTATATAACTGTTTAATTAATAATAATAATAATAATAATAATTTATTTAGTTACTTCCCATAAAAAGAAAACAAAATTTAAAGAGTACAAAAATTTGATAAACTTAATCAAATGGGAAGGACAGGAGCCCAAACTAGGTAAACCCTGTATGATGGTACTCCTGGCCCTCGCCTCCCATTATGCACTATTTCAATAATAACCACCACCAAAGAGCACTACAATGAAAGAAAATAATATAAAAATAGAGAAATGTGTGTGTGTGAGTGTGAGTATGAGTGTGTAATAATGGTTACAAGTGTGTTTGGGTGTAGGAATATCAATGTTTGTAAAATGTGAGTGTTAGTAAAACTAATTGTTATTCAGCAACTGTTATCAAATTTTCAGTTTGTGAGTAGTTTTGAGACTTGAGGAATTTACAAATTAAATGTTTTGTCTTTTTTTTGTTTAAGTCATAAATACGACATAACTTATTTAGTATCTTGTTATATAAACGACTTCCTTGGAAACCAAAAAATCTTCGAAACAAACTATTACAATTATTACAATTAGTTGGGAGGGTTTGGGATTGGTAGGAGTTCTTTATTATTTATTTATTCTCCACAGATTCGTTTAAAGCCTTATATCTATTACATTTTGGTTTCTTATCTAAATTTTATATCTATAACTTTGTTAAATTGAGTTTATATAAAATTTTGTTGGTCTAAAATTACTCTAGTGTGAATACTTTATATTACAATTTGGTTCCTAATTTTACATACATACATACATACATGTGTCAGTGCCATTTAGGCTTATTCTTACACACCTCACTTGCCTCTTTGACATTCATAACTCTTGTCATGCAAGCTCGTCTGTTCTTAAGGCTCCTGACATCACCTTCTGCTAGTACACGATCAATTTGATCATGGAAGGTGTGTCGTGGCCTTCCACGACTTCTGCATCCATGCACTTTTGCATTGTATATCTGTTTAGTCATTCTTTCATCATGCATTCTTTCCACATGCCCGAACCACCGGAGCATTCCTTTCCTTACCTTCACCCCGACACTCTCTTTCAGACCAACTCTCTTTCTTACTTCGGTATTACGAACGCGGTCCGCGAGCGTCACTCCGCAGATTTTGCGCAGTGCTCGCATCTCGACCGGTTCCTAATTTTCTTAACTTTAAATACATAATATATTAATCTTTATGTTTACGAACAGTACATAACCTATATTGAAGACGGCATGCTTTAGACTAGGGGTGGTAGCCATCCAGATGGGCAACTACTTACCTACCACCTGGCTGTAGGATGTTTAATCGCCTCATACGACAGGCCGCCCCAACGCAGGATATTGTAAGAATCCTTTCTCCGTTCCTGTAAGGGTAGTCCTCTACCGAATGCGTTGTAACCCTATCGAATCATTGTAAACAATAGTAATATAAGTTTTGGTACAATAAAATAATAAAATTGTCGGCATATAATTATATATATATATATATATATATATATATATATATATATATATATATATATATATATATATATATATATACATACATACATATATACTTAAATATCTAGTAGAATTGGAAAAAAGTTTTTGTAAATCATAGATATATACAAAATTGTAACTAAAATAGGTAACATATGTAAGAAATAATAACTAATTATCTGGTACAACCCTTACTTACCCCCCCCCCCCTCCCCTCCTCCTTCCAAATACCAAACCTAAGTCCCTAAATACCCTTATCTCAACTTCCAATCCCTTCCAACCCAAACCGACATAGTCCAACCCCTACGGTGTAAAAATTATTTGTGTACTTAGAATATATAAATAGAAATAAATAAGTCAAAATTGTAAAGAAAGTAAAGTAAAAATAAAAGTAGTATTCATTCACTCGGGCATATCTCGTTCGCCTGAGGATAAAGGAACTAAAAAAAAAAACCCCTATCGAATCACTGCGAATGTTTTATATCCGACAAATTTCTGCCGTCATATGAAAATGTTATCATATTTTCATAGCATCGCTTTACACATTGAGTGTATTATGGCGCCGGAATATATTTCCATATAAGTGGATATGACAATGGACACTGTTCAAGCTTCACTTGCACACAAATCGCTTCCAGATCGTGTTGCGAGTGCCCGAGATCATATTTCTGTTACAGAAAGTTTTATGTGCGCTACTTTGTCGGCGGTGATAAGGTTGCTTTCCGTCCTTTATGTATTAACACAACTTTGAGGATCATAGGACTTTGGTGGGGATTTCAAAGATGATGTTTTGTTGTGGAATTTTATTTTGCAACGAGCTTGTCGCTGGTATTTTGAATTTTTTATTAAACATACACAGCTTTGTTTAATTTTATGTTTTCTAAATATACTTTAATTTATATTAATTAAGGAAAGGAATGCTCCGGTGGTTCGGGCATGTGGAAAGAATGCATGATGAAAGAATGACTAAACAGATATACAATGCAAAAGTGGATGGATGCAGAAGTCGTGGAAGGCCACGACACACCTTCCATGATCAAATTGATCGTGTACTAGCTAGCGGAGGGTGATGTCAGGAGCCTTAAGAACAGACGAGTGTGCATGACAAGAGTTATGAATGTCAAAGAAGCAAGTGAGGTGTGTAAGAATGGGCCTAAATGGCGCTCTGTTGTTCGTGCCTACCCCGCAAGGGAACTGGCGTGAAGTTATGTATGTATGTATATTTATTGATATAATGGAATATACCCTATATATGTTATAGTCAAAGGTCAATATGTAGTCTCATCCCGGAATGATTGGTTTATCCTAGGCTTGACCAAGGCCTTTCGATAGAACCCGAAATAAATTCCAATTTCGGCCATTGACTAAAGTATGGAAGTCGTGGAAGGCCACGACACACCTTCCATGATCAAATTGATCGTGTACTAGCGGAGGGTGATGTCAGGAGCCTTAAGAACAGACGAGTGTGCATGACAAGAGCTATGAATGTCAAAGAAGCAAGTGAGGTGTGTAAGAATGGGCCTAAATGGCGCTCTGTTGTTCGTGCCTACTGGTCGAACTGGCGTGAAGTTATGTATGTATGTATGTATGACTAAAGTATTTTTAGACAATCGTCGAATGTAAAATAATCTGTTTCGGGCTTTGCCCAATCGATCCTAGAAGCGACTAAGGCAGACTCGGTCAAACTTCGATTCGTACTGCACTTATTATATGTTTGACGACTGTATAACTTAGTCTCTCCTAAGTTAGACAATTCGTTACTCAAAGGCAGAGAAACGTCATTAATTTGGACATTGACTAAGACTTTGGCGGACCTCAGGTTTGACTTGTCAAACGTAGGAGCGTCAGAGCTTCGATGTTTGACTATAACATATGTGTATATACACTAGATTAAAACTATAGTTTAGTTCTTAAAAAAAGAAACTACACTATTTAAAATAAAAATTAAATCAATATATTTACTAATAAAAAAATGTAGTCCAGATGGCAGTGGGTAGAGAGCGTTCCCAAAATGCTGGCCGCGTTCCCACGTTGTATGGTAATTTCGTTGCCTTAAATATAGGCCATCTTCTGTGGTGCTTTTTCGTTGGGCGTTAAATGCCATAGTTACCACGCTTGGCATGCGGGGTACGACCGGTTATGTCCCAGTTGAGGTCCAGTTAACGGATAACCTCATTCTCTTACTTGGTTCTATCCTAGTCACATTTATGTGACAAGGTAAGTCGCTTACTTCAGTTAACCCGTGAAACACGGTAACGCTGTTAGGCCGACAAATTGTCTGAAATTGCAAGTAGATCTTTCATACTTTACACTATTGATACACAGACAACGGATCACACCTAAGCACTTAAAGAGCTCACTCTAACACAATTACTTATAATAATTATACTAGACTAGTACTTCCATGATCAAATTGATCGTGTACTAGCGGAGGGTGATGTCAGGAGCCTTCAGAACAGACGAGTGTGCATGACAAGAGTTATGAATGTCAAAGAAGCAAGTGAGGTGTGTAAGAATGGGCCTAAATGGCGCTCTGTTGTTCGTGCCTACCCCGCAAGGGAACTGGCGTAAAGTTATGTATGTATGTATGTAATTATACTAGTCTATTTTTTTCTTTTAATTAGCTAAATATCAAGGTCAACGAGTTGATTCTGGTGATCTTGTAGTACAGATTTCTTTTTAACTTTTCTGTATTAACAGGCACCAGCCTCTTAGTTAATGTTGTTGGTAGTTTTAAGTGTCACTGTGTACTTAGAGAGGAAATAAAAAAAATATGTTATGTTACTATATTCTTCATAAAGCATCCACTATACACAGCCAGATGCACCCAATTACATTAGCTTAATTTATTTCTTATCTGGCTTTGTACGATTTTTAGTAAAATTTAAGCCTATCAACGCACTAGACAGTAAAATCCCAGTTGCCTGTGAATTGTAATTGTCCTTGGTGCGAACTGAGAGCACCCGCTTCACCCGCCCACTGGAGCACACCTCTCCGCGCCCCGTCCGCCGGGATTAGGGCGATGTTTGAGAGGACGCGAAAATCTCCTCCATGCCGCAGAAAGGCCACCAGACGCCGCAGATGGCCACCTAAAGCCCGAGATGGCCAACGAAAGCCGCCGACATACCCCTTATGTGTCTGGCAGCTCCCGTACCACTTCACCGGTGGGTAGTTGCCCCCCGCGACTTTAGACCGGGATAAAGAGTCCAGACTCGAGGCCCCATACCGGCTCTGCCACCACAAGGCAGAGACGATGAGCCTTGATTCATTGTTGCCGGAAACCTCACTTTTTTTTTTTTTAATTGCAGGAGATCAACAGACAGGCAGACGACCCACTTGATGGAAAGCGGTTACCATCGCCTATGGACATTGGCAACAGCAAAGTTGCTACAAATGCGCTGCTGCTCTCTTAAGGGAGACTGGAACCTGGTCACTAATGCCGGAACACAACTCCAGGTTGTTATGGCAACATACTTTAGACCAGGGGTGGTAGCCATCCAGTCGGGCAAATGCGCTACCACCTGGCAAACCACTTGCTCTTCGCTTGCTCATTCGCTTCACATTGCTCACAGACAATAGCACCAATATACACTCTGTAACAATAACAATAACCCGCAGGGGGACTTTGTGGCGAAGACCCGCAGGGGGACTTTGTGGCGAAGCCTTAGGTGAGTAGCGACACCTCGTACCTGGCTTCGGGGGCCAAGGCAAGGCCCCCGTCTCCGTGCTTGCTTTAACCGGCCGGCACGGAGTGGAGATCGCTAGAGCTAAGACTCAAGCACCAGGGGTGGAAGTGATAAATGGCATCACGTCAGAAGTAGCTTCGGTGAACCTGCAACCGACCTCTCGACACCCCTTAGCTACACACACACCCATGCTGCCCCTGCCGTCTATGGCATTTTTAGGGGCCCATGCAGGGAGTGGCGAGTCACCGTCTGCCCATTTTTCCATGTTCCCCGAACATTGCGACGGGCAGACGCCATAGTCCCCATATTCCCAGACCCCTTGTACCACTAGCAGTTCACCCCAATAGCCCGGTACTTTTGTGTCCTCATTTCCCACAATAGTCCTACACTGGCCTGGGCTTGTCCTTGGGTGCATCACTATATGTTGTAGACAGGGATAATCGCCGGTCAGTATCACGCCACATTTACATTAAATTTGTCACGGGGCATCTACGTGTTGGCCGTCCCATGGCCCCCACGCAAGCCTTCCAAACGTCCGGGTCATTTTTATGGCCCGTGGTCTCAAAAGACATACAAACAATAATCATACAGTCCAGTTCACATCGAGTTTTATTTTAAAAGAAGCCGCCACTGCCACCAATAGTCCTATTAAAATTTTAAACGAGAAAACCGGCCGTTGTGTGTTCATACATTTTTCAAATCTTAACCTTGCAGCGACCTTGTACATATAGAAATCAGTTTTACGTATATTTTTCTTTCCTGCGGTCACCTGCACGGTTGGCCAGTCTGCGGCTAGCTGCATAAATGTGTGGACTACCTTACAATTAAATTTTTTACCTTACCATTAATTAGTAGATAACTGTGAGGAGTTTAGGTTCTTACATACATAGCGCCTACTTTACATGCGAGGATGGATTAGAGGTTAATCCATTCAACCCAGCTTCTCTATGAAGTCCAGTTTCTTGACGTCGCTGAAGACTTCACGACGGCTACCTGGGGCATCCAGATCTTCGCCCTGTATTAGGAGGAGTTTAGGTTAATTTTAACTACTGGTAAGGCAAATGCACTAATTTTGATATGGTTAGTAAAATATGAAAACCGGTAATAAGTCGTTTGTTACATGTTCTCACAGACCGTGTGTCACGTAGTCAACATTCGGTGCACGTATTGAAAAGGCTGCAAACTACGCCCGGTTTTGACACGTCCACGCTTACACATACTGCACTACAGAACAATACGTGTACTTGGAAAGAATGACTGGCGATGTGCGAGTCGGACTTACGCATGTAGAGCTTTTATATTTTACGGATCTCATCTCTTATAGAAGCCAAATTCGAAAGTGAACAAAGTTTTTTGGATAGATTTTTAAGTATGTTAATATTTTGCCAAGTGGTAGGGCATTTGCCCGACTGGATGGCTACCACCCCTGGTCTAGAGCATGCCGCCATAACAACTTTGAGTTGTGTTCCGGCATTAGTGACCAGGTTCCAGTCTCCCTTAAGAGAGCAGCAGCACATTTGTAGCACCTTTGGTGTTGCAAATGTCCATAGGCGATGGTAACCGCTTTCCATCCAGTGGGCCGTCTGCCTGTCTGCTAAACTCCTGCAATAAAAATAAAAAAAAGGGGGGGGCGTTCTGAGAAAGGACAATACATTCTTGTCCAAAGCGTTATCTCGATGTACAAGATTTCATCACAATGTTTTGCTTCGCCTTTAGCACGTGAAATAGTAACAATACGCCAAAAAGGTGACTTTCTGAACAGCAATAGTACAAATCTAGATATTAGTTCAAAACGCCTGAAACGGCCGCTTTTGGAGAATCGCTTAGTGATATTGAAACGTGTCTAGATATACTGGTAGTTGTGAAACTTAGCTTCTGATCCACTTTATTTTGATACTTGTCACGGTCAAAGCGGAAAGCGGTTACCATCGCCTATAGATACTTACAACACCAAAGGTGTTACAAATGCACTGCTGCTTTGTAAAGGGAGACTGGAACCTGGCCATTAATGCCGGAACACAACTCAAAGTTGTTATGGCGGCATACTCTGGACTAGAGATGGTAGCCATCCAGACAGGCAAATATCCACCTCACCTCTTACGACAGGCCGCCCCAACGTAGAAAATTGTATTCTTTCTCCGTTCCTGCACGGATAATTCTTCATATGAGTCTGCGAAAGTTACCACTTTAGGCCCTTGGATCACTGTTTGAATCAACTAACTAGTAAGTGTAGGAACGGTTCTAGTATGTAACGTATTATAACTGAATACGATTAAAATGAAATAATTCTATTTTTACAGCTGCTTGTGTCTTAATGTGTTGCATCATATGAATTACTAGCTGTGTCCGCGACGTCGTCCACGTGGAATTTGCTTTCAATACCTTCCGATTTTGAAACATTCTTCATTGGTGCTCCGCTCCTACTGTTCTTAGCGTGATGATATATAGCCTTCCTCGATAAATGGGCTATCCAACACTGAAAGAATTTTTCGAATCAGACCAGTAGTTCTTGAGATTAGCGCGTTCAATCAAACAATATATTAGTATATGGCTACAACACTTACATTTTAAATATCGCGATATCTTTTGAATGAAACGTCCGTATTGAATAATTCAAAAAGTTCTAGAAAGGTATTGAATTTGTCTTGAATATGGAGTAATTTATTTTGATAAGGATTAATACCAAGGTACAAAATAAAGAGTTTTTGAAGCGACGGCATTTTAATTATTTAAAAAAATAAAAGAAAACACTTATTGTGAGATAACTACAATAGTTAGACATATGGTTACGTGATATTTTTTGTAGACAATTATATGTTCTGCAAAGTGGTAGTACATTGTTTTGTTCTATAATCAATAGTTTTCGCAGCGCACGCCGTGTAAGAATTTTTTCGGGTCATTTTTTTACACCTTGGGTTACATTATTGGACTTTTAGTAAGGATCCCTAATTTTGTTGAAAATATAATATAACCTATAGCCTTCCTCGATAAATGTCCTATTCAACACTGAAACAATTTTTCAAATCGGACCAGCGGTTCCTGAGATTAGCGCGTTTAAACAAACAAACAAACTCTTCAGCTTTATAATATTAGTATAGATGTTCTTGGTAGTACGTGAAAGGAAAAATTATGTAATTAGTGTTCTCAATATGCACATTTAAAAGCTGAGTTAACGCAGCAGTCGTGGCCGAGCGGTTAAGGCGTCTGACTAGAAATCAGATTCCCTCTGGGAGCGTAGGTTCGAATCCTACCGACTGCGAGTTACTTTTTAAATTATATTTTTATATCTTGACTACCACAACACGATCATGCTTCAATGTAAGTAAGCCTTTTGTTTTATTTTTAATTTTTTTTTCATGTCTCGCAAAATATTTGGAACTTCTCGTTCTCATGGGATTTTCAAAATCTTCCTCTTTAATATAATATAAGGTCGAATTTGTACAATCAATTTAAAAATGTGCAAAAAAAAACCAGGGGGGCCAATTCGGACCATTTTTGTCTGTCTGTCTGTAACAGCATCACATGAAAACTTTTTTATTGCATGATTTCAGCAGACAGTCACCTTTGTCTTCCGTGATCACGGCTACTGACAAGTGGCCGAAACGTCGGAATAACCAAAATCGAACAAATTACCGCGCTTAAAACCGTTAAAACGTAGTTTTTTGTCAGTCAATCACATAAACTTTTTAAAAAACTAACAAAAGATATAGTGCCGGTGGCGGCTGTGCGGGTTGCAGGGTAAATGAGTAAAGTAAAGGAAACGACTGTAATCTTAGTTTAACAATAATATATTTTGCTCACTCTACAAATTCAACAAATATTGTTAGAACACCTCGCCATCCCTCCAACATTTGTACAATGTAAGAAACTTAACAAATAGGGACAATCGATAGCGGATTGAAGTTATTGGTGGCAGTTGCACCTCGGGTTTATAAATGAAAATTCGACGTAATAATGGACTGTATGATTATTATTTATAAATGTACATTTAAAGAGTATAACAAAGAGAGTACAATATAGCTGAGTGGCTGAATTGATAATTTTTCTTGATGTAGTAGTAGTAGCAGTTTCGGCCTCCTATATCCCGCATTCCGTCCGACGCCTAGTTGCTAATCGCGCTAGCTATGGGCGTCGGCGGTATGCGGGGCGCGGAGTGTAGATGTGCTCCGGCGGGCGGGTCAGGGGGGTGCTCTCTGTCCGCAACAGAAGTCATTGATAAACCATTTTAATAACATTTAATTATACTAATTGCTAATATATAATGTCGGGGTGAAGGTAAGGAAAGGAATGCTCCGGTGCTTCGGGCATGTGGAAAGAATGCATGATGAAAGAATGACTAAACAGATATACAATGCAAAAGTGGATGGATGCAGAAGTCGTAGAAGGCCACGACACACCTTCCATGATCAAATTGATCGTGTACTAGCAGAAGGTGATGTCAGGAGCCTTAAGAACAGACGAGCTTGCATGACAAGAGTTATGAATGTCAAAGAAGCAAGTGTGGTGTGTAAGAATAAGCCTAAATAAATAATAAAGCGTTACACTCGATTATTCCTGAAAATACACCCATTGTCGTATTCTATTGAAGGCTACACATACATAATAAAGGAAATACATAAAAATGGAAGGTTGGGACAATATGTGACGATTTCCGGCCCATTGTCCGTCACGGGCCGGATGCGGGGAGACGGGCCGCCGACGACTTCCGGCTCTTCGAGTTTTCTCGAGACGATGTTTTTGTATCGGTTTGCTTAAGGTGCAAATATGCCATCAGAACCGACATATTTTCCTTACGAGATGATGTTTTGAATAAAATTTTTGTTAATGCATTTGTTGGCGCCACTTATTTCCCAATTACCAATTGTGTCTTGGGTTTATAGCGTCTTGCAACCCCCGTATGTTGCCGCCGCTCGCTCGGCGCGTGAGTTCAGTACGTTGCCAAACGCCACGCTACCGCGACGCACACGAAGTAGTATCGCACCCGCATAAATACAAATATTACCCATCGAAGATTTCCGCGTCCAGTAGCTAATTACTAGGACATTCGCCTCAACCAATAATAAATTTAAGTGATCAGTGTATCTGCGTCCCTTGCGCCCCGGGGCTCGTGTAGAAGGACTTTGCCACCTTTATCGCCACGTGAGAAGCACCGGCAGAAGCCTGAACCAGCGCTGTCGTGGGCTGGTGGCTGATTGCGAGGTAAGTCCAAGGTCCTATATTCTCCGGGCACCAGTTCTTAATTGGGGAATAAGGGATGGCCATACATTGAGCACATAACCCCCTACCCGCGGAGATTTGCCTGATTGCGTCTCCAGCATTCCTTCTTTTAAGTGTATATAATAAGTGCTGTATTTAGGTTACTTTAATTTTTTAGGTACTTATTTTTAGTTTTTTTTTCAATATGTTGATTATAATTTAATTTTATTTAACTTGCTTCTACCGTGGGTCACATGGCTTTGTAATTAAGGAGGTGGGCACTGAAAATCAGTGCTGTGTCGGACTATGTCTCCTCATAGCAAAAAACCGAGTGCTGTTTAAGTGATATTTTCTTTCTTTCTTTCTTTTTTCAAATTTTTATTTGGACATTACAAACAGACACTAGCAGAAGGTGATGCCAGGAGCCTTAAGAACAGACGAGCGTGCATGACAAGAGCTATGAATGTTAAAGAAGCAAGTGAGGTGTGTAAGAATAAGCCTGAATGGCGCTCTGTTGTTCGTGCCTACCCCGCAAGGGAAATGGCGTAAAGTTATGTACTTGACTGTGTATATGACGGCGTCTGTGGTTGAGCGGGCTAAGCCTTTGCCGGCCTACCTCACTGCAACGCAGAGGCTCCGGGTTCGATTCCTGGTATAGTAAATTTCTGAAACGTATTTTCTCCGTTATTTACTATGGTCTGGGTATCTGGGGTCAGTCCCAGAGTAATCCGTTGTATATTACCCATAACACAAGCGTAACTTGCTTAATTTGGGGATATACAATGTGTGTTTGTCTACCGATTAAAAAATAGAAAAAAAAATGTATGTATGTACAAACAGACACTCCAATTTTACTCATATATATATATTGAGTATCCTACTAATGTTCGCCTTAGTAAAATTATTACATACACTATTTATGCGCACAGTTTACTGACGTAACTCGTTCTGTGTCAGAACTGCAAATGAATGTAATAAATTAAGTATGTTGGAAGATATAGACTTAGGTCTGTTTACTAATAGTTTAGCATTGTTTAGCGCAAAGTTGGTTAAGTTCTATTTAAACTCGGAATTATCAGTTTAAGTACCTTTTATCTATGCACATTTTTTTTATTGTTTCTTTGTTTAATTTTCATACATTTATTCTTATTTTTACTGTCATCTGTGGAGGCTTATTAATAGCTTTTCTTGGTTTAGCTTATTACTAGTTAATATTATTATAGCTTTTAGCCCCCCAAATAAAATAAAATAAAATTATAAGCCTAAAGGCAAAATGTATTTTTAATTTTCTATTGCATGAGTTCAGCAGACAGGTAGACGGCCCACTTGATGGAAAGCGGTTACCATCGCCTATAGACATTTATAACACCAAAGGTGCTACAAATGCGCTGCTGCTCTCTTAAGGGAAACTGGAACCTGGTCACTAATGCCGGAACACAACTCAAGATTGTTATGGCGACATACTTTAGACCAGGGGTGGTAGCCATCCAGTCGGGCAAATGCCCTACCACCTGATTTTTTTTTTAATTTATTGATCCACAAAACAAATTACACCCATAGAAATTAGTAACTAAACAGATCTAAACTGTATTTATTAAATTACATATAATCGAATACAATGCAAGAAAACTTAACTTATTTGTATTGTATTCTACTCATAGTCCCTCAAGACTATAAGTAGAATGCTGAGCCCAGATCACCGTCTTCTATGGGTAAGGTGCCCAGAAGGCTGGCTACGTTACCTCGCTGGATCGCCATACTGATCCCATAGTACCTTTTAACTATGCAATTTTTTTTTGTTTAATTTTCATTTATTACTTCTTATTTTTACTGTCATCTGTGGAGGCTTGTTAATAGCTTTTCTTGGTCTAGCTTATTTCTAGTTATTATTATAGCTGTTAGCCCCCCAAATAAAATAAAATAAAATCATAAGCCTAAAGGCAAAATGTATTGAAACTATTTTTTTTATTGCAGGAGATCAGCAGACAGGCAGACGGGCCACTTGATGGAAAGCGGTTACCAATGTTACCATCGCCTATGGACATTTGCAACACCAACGTTGCTACAAAAGCGCTGCTGCTCTCTTAAGGGAGACTGGAACCTGGTCACTAATGCCGGAACACAACTCAAGGTTGTTATGGCGACATACTCTAGACCAGGGGTGGTAGCCATCCAGTCGGGCAAATGCCCTACCACCTGGCAGAACTAATTACAGAACTATTACCACAAAATGATACTTTTATTCAAAACTTACTTTGATTTCGTTTGAGTATCAGGGTAACTTCTAAGCGTAGAGGGAAGAGAAAGAAGGAAGTCGTGGTAGCGTAATGGCTAGCGCAAGCGTCCCTAACTCAAAGGGAGCGGGTTCGATCCTGATCGGAACGCATGCACCACTTAGGCAGTTTTCTGACCTAGTGTGCATATTGTTACAATTACCGCATGCTAACAACGGTAAAAGGAAAACATCGTGATGCAACCTCCACATCGAGATAACCGATGTGTCAAACCTGCCAAGCCGCCTTGGAGAAGCGTGGCCGGTATACTGTCCGTTCCCCCTATAACGGGAGGCCCGAGCCCAGCAGTGGGACGTTTATGCGCTGTTATTATATCACGGTAACATAAATAACTTTCTATTGATTGTATTGAGCGACACGATGACGTCAGAGCCGCTCACTTGCTATGTTAAGATTAGACGTGTCTATAGCTTGGTGGCTGTTTCCTATATTGAATTGAATTTTGAACTTTGACATTATTTGTATGGAACTTTAGTCAAATTTGAACCTATAGTAAGGCAAATGAACAGTCTGTAAGATATAGGAACCAGCCGATAGAAACTAATTGTTATTTTTGGACTGATGCATAAGTAGCAGTCGTGGCCGAGCGGTTAAGGCGTCTGACTAGAAATCAGATTCCCTCTGGGAGCGTAGGTTCGAATCCTACCGACTGCGTATTACTTTTTATTACCCAATGTAATTTTGTAGTACATACATACATAACTTCACGCCAGTTCCCTTGCGGGGTAGGCACGAACAAAAGAGCGTCATTCAGGCTTATTCTTACACACCTCACTCGCTTCTTTGACATTCATAGCTCTTGTCATGCACGCTCGTCTGTTCTTAAGGCTCCTGACATCACCTTCTGCTAGTACACGATCAATTTGTTCATGGAAGGTGTGTCGTGGCCTTCCACGACTTCTGCATCCATCCAGTTTTACATTGTATATCTGTTTAGTCATTCTTTCATCATGCATTCTTTCCACATACCCGAACCACCGGAGCAACTTACGGTTTTTAACATACTTTATACATTGACTCCACCCAAACATTTTTAGAACACCTCGCCATCCCTCCAACAGTTTTTACACTATCGCAAACTTAACAAATTGGTACAAGTGATAGCGGATTAAGCCATGGATAAACTATTTTAATTACAAGGGTTATGAATGACAAGAATTTAATACATTATTTTATGGAAATTTTAGATAATATTTTATACAAGACTAGCTGTGCCCGCGACGTCGTCCGCGTGGAATTTGTTTTCAAAACTCCCCGGTCTTGAAACTTTCTTCATTGGTGCTCCGCTTCTATTGGTCTTAGCGTGATGATATATATCCTATAGCCTTCCTCGATAAATGGGCTATCTAACACTGAAAGAAATTTTCAAAACAGACCAGTACTTCCTGAGATTAGCGCGTTCAAACAAATAAAATCTTCAGCTTTATATATTAGTATAAGATACATACATACATATATAACTTCACGCCAGTTCCCGTGCGGGGTAGGCACGAACAACAGAGCGCCATTTAGGCTTATTCTTACACACCTCACTTGCTTCTTTCACATTCATAACGCTCGTCTGTTCTTAAGGCTCCTGACATCACCTTCTGCTAGTACACGATCAATTTGATCACGGAAGGTGTGTCGTGGCCTTCCACAACTTCTGCATCCATCCACTTTTGCATTGTATATCTGTTTAGTCACTCTTTCATCGTGCATTCTTGCCACATGCCCGAACCATTAGTATAAGATATACGATATTATTTAAAAAAAAAAGTTGTACATGTAAAAAAATAATTCAAACACAGTAAAAATCTATCGCGTCTGCCAACTTGAAAATAAAATAGTGAATACTGTATATATACAACTGAGAGATTTTGAATTATAATCTACACAATTACCACATCATATTAGAAATATATATTGTTACATAAAATTATGGAGTACTACTCTATACAAAACAGGCGCTAATCACAGAATAAATAAAAATACAACACCATTATTCAGTTTTTATCCGTGCAGGAATGGAGAAAGAATACAATTTCCTGCGGCCGGGCGGCCTGTTGTAAGAGGCGACAAAACAACCCACGGCTACCACCCCTGGTCTAAAGTATGTCGCCATAACAACCTTGAGTTGTGTTCCGGCATTAGCGACCAGGTTCCAGTCTCCCTTAAGAGAGCAGCGACGCATTTGTAGCACCTTTGGTGTGACAAATGTCCATAGGCGATGGTAACCGCTTTTCATTAAGTCTGCCTGTCTGCTGAACGCATGCAATAAAAATAAAAAAATAAATTAAGGAAATGGCCGATTGTATCGTTTAGAAATAAGAGGGTACATAACAAAATTAATTATTAACCTTAAAAAGAAAACGAGACACGAGTTGACAAGAGTTATGAATGTGAAAGAAGCAAGTGAGGTGTGTAAGAATAAGCCTAAATAGCGCTCTGTTGTTCGTGCCTACCCCGCAAGGGAACTGGCGTGAAGCTATGTATGTATGTATATAAAAAGAAAACATGACAAGAACAACTGTGCAATTAAATAAATGTAACACGAGATAAATGAGTTTAATTGAATTTATCCTTGACTAGCTATATATATCTGAACACGTGTTTCTATGCTCTTATATTGATAGTCACCGATATCAGGAAGTAAAATTTACTTATTGCAGATGTTCAAAATACACCGAATCCTATGTCTGTCTGTTCGTATGTATATCAGTATATTTATATCTTGATCCGTGCAGGAACGGAGAAAGAATACATTTTCCTACGGCCGGGCGGCCTGTCGTAAGAGGCGACAAAACAACCCATAGCCAGGTGGTAGGGCATTTGCGCGACTGGATGGCTACCACCCCTGGTCTAGAGCATGCCGCCATAACAACCTTGAGTTGTGTTCCGGCATTAGCGACCAGGTTCCAGTCTCCCTTAAGAGAGCAGCAGCGCATTTGTAGCACCTTTGGTGTTGCAAATGTCCATAGGCGATGGTAACCGCTTTTCATTAAGTGGGCCGTCTGCCTGTCTGCTGAACCCCGGCAATAAAAAAAAATATATATATAACAATTGTTTTAACCAAAACCTACTAGGTATATATTGTTACGAGTTGCAGGACTCGAATTAAAATGCCGTTGGAATTATTATAGAGTTTAATAGAACTATACAAACACGTATAACACAGGTATAAATATAACCGAACGCAACAAGTCCAAACGTAATGCAGAAGATCGTAATTCAATAACACGTGCAAAGTCCGTCACTAAAATAGATTGCCGAATGTACACAAGTCTTGCTTCGCTTGTGGTTATAGCTCGACTGCCTCGTCCCTCAATCGAGGCATTGCTTTATACTGCACAGATGCAATATTTCTGCCCGACCGCGTGAACCGAATTTCCTTGAATCAGTTTACTGTTTTTATCAGTACTTTAAATCCGGCACACCTGGCTAATGACTGCCATAAAAGATTACAATACACTATAGGCTGTTTTCTAATTACAAATTTTAAACACAAAGCAAACAAAAGAAGTCCAAATGCCGAGAGGTAATAAAATGTGTTTCTACAGGTATGCAGGTATGAATTTGTCTTTGTCGGCGTCTAGTTCGTAACAATATTACATGTGGTAGAAATTTTGGGAATGGTAAAAGAAATTACTGGTAATCAACGGCTACTTAATGGCTGAAGAATGAAAAAAATATATTTAATATTAGACGTCATAATGAATTAAATAATGTAAATAGTGAAAACGACTTTATTTAAAAAATAAAAATTTCGTGGATGTATTAATTTTAAATAAATTGTTAAATGATTTAAAAAGTACCAAAAAAATTTTGTACGAGTAGGTAAAATTAAAAATAAATTAACAGATCTTTTGATCTAAAAAACATATTATTCAGTAGAATAATAATACGTACAAGAAGACCACGGGTCATAAAAATGGCCCGGACATTTGGAGGGCTTGCGTGGGGCCATGGGAAGGCCAACACGTAGAGGACCTTTGACAAATTTAATGTAAATGTGGCGTGACACTGACCGGCGATTATCCCTGTCTACACCATATAACAATGCACCCAAGGACAAGCCCCGGCCAGCGTAGAACTATTGTGGGAAATGAGGACAAAAAGTACCGGGCTATTGGGGTGAACTGCTAGTGGTACTAGGGGTCTGGGAATATGGGGACTATGGCTAAATGGGCAGACGGTGACCCGCCACTCCCTGCATGGGCTTCAAAAAGTGCCGTAAAGACAGGGGAAACATGGGTGTGAGTGGCTAAGGGGTGTAGAGAGGTGGGCTGCAGGTTCACTGAAGCTACTTCTGACGTGATGCCATTTATCACTTCCACTCCTGGAGCTTGAGTCTTAGCTCTAGCGATCTCTACTCCGTGCCGGCTGGCTAAGGCAAGCACGGAGGCGGGGCCTTGTCTTGGCCCCCGGAGTCAGGTACGAGGTGTCGCTACTCACCTAAGGCTCCGCCACAAAGCCCCCCTGCGGGATTGTAATTATTATTATTACGACATTATCTCCGAAATGTTGAGTTTGAGTCATGTTCCGGCATCAGTAGCCAGGTTCCTGTCTGTCTTTACGAGCAGCAGTGCCTTTGTAGTACTTTTGGTGTTGCAAAATCTACAGGCGATGGTAACCGATTTCCATTCGGTGTACCGGTGAACTTATGCAATAAAAAAATGACAATCTACCCGCACATACACGGAACACCGACATGGCGATTTCATTAAGGTTCCAATTGTTCCAAAACAGCCCACAAACTTTCAAAGTACCTTTTCATTGATTAAACACACAGTTCCGAAACAACCCGTTGAACTGCGAAGGTAGGTAGCGCCAGTATCGCGTGCCGCCCGCACTGGTATCTGGCGATCTGCACCCATTAATCGGGGCCCCTCACGGCTCACTCTGCAGCCAATGCGTCAAGGCTTTATCACTTTGAACTCAGTACAACACAAACCACAAACAGCTTTAGGAATTTCGGGCAGCCATCCAAAAACAATATATTCGCCTCGTATTAGATGGTCCTTTTATTAGACCGGCGGAGTTGAGTCGAAACTTAAGGCTTGTAGTAACGCTAACGTCCTTGAGAATTTCTCGGCACTGATTTTTCAGGCGATAGCGGGCAGTCCATAGACACGCTCGTTTTTCAGATGCATTATTATTCTATTGTAATTAAAATAAAGTAGTACATACATACATACATACATAACTTCACGCCAGTTCCCTTGCGGGGTAGGCACGCACAATAGAGCGCCATTTAGGCTTATTCTTCCACACCTCACTTGCCTCTTTGACATTCATAACTCTTGTCATGCAAGCTCGTCTGTTCTTAAGGCTCCTGACATCACCTTCTGCTAGTACACGATCAATTTGATCATGGAAGGTGTGTCGTGGCCTTCCACGACTTCTGCATCCATCCACTTTTGCATTGTATATCTGTTTAGTCATTCTTTCATCATGCATTAAATAAAGTAGTATTAAAAAAATTATAAAGCCAAATTACTGATCTTTTTTTTATAAAGATGTAGATAGTTTTTTTTTTATCCTGTTTAGATAAAAACTTGAGGAGTAAACAGATTTTATGTCATAAATTTATAGGTGATTTGGTGATTTTTTTTCTTTACCAAAAATAACTATAGAAAAATTACGAAACAATCACGTTACGTCTCATATCGTGTAGATTTAAGATATTTTTTTGGAAAATTATTGATCAGTAACGACAACGAAATCAAAGTTGTTTCGTTTATACCCACACTTTCGACCTTTGCGGCAATAGGAGCCTTAAGCATAAATTTGTTTTATTTTAGATTTCTTTTCCAAAAGTATTTATGGATCTACACTTATGTATGCTTCTTTGATACTCCTGTAGTACTTCCTAAACAAATTCGAACGCCCTCAGAATTAGTGTATACGATTTGAATTTGGGCTGCAAAAGTTTGACCATGTTTCCAAATTTATAATAAAACTACGTTTTAACCACAAACAAAACTAAAACTAAATAATTAAATGAACAAGTTGGCGGTAGGCTAAATAAAACTTTAACAATACTCATTGACACTTGACATCTTTGTCTGCCGTGATCACGGCCACTGAAAAGTGGCCGAAACGTCGGAATAATAAAAACGAATCTAAGTTGAACTATTTAATATTGAAATTGTTTAACTTGAGAAAAGCTTAGGTTATTACTTAAATTTTATGTATATTAATATGATAATGTAAGGAAAGGTTATTTATAAATAAAATCTTTTATTGATTATAAAATGCATTTTATTCTTAGTTACAATTCTTCAATATGTACATTAGAAGAAATACGGCTAGCGCTGTGGGTTAGAGTGAGAGAGGAGGAGCCTGCCTACCGCTGCCGTATGCGTGAAAGAAAGGGAAGCCAGACTGGCGCCGTAACGCGTTACGTAACGAAGCGGTGTACCCTCCCATAAGAAGTTATCACTTCAAAAATCAAATAAAATACCGCGCATAAAACCGTTAAAACGTCGTAGTAATATGTCATTAGTTACGTCATTTTTTTTTTTTAATCGGCAGACAAACATATTGCATATCCCCAAATTAAGCAAGTTACGCTTGTGTTATAGGTAATATACAACGAACTACTCTGGGGCCGATCCCAGACACCCAGACCATAGTAAATAATGGAGGAAATACGTTTCCGAAATTTACTATACCAGTAATCGAACCCGGAGCCTCTGCGTTGCAGTGAGGTAGGCCGGCAAAGGCTTAGCCCGCTCAACCACAGAGGCCGTTTTTATGTCAAGAGTTAAATGTGATAAAAAGTCCATATAAAATTTTAAGGTGCAAGGTCCAACCAAATGATAAAACTAGACGTATTTCACGTAGAAAATAGTAAAAGGCGAACGAGAAACAGAATGCAGAGCATAAATTGTTTTGCCGTGTCCCGGGAACGAGTATTTTCCCCAAACGACTCTGGTATAAGGAAATAAGAGGTAATTTTCCACTTTAATAGACATTTTTGTACCGGAATTAAAGAAAAACGATGGGCCATAAACTATAAAAAATGTCTTCATATCCTGTATTCTGCAGATCGTTATTGATTTCTTCAAAATAGTGACGTTGTTTATCAAGTATAATAAAGAAAGAAAGAAAAGATATTTATTTCGAACTACATACAAACCAAAACATACTGTTAGAAGTGCGGGACTCGAATTAAATTTCAATTCCGTTGGAATTACATAGATACATACATACATAACTTCACGCCAGTTCCCTTGCGGGGTAGGCACGAACAACAGAGCGCCATTCAGGCTTATTCTTACACACCTCACTTGCCTCTTTGACATTCATAACTCTTGTCATGCACGCTCGTCTGTTCTTAAGGCTCCTGACATCACCTTCTGCTAGTACACGATCAATTTGATCGTGGAAGGTGTGTCGTGGCCTTCCACGACTTCTGCATCCATCCACTTTTGCATTGTATATCTGTTTAGTCATTCTTTCATCATGCATTCTTTCCACATGCCCGAACCACCACTTATCGCTGTGCCGGCATAATATCCGACACAACGCTGATTTTCAGTGCAAACCTTCCTTTTGGCCTAATACTAAAACGACCCGAATATTTTATGAATTTAATTCAAAAACTATTTAATTTATAAATAACTAGCTGTGCCTGCGAAGTCGTCCGCATGGAATTTGTTTTCAAAACCCCCCGATTTTGAAACATTCTTCATTGGTGCTCTGCTCCTACTGGTCTTAGCGTGATGATATATAGCCTATAGCCTTCCTCGATAAATAGGCTATCTAACACTGAAAGAATTTTACAAATCAGACCAGTAGGTAGTTCCGGAGATTAGCGCGTTCAATCAAACAAACAAACTCTTCAGCTTTTTTTTTTTTTTAAATGAGACAATTCTACGGACTCTAAAGTTCCGTACCTTTTTTAATTTGAAGTTTATTAGTTGTATTGGTTTGTGTCTTTTTATTGCGCTGATAACATTGTTCTTTTTTTTATTATTGTATTAAAGTTGACGACATAGACACGGGTGGTGCTTATTGATTAATTTCTTAATCTCTAAGTATTTTATGTTATATGACATTTTTTTTTTTTTATTATTGTTTGCTATTTGTATATTGGTTTATAGATGTATTGGACTTATTATATTACTTATTCTAACTTGTGTAGTGTTGCTGTTATAAAGTGGGTGTGGTGTTTGGCGTGTGTGGAGTCTTAGGTGCTAATATTATTATGCTATTCTTAGGATATGTATATTTTTTTTTTCTTTACTTTTTTTGGTTTTTTTTGTTTTTTGTTTTTTTTTGTTTTTTTTTTTTTTTTTTTCCTTAAAATGTACATTACAAGTAGTCTTAAAAATAGCTTATTGTAATACATTTTGTTGTTTTTTATTTATTTTTGTGTCAGGGTGGAATTTTTGTTTGTTCGTTGTGTGTTGGTGATTTTGGTGTGCTGTTTGTTTATTGTGTGTCATAGTGTCTTTTGTGACTTGTGTTGTTCTGTGTTATTTGTGTTTTGTTGTTCTGGTGTGTGGGGTGTGTGTTAGGTGAGTTGTGATATTTTGCTATTGATGATTTGGGGTGGGATTTGTAGGGGGATTATAGGGATTGTTCTGCCTCCATTAGATTATTAACGACCGTCTTATCCCTGATGCGGATCGCCATTTTAAGTATGTAATCCCTAATCTCCGCGGTGGTGGCCTTCTGTGCTTTGAGGACGAAGGTTGCAGTGGCGTCCTCTTCGCATACGGATGTATAATAGTAACATTTGTCCGTATGCCGCGAGATTGCCACGACCGCATGTGGAATGCTTCTGTACAGGTCCATTTTTCTGGTTTTGGACCTCACAATGACCACTGTCTCGAATGTTAATCCCTGGGCTTCGTGTATCGTTTGGACTGCAGACCCTTCGCCCTTGCCACAACCTAGTTTTATTAGGTTCTCTTTCTCTGACTGCGTGTGCGTCAGATAGAGAGTATTGGCAAGGTCTGTGGGTATGCTTTCCTGCGAATACGGCTTCAGCTCCAGGGAGCGAGACTGTTTCTTGGACGAGTATATGCCGGAGTATACGTCACTCATGGCATACGCTACGTCCTGTGGGTTTCTGTGTGTACAAAGCTGTTCCCGGGTGATCTTCGCCGATGGAGTAGGGCGGTGATACAGCATAGGGAACAAGTCGTTCCTATCTATAAAAGGCATTTGATTAATGTCACCCATGAGGGTGAGGTAAGCCGCTCCGGCTAGGCGAGTTGCCATGACCACTGAACCAAAGTGGCTCATTAGTGCTTCGTCTACGATGAGACGTTTCGGGCTAAAGGTGGATGTGAGCCCGTTGACTATGAAAGAGGCCATAGTCCGCACTCGGGCCTTGGCATCGTCGCCTAGGATGGGTTGGAGCTTTTCCCGTATTTCTTCTGCGGATTTCTTGGTGGCTGTGATGACCATGTCTTCGCTGGTGTTGAAGCCACGGAGCATCGCTGTTGTTTTACCGCAGCCCGGGACGCCGTTAATCCAGGTGATGTCGGGGACGGTCCATTCGTCGAAGGGTTTGCCTCCGGCAGATTCCTCGGTCAAAGTTTTAGCTTTTTCCAGGATTCTGTCGTCTAGCATTATCCTTGTGGACTTCATCACCACTACCACTGGATCCTCTGGGGGGGTTAGGAAGCGTAGTTTCCCTTCCTCTCCTTTCTTCCTCTCCTCCTCGTCCAAAATGACCAGACCGCCTGTGGCGTTGTAGGCTGCCATGTATTCCCCCGACATCTCCCCCGCTAGCACGGTGGAGGTGGCGTTGTCGTACACGGCTGCCTCTGCGGTCTCAAGTTTGGTTTTAAGCAGTCTGTCGATTCCCAACTTATAGGTGTCCAAGATGGACTGGCCCACCTTTTTGTTGAGGATGATGTTTGCTCTACAGACTGCTAAAAACTCGATGAAGGCGTTTGCCCAATGGTCACTCGGTTTCATTGGAGTGAGTAAGATTGGAGGTTCCACTATCCCCATATCGGCTTTTAATCTTGCCTTTGGTGGTTCCCTCACGGGTGGGGTTAGAGTTTGTTGTTTGGTTATGCTTTTCGATAGGAGAGGATCTCCTACCGTTATGTTTTTTAAAGTTGAGATGCTTATAGCCGATGTTGTTGGCTCATTTAGGGCTGACCTGGTGGCCAGCTCCGTGAAAACTAAGGCAGTTATGTTTGAGATAGGCTTTAAAGGCTTCTGCTTGGCTTCTTGCCATCCTGCCTCAAGTTCCTTTTGGAGACGCTCGGATCCACTTAGGCCGTCCTCTTGTGGTAGTTGACGGCCTCTGTGGTCGATTGGGTTGAGTACGTCAGAGCCAGGCTGGTACGGTTTAAGAAAACTGAGGTTTCCACCCCTGTTTTCGTAAACCACTATCTCGTGATACTCGGAAGCCAGTACGGCTCCCCAGTAGTCACTGACCTGTCCCCTTTCGTAACCGACCACCATGGTATCCAAGCTGATTCTCCTCGGGGTGTGCAGGCTACCGGTACTAGCTCCCCATAGTTCGGTCAGCACTTGCCTGGCTTTTAGAAATTGGCTGATGTTATTGCCTTTGTCGAATAGCAGGATCTCCTTCCCCCTCTCTCTCGCTATTCGACAATCTATGCCGGCTATTTGCGCTTGCGCTAGCGAGTCGTAGTCGCGGCGGCGCATGATGTTTCTGGTAGTGCTGCCCTTTATGAGGCTTGCCAGTCCCGGTGAGATGGTGACGTTTTTACGGCCGTGGGCTTCGCAGAAGGCAATGCCTATCTTTTCTTTATTGGAGTCCATAAATAATGTTACCCCTCTCAGTCGTATGCCCGGTGTTCCCTCCTCACCATGGTATTGCAGATTTAGTCTGCGCAACGCCGGTGGGGGTGGTGGGGTAGATGATTGTGACTGAGGGGGGTCTTCTTGTGTGTGTGTGGTCTCTGTTATGACTTGTTTATGTAATGTGCTATTTCTGTTGAAGACTATAGCCATAAGGTGGTCGAAAAACGCCAATAGGTGTGGTCTTGCCTCGGTGTTTGCCAGGATGGTGTGCAACGAATCCTTGGTGAGTGGCTCACCAATTTGGGATTCGCAGTCCATTCTCTTTGCCGAGAAACGTGGGCACTCGAGAACAATGTGCCACACCGACTCGTTGACATTGGGGTCACATTCACATTCGGGACTGCTTTTCAGCTTGAACCGATGTAAATATTCCGCCATGGCGCCATGTCCCGTCAAGATCTGTACTTGTAAATGGGTCAGTTTTTCCTTCCTCACCACGCGGTACGCTGTGGCTACGTTAGGGAAGAAGGTTTTAGTCACTGACCCGGTACTGGAGGAGTCATATCTGTCCTGCCATAGGCGGACAGACTCCTCTCTGATCTTTTTCTTGACGTAGGAAATGGGTAGCTCGTCATAGTCGGGGGCATCCTTTCTCTCCAGCGCCGCCTGCTTAGCCAGTTCGTCGGCTCGCTCGTTTCCAGCTGTTCCCGTATGGGCTCTGATCCAGAATAAGCGCACTCTCCTCCCTTCCGCATTGATTTTCTTTATGCCCTCTTGGATTGACTTCGCTAGGGGGTGATATGGTTTTGGGTTAGATAGCAGCTCGAGCGAAGATCTTGAGTCGCTCATGATGTTAATTTCCAACTCGCTGCTATCTTTTGCCATATTCACCGCCCTGAGGAGTGCATAAAGTTCCGACTGGAACACAGTGCAGAAGGGGTGCAGACTGAAGGTGGAGTTACTTGTCTCCTTATCCTGATCCCACCAGGTGAGGGCCGCTCCTACTTTGCCCTCTATTTTGCTGCCGTCCGTATATATATACGGGCCGGCGAGATTGTGGGATTCTATGGTTTCAGAGTCAAGGTTCTCCAGGAGCTCGAACTCAGTTTTTGTGAGTTCTGCAGGGTGAGGTAAGTCGAGGTGATTCACCCTGGTCTCCAGTTTACCTTCTTGTGGTAGAAAGTCTGTTAGTTTGCCTTTCTTGGCTTGATAGAGTAGTGCGGATTCCCGGATTTTGAGGTCCAGCGGTAGGGTCCCTGAGAGGACTGTCACCGAGGTGAGCGATGTCGTTCTGTACGCCTTGCAGATTTTTTGTGCGAAGCATCTTTGGAGTGCTCCCAGACGGTTACGAACCGTTTGGAGCTTTGTCGCCTGATACCACGCACTTGCAGCGTACATTACGATGGGCTCTATGACCGCGACGTATATTGTTCTCACTATTTCTCCGTTGAGGCCCCATGTCACCTTTGCCGCGCACGCCAGCTGCTTGTATATGTTCGCAGACTTTTTACAAACAGCCGCCACATGCGGTATAAAGGAGAGGTTTCGGTCGATGTTTAGGCCAAGGATTTTCATCTCGGAGACTAGACTTAGCCTGTTCCCGGACATGGTTAGGTTTGGTTGGTCGTACTTAAGCTTCTTCGTTAGGAGCATCACGTTGGTTTTGTGAGCTGCGAAGTTTAGCTTGTTTTGACTTCCCCATTCCGTCACCGTGTCCAGGGCCGAATTGATGAAGATTTCCATGGCCTGGACCGTAGTATCGGAGAAGGTGAGAACCACGTCGTCCGCAAATGCTTGACAGTGAACTCCCATGCCAGTAAGTTTGTGCAGTAGTGGGTCCAGGATGATATTCCAAAAAGTTGGTCCACCGATGGATCCTTGGACGCAACCTTTGGTTGTGGACCTCTCACTGACTGCTCTGGCATAGTTGACCAAGATTTTCCGGTCTTGTAGGTAGGAGTTCACCATGTCAAACAAATTTTTCGGACACCTTCTGACGATGAGCTGATGTTTTAGCGCCGGCCACCATGCGTTATCGAAAGCACCCTCTATATCCAAAGAAACCATGATCACGATCCGTTTTGATTCAATTTCAGATCTTACATGGTTTAAGAGGCTACAGAGGGCGTCCTCGGTTCCGCGCTGCGGCATGAAGCCAAACTGTTTGGTGTGGAGCGTGGGGTAAATGTGGTATTGTATGCGCCCCACTAAGAGTTTCTCCACTGTTTTTCCAAGAACAGAGAGTAAGCCTATGGGCCTGTAGGACTTAGGGTGTGTGTAGTCCTCTTTCCCAGGCTTACGCAGGATGATAACGTGAGCGATTTTCCACTGCTTGGGGAAGTAGCTGAGCGACAAGCATTTATTCGCTATCGCTAGGAAGACTCCCCCGTCAGTTTTTATCGCCCGGGCGCATATATCTGACGTTAATCCATCCGGTCCTGGAGCTTTCTTTGGACTCTGTGTTTGTAGCACTGAGTCCAGTTCTGCTTCCTGGAAGGGTGGATCGTCTGGTGAAAGATGTGCCTCCTGCTGGGTCTTATTTTCGACTAACTCTCTGAGTAGTGTGTGTGACGGCGTGTCCGATTCTACTGAGTCATCAGGATAAAACGTGTTTGCAAGAAGTTTGGACGACTCCTCCGGGTCTAGGGTTTTCCCGTCGGCGCCTCTAAGAAGCATGTCGTCCTGTCTTCTGGTCGTTCTCCTGATCACTCTGTAGATTCCGTCCCACATACTTTCTTTTTCTTGGGTTGTGCAGAACTCTTTCCAGCTCCTTGTTTGGGCCTCCATTACAGCTTGGCCATAGTCTTCTTTAGTGTTTTTGTACTCAAGGTAGACCGCATGCTTCCTATGGGGTGCAGCGTTTCTTATCCTCCGTTTAGTTCGGAGGACCTCTGCCTTTTTGTGCTGCAGAGTATCTGTCCACCACGGCGGTTTTAGCTTGCCCTGATAGGTGCCCACTTTTTTGATTGTGCTGGTGTTCTCGCACGCTGTGTAAATTACTTGCAAGTAGGCACTGACAGAGGACTCCAGCTCCCCAGGAGAGGTGATTCCTTCTATGGACGCTTTGTCCATGCCCGTCCCTGATAATTGGATGCCGAATTGTGTCTCGAATTCCCCCCAGTCGGCATGCGACACATTGAATCTACGCGTTGTTGTCGAGCTTAATGGTTCAAGCTCAGCATCTAGGCGCAGACTGAATGTGATCGCATTGTGGTCCGACGAGGTGAATCCTCGGTCCACTCTCCAGGCATCCATTCGGTCCAGCAGGGACGTGCTGCATGTGGTGATGTCGACTATGCTAGTGCATAGCCGATCATTCCTGCAGACTTCAAAGGTTGGTGTATCACCCTCGTTGAGAATATGGAGGCCTCTGTCATTTAAAAAGGCAACGCAATCCCGGCCGCGGTGGTCTTCAGTATTGCTGCCCCACCAGTAGCTCCAAGCATTGACGTCTCCCCCCAGTATGATGTTATTTGTCTTAAGACCAGCTATAATTGTTGATGCAGACCTGATATTGGTTTCAATATCGTTATTGCCCTCGAAGTAGACTGAGATTACGCCAATCTGCAAGTTGCCTGCAACCAGCTTTACCGCTGCCTCGGTCTCCGTTACCAGCTGGGGGTCATGTATTACCTCCAGGTAGTCGCGAAAGACCATGACTGCGGCCTTGACTGGTTTTTTGCGATCGAGAGTGCACTGGATGATTTTAGTGCCCGGGTATTGAGACATGCATCCAGTCCTGCCTACATAGGGCTCTTGGACTAGTGCAACGTCGATACCTCTCTCGTTCGCTTCATGCAGGAGCTCCTGGGTTGCAGTTTTGGAGCGCTGTAAGTTCGCTTGTACGAAGCGCAGATTGTGCTTTCTCCGTCCACCCTCAGGCGTGCTGGGGTCTGTTGAGGTGCCCTTAACAACTGTAGTTGATCTTAGTCCTCGCTATAGCATCCCACTTGTGGCGCTCGGGGCAATCCGGGCTGTAGGCATTATGAGCATGCTGGGGCAGGGTGTCCGGATTTTTATCTCCGGCCATCTTGCAATTCCTGCATGCCGGCTTAACGCCGTCCTTGCGCCGGTTGCACTCCTCCCAGGTGTGCTTTCCTCCGCAGTGACTGCAGAAGGATTGCGCTTCCTGGCAGTGCGCTCTAGTGTGTCCATATCCCAGGCATTTGGCGCATTGCACCAGAGGGGACTGGTCCTCTACTGGTCTCCGTTGGATCCCTATGTAGAGGTGTCCTTCCTCTGTGAACCGCTTATGGACTGGGGCTGACACTTCCAGTATCACGTGACACTGGAGTGGGTTGCGGGTCTTTTTCCGCGAACGGACTCGGATGTGGATGGCTTTGGGTGATAGGATTTTCAGCAGGTGCGCATTTTGCACCGCTAGTTGCTCCTCTATCTCTTTGTCGGTGTGGTAGGCCATCACGTCCTTGACAATGACTAGGGGGAGGCTCGTTTTTGCGATCTCCGCCTTTAGTTTTGAGTGATTTTTCACCCTGTCTTCCACCAGTTTTAGGTCCTCTTTTGTGCCGCAGCTAAGAATAACCTTTTGGTTTTTGCCCGTCCTGATCCTATCAACCTTTGCCCCAGTTTTTCTTGGGTCCAAAGCTAGTCGGATCTCCTCTATCACCTTTTCGCCGGTCTTTAATGGATCCGGCGAGGAGATGATGAGGGTATGGTTGGGTTTTAGGACGGGTTTTTTCTTTGCCGCGACCTCCGCGTATGAGGCGACCTTGGATTGGCCAGAGGAAGAGAGTTCTTCCGCCAGGCTAGTTGCCGGCGGGGCCTGCTGTTGGTGTTGCAGGTTCTCTTTTAGGGTCCTAATGTCGGACTTGACTGCCTCTAGTCTCTCCGTTATGGGCTGGAGATGTTCTCCCAGCTCTATTGGTGGAGGGGGTGGTGTGTTTGCGTGTGTTGTTTTTATTTGGCGGACCTGTGTTGCCAGGTCGTTTATGGACTCTTGTAAAATTTTTTGGTTTTTGGTTGATGCTTGCGTCTCTTTGAGTGCGGCGGCCGCCGTCGCCTTATCCTCGCTAGAGACCAGTGTGGAGAGGGCCTTTTTTGTGTCCTCCGCAGTTGATTCTGTGGAGGTCTTGATGGTAGTGATCTCCCTACGCAGCGAGTCCAGCTGTCTGGATAAATTGTCCACTCCTGTTTGGAGTTTCTCCAGCTCTTTGTTGGACCGCTTACCTTCGGTTGTTCGCGGTATGTCAGCGAGGGAGGTGTGTAAAGTGTTGAGGCGCTTCTCCATCGCCTGTGAGGTCGCTAGCAAGGCGGAGATCTTGGCGTACGGCTCCTGTGTCTCGTAACCGAGCCACCTCCGCACTGCTTCCGTCGACTCCAGATTCGCTTTGATGTCTGATCTTGCAGACTGCAGTTCTTTGGTTAGGGAAGCTGTTAATTTGGACACGCTTTCGGTATGCGCACGCTCAGCTCTTACGAGCTCTTGTGCATGGCGTGTCCTTTCCCTTTCCAGGTTGTATTTGTGGCGAGATCTGGAGTCCGAGAGCGCGAGACAAGTGTCATACAGGGTTTGAAGAGAGTCGATCACAGTTAGTTTAATCTCCGTCTTCAAATTCCCTGATTTTTCTAAGGCCTCTTTCGCCTTTAGGAGCATGTCGTTTGCTAATTTTGTCGCAACGTCCATTTCAACTCCCTTGCGTCTGGTAGAAATGAAGGGGATCATGCTTGGCCGACCTCGGCCTGCACATTCCCCTTCAGTAGACGCGTCTGAGTCTTCATCCTCAGACGTGATTTTCCGGGGTGGGAGTTCGTCGGCAGACCATTCCCGCACCTTTTGTAGGACCTCCACAGTCGGTCCTTTTTGGGTGCAGGACTCCTCACTTGTTGCCGACCCCGCCGCCGACACCGCTATTGATGAGCGGGTAAGCACCTCCTTGCGTAAAGATTTCGCCGAGGAGGCTTTGCCTGGCTGGGTAGGGCGGGAGGAGGGGTGTGGTCTGCTGGGTTGCGACATAGTGGGTTATTGGGTCGACCGGCTCTTGGCAACGGTCTTGGCTAAGTTTTTTGATTTATGTCTCTTATTAAGGTGTAGAAAAAATTTCCAACTGTCCCACGAGTGAGAGAGTTGGGTATTTTTATGAGTTGGGTGCACCAGTTACTCGTCCAGGAGACCCCGAGTTGTTTGAATCCGAACTTGGGGGGTCCGGAGAATTTTTTGCTGCTGGTGCGATAATGAGTATTTTGGTGTTTTTTAAGTGATTTTCTGGTGTAATATTGTGTGTTATAATAGAAAAGTTTTTTTTTTGTGAATTTTTTAATAAAATTTTGGTTTTTTTTGTGTTATGGGCCACCCGGGCACAAAAATTTTGAAAATAAAATTTATGGTAATATAGAGTAGGATAGCGCGCAGATGCCTGCCCGCTTTGCAGCCTCGCGACTGTTATATTGAGAGAGTTCGGATAAATTATTTGGTTAACCACAACTAGCTAAGGTTTAACCGTTTGACGCGGATATTCTGTGAGAGCGTGGTATTACACCGAGCTGGTCCTTAGAGCTCTAATCAAGTCAATACCTCCAGCACGTCTCTAACACTTAAACCTTAGCTCATACCACCAAATGACTCCGGCGGTCAAATGATAATTCTTGAACATGAAACCACATCCATACAATCTTAAATCTATTTCACTCTACATCCTTTATTTGATTTACACTAATAATACCGAGAAAAAATTAAATTAAAACGAGTTTTTTGGGCATAATGAGAAAATTCTTCTGCGTCCTGTAATATTTTCACTTATTTTACGGTCAGGACGTGACGTATGGAGGGAAAACTGGATCCGGGAAATATTTTCTTTGCTCTCAAAGAGGTCCATTTTTTTTCTAAATTTTCTTCAAGCTATATACATATATAATTTTACTATATAATATATGTTTTTAATATGTATGATGGGAAAATAAAATCACCATTTGATTAGGGGTGGTTAGGGACTGCATAATAGGTTGGTTCAATATTGGGAATAGAAGGAACTCACCGTATGCTGCTGCTCTTGGTACTCTTCCTCAGCCCCAGCAACAGGTTCGACGAGTTTTCAATTTATTTATATATTTATAATATAATATAAATATATAAATGGTCTGAAAGAGAGTGTCCGGGTGAAGGTAAGGAAAGGATTGCTCCGGTGGTTCATGCATGATGAAAGAATGACTAAACAGATATACAATGCAAAAGTGGATAGATGCAGAAGTCGCGGAAGGCCACGACACACCTTCCATGATCAAATTGATCGTGTACCAGCAGAAGGTGATGTCAGGAGCTTTAAGAACAGATGAGCGTGTATGACAAGAGTTATGAATGTCAGAGAAGCAAGTGAGGTGTGTAAGAATAAGCCTAAATGGCGCTCTGTTGTTCGTGCCTACCCCGCAAAGGAACTGGCGTGAAGTTATTTATGTATGTATGTATATTTATAATGTCATTTCGCGAGACGTGCGCATAGTCTTGATTGTAGGGGTGGTTTTTTTATAACGGTAGAGCGTTGAAAATTAAGCGCGTGGTGTGAACGACGTACGTTCATCCGTGCAGGAACGGAGAAAGAATACAATTTCCTGCGGCCGGGCGGCCTGTCGTAAGAGGTGACAAAACAACCCACAGCCAGGTGGTAGGGTATTTACTCGACTGGATGGCGACCACCCCTGGTCTAGAGTATGCCGCCATAACAACCTGGTGTTGTGTTCCGGCATTAGTGACCAGGTTCTAGTTTCCCTTAAGAGAGCAGCAGCGCATTTGTAGCAAGTTTGCTGTTGCAAATGTCCATAGGCGATGGTAACGGCTTTCCATCAAGTGGGTCATTTGCCTGTCTGCTGACCTCCTGCAATAAAAAAAAAATGTACTCGGTGGATGAATTCCTCAATTGTAAATAAATACCTTCCTTGACTTATGAATGTTATTATTATTATCTTTCAAGAACACGGGACATAAAAATGGCCCGGACATTTGAAGGGCTTGCGTGGGGCCATGGAAAGGCCAACACGTAGAGGCCCTTTGACAAATTTAATGTAAATGTGGCGTGACACTGACCGGCGATTATCCCTGTCTACACCATATAACAATGCACCCAAGGACAAGCCCCGGCCAGTGCAGAACTGCTAGTGGTACTAGGGGTCTGGGAATATGGGGACATGCAAAAATGGGTAGACGGTGACTCGCCACTCCCTGCATGGGCCATTAAGACAGGGGCAACATGGGTGTGAGTGGCTAAGGGGTGTCGAGAAGTGGGCTGCAGGTTCACCGAAGCTACTTCTGACGTGATGCCATTTACCACTTCCACCCCTGGAGCTTGAGTCTTAGCTCTAGCGATCTCCACTCCGTGCCGGCCGGTTAAGGCAAGCACGGAGGCGGGGGCCTTGCCTTAGCCCCCGGAGTCAGGTACGAGGTGTCGCTACTCACCTAAAGCTTCGCCACAAAGCCCCTCTGCGGGTTATTATTATTGCTATTATTTTTTGACATTTATCAGTTTTTTTTTATATGTTTTATTATAAATATTTTTATGCTCCAATGTGAGGAAAACATATATTACATATATGCCAACTGTTTAACAAATAAATAATGTTTGTTATTTTGTAAGTCTAGTTATATTTATATTGTAGTTTAATTTTAGTTGATATTAATTTATAATTAGTTTTATTTATGTTATTGTTTTTAGTGTTTATCATAGTTCTTAATTATTTTTAGTTTTTAATTATACTTAGATCTTAACCTTTCCGTTCCCCTAAGTGTCAGTCTTGCCTTAAATATTGAAACAAAGATTTTCCAACTCTTATCTATATATATATTTTTTTTAAATTGCAGGTTACCATCGCCTATATACATTTGCAACACCAAAGGTGCTACAAATGCACTGCTGCTATCTTAAGGGAAACTGGAACCTGGTCACTGATGCCGGAACACAACTCAAGGTTGTTATGGCGACATACTTTAGACCAGGGGTGGTAGCCATCCAGTCGAGCAAATGCCCTACCACCTGGCTGTGGGTTGTTTTATCGCCTATTACGACAGGCCGCCCGGCCGCAGGAAATTGTATTCTTTCTCCGTTCCTGCACGGATGAAACATAGTGATCAAATGAATAAATTTATATAATAAGTTATTCTTAAGGTACACCACAACACAAACGTGCATTCATTAAATGTCACACGCAATAACAAAGTAACAAATAAGCGTGCAAAACTTCCTAACTTCTTCTCAATAATGTTTTGAACAAATAAATTTGATTTGATTTGATAATAAAATCACCTATTCATTGAAGATCAAATCTTTGTAATCAATCTATAACTAAGTCATCACTAACCAAATGTCGCTTACGACAAAATGGCAGTAAAGGCTCGATATATATGTTGAGTCGATATGTGATTTCAGTTTCATAAAACGTGATCCCGTAAAGGTTTAATACGGATTTAGTTTCCAGATCAAATCCTTTGAGCACTAAAGGGCTAACGAGGGCAGACTTCGGGCATTCGCAGCGTAATCCGTTTCAACGGCCATTTTTGAGATATTACTAAAGGCTGTGTACTTTGACTTTGGAATTATTCTCGTATTTTCTAGAATCACAGTTTCGGGCTTAGATCATTAATGTATCGAGAGAGCTTAAGTAACGAAAAACGTAAAGCTAACTGAAGTATATTTTATACAGACTTGTGTGGAGAAACTCTTGTAGCGCAACTGCGCAACCATAAAGTTATATGTACTACGTACCAGAGAAGCTATTCGAAACAAAAAAGTTCGAAATTGATTGACTGCCTCATGTATTTTCTGCAGCGCTAAAAGCGTCTAAGCAAACTATTAAAAGCGATGACAAGCGCGAAACAATTTTTTTTTTTGAGGCGAGGGAAAATGCTTAACCGATTTACGCACAAACTGGGCCGTTGCTAGGGGAACGACACGCGTCGGTCGGGGGCGATAACACTGCAGCAATAGTATGCTCTTGGCAGTGTTCCGTCCGCGATCGACGTCACAGAATAGTGTGGAAGACTCCGAGTGTTGCTGCACGAGCGAGCAACCCCAATACCTACTAAAAACCCCCGCGCTTTTGTTGCTTTTTGTTTGTGTTGGAAAGGCTGAGATTTAGAACATAGTTACGCCCAGTCGACGTAAGCGCGAAACTAATCTTTTTGCGAGACAGTAATGTCACTCAAGGAGGCCGCAGAACGTGACAGGGAGAGAAGTCCTGCAGCGCGTGCCAATGCGTCTTCTCGAGGTTGCCGGCCTTCAGCTGGCACCCGGGGAGGCAGGTACGCGCATTACTTCCCTCCCTGAGTTAGGTTCCGTTTACCGCGGGGGGCCTTTAGCTTGCTAGGAAGAGCAAAGGACCTTCTACCCCCGCACAACGAAGTGGGGTGTGTTCTCCCAGGGCACACTCCAGGCACTTTATTGCGCTGGATCGGCTGGGCGTAACTATGTTCTAAATCTCAGCCTTTCCAACACATACAAAGCGCAGGGTCGTCAGGGAGGAGGGGTTTTTTAGTGGGTATTGGGGTTGCTCGCTCGTGTAGCAACGCTCGGAGTCTTCCGCACTATTCTGTGAAGTCGATCGCGGACGGAGCACCGCCAAGAGCATACTATTGCTGCAGTGTTATCGCCCCCGACCGACGCGTGTCGTTCCCCTAGCAACGACCCAGTTTGTGCGTAAATCGGTTAAGCATTTTCCCTCGCCTCAAAACAAAAAAAAAAGCGCGAAACTAATATTAATCTATGGCAAGCAAAACAGCGCGCCGTTTCTAGACACCGCGCGCCTCCAACGTTCGCGCCAATCCTCTTGGCGCGTAATTCAACGAGAACCGAAGTTCAGTTCGGGATAATTCGACACACAGTCCGATTCACGCCTTCAACGAGGGCGCACGTCATTCGTGCTCGCGTACAGGATTCACTTCTCGCGCTTGCTGCTTGCCTTTACCAAAAATGCTTCTGAACTGTATTCTAAACATGAGTGTGTGTGATTAAAAGTATACGACGCAAGTTCTCTTTCATTGAGCCGTACGCCGCTCAACGGCCGCAACCAATCAACCATCATCCATCATCACATATTAAAATTCAGTTTTATCGAAAATACAACAAACTTACCGGTGAAAAGTCACCCTTTGACCTTTATTTGAGTTCCTTGAGTGGTGTAAACAATACACATGAAGGTATTTTGTTAATAGTTACTTTTCACTCAAACACGTCAAGTATCGACAACAGCATGGTGCAGACTAAGCGAGGTCTTGTCCATGGACCATAACGAGTGTTCAAATAAACTAGTCACGGACGCCTTCTCTTAAACCTCATTGCTTGCAACGCACTGCAGCGCGATCAGCATCCTTTAGCCAGCCTCACTTTTAGAGACTGAGACTCCGTCTTTCTATTGATGGTCTAAGGTCGCGGGCATCTATAATTATACAGTCGAAAGATAAAAAGATATTTTTCATTTAAAAATCACACTGATATCTTATTCGTGCAAGAACGTAAATAAATGTGTGCTAAGTCCTGCGGCCGGACAACCTATCTTAAAATAGATAGATATATAACACTTTATTGTACACCATTACAGAAAACTTACGAACTAGTATTATACTAATTGTGTGCAAAGGGCGGTCTTATCGCTAAAACGCGATCTCTTCCAGACAACCCGTGGCAAGAATATTGCTGATTAGGAGTGGCGATGGTGGTATATATATATAATTATTGTACTATTATTTATTCTATGGCATTTTTAGGGGCCCATGCAGGGAGTGGCGAGTCACCGTCTGCCCATTTTTCCATGTTCCCTGAACATTGCGACGGGCAGACGCCATAGTCCCCATATTCCCCGACCCCTAGTACCACTAGCAGTTCACCCCAATAGCCCGGTACTTTTTGTCCTCATTTCCCACAATAGTTCTACGCTGGCCGGGGCTTGTCCTTGGGTGCATTGTTATATGGTGTAGACAGGGATAATCGCCGGTCAGTGTCACGCCACATTTACATTAAATTTGTCAAGGGACTTCTACGTGTTGGCCTTCCCATGGCCCCACGCAAGCCCTCCAAATCTCCGGGCCATTTTTATGGCCCGTGGTCTCGAAAGACATACAACTAATATATAACTATATACAATATAATATCTACTAATTATATAAAATTAAATATAATTATATTGCAGATAGTATTTCCTGACCATGTTGTTAAATGTTATTAGAGATTTAGCTTGTCTGATAGCAACAGGCAATTAATTCCAAAGTTGGACAGCCTTAACCGTGAAAGAATTATCGAAGAACGTTGTATTATGAATACGAGTAATAAGTCTATGTTGACTGGAAGGCCGTAAGTTGTGAGAGCAAGAAATAAATTCAAAGTGTTCTTTAAGGAACAGTGGAGTAGTAGGGATGAATAAAATACTATAAAGTAATGAAAGAATAAGAGGCATAATCTACAGCCATGTGTTAGGGGATTTGCGCGTCTGGATGAGCACCACTCCTGGTTTAATTTAATTACAACAATACGCACATTACGTCAGAAAACTACCAAGTGGTGCATACAGCATACACCTAGTTATGTATACAACAAATATTAAGTTGGACCACCTCCCTGAACGACATTCTCATTCTTTCAGACTGTTTTCTAGAACTACTTAGGTAATATATAATTATATTCTGACTGTCAAACGGGTAAAGAGCTCGGAATTTCCCTGATTCTGAATTTTGAAATATCTCTGCCAGGTTGCTGCACTGGGAATAACAAACGGTTGGTTTGCAAAAAGGCCTCAAGAGACGAAGCCTCGAGCATCGACGAGCGGCCTTTTTAGCATTTCTATAGCCACGATCGCTGCTATCCGCCTGACAAATTCTCTACACTACATTCACTGCAATAATGAGCGTACATTTCACTGAATCAAATCTGATCGCTTTTTATACAAATACTTGGGGAACCAGCAGACATTATTCTACCCTGAAAATATAAAAATCTAGGACCTGATTCTAATCCCATCGTTGAGCTCCCAATTATTAAGCAAACGAACGGCGAATCTGACATATGATACATTGCACATTTCATCACGATGTTTTCCTGTACTTTCAGCACGTGGTAATTGTAAATTACATATTTACCTACAAGTAATTATCTAATTTGTGTGTTTCTTTATTAAAAATTATTGTAGGTATATCCTTAGTAGATAGATAGATAGATAGATATAACTTCACGCCAGTTCCCTTGCGGGGTAGGCACGAACAACAGAGTGCCATTTAGGCTTATTCTTACACACCTCACTTGCCTCTTTGACATTCATAACTCTTGTCATGCAAGCTCGTCTGTTCTTAAGGCTCCTGACATCACCTTCTGCTAGTACACGATCAATTTGATCATGGAAGGTGTGTATCTAACTATCCTTAGTATTAGTGCAAATAATTGTTGGGGAATATTTGGCGGGAACAGAAAGAAGATGTTGATGATAGCATCACTGCATAGGCAGTTTTATTTACTACAAATGTTTAAAATTACTCTAAAATAAACAGTAGTTAAAGGATATCATCATCTTAAATTCAAGTAAAATATTAAAAATGAAATTGCAAAATGCACCGACTTCAAGATGTAGAAAATATGTATTATTTGCTTTTAGTGTGAAGTCAGTCTTGTTTTTGTTAAAAAAAACTGCACGACGTCACCATTCATTCCTGCTAGAGAGTTTTTGGCGGGAACTGAAAGGGGACGTCATGCTGTGCAGTTTTATTTTCTAAAAATGTGTAAAATCGCTCTAAACTGAACAATAGTTGTAGAATATCGATAGTTTTTGAGTAGTAATTATGTGTTTTTGTGAGAAATGTGAACTGTATAGTCAAATTTGGCTTTTTGAGTTGTCACAAAAATTCCGTTGAATAGCATCAGTTGATAACCTACAGTTCAACTGAGCTATACATAGGCTTCAGAAAATGAAGAAACTATATTGTAATCTAAGATCTGGCTTAAAGGCCTAGTTGCCAAGCCGTAAACCGAAATAAATAAGTGATTGTTGGTGAATCAAATAAATAAATTTCAGTTCAGAGAATCATTCAAAATGCACATGAATTTCTCGACCGCATCATACCGTAGTTGCTTGCCCGTAATGTGTGGTAACGATGGGTATTGTAATGCAATGGTTGATGGAAACCTGGGAACTCGGAATAGATCACAAGCGCTTAGGTACTATGTATGACTAAGATTCTGTTTTTTAATTTTAATATTGACAAACATGTTTCATTATGAAGCAAGTGAGGTGTTTTTTTTTTATTGCAGGAATTCAGCAGACAGGCAGACGGCCCACTTGATGGAAAGCGGTTACCATCGCCGATGGACATTGGCAACACCAAAGGTGCTACAAATGCGCTGCTGCTCTCTTAAGGGAGACTGGAACCTGGTCACTAATGCCGAAACACAAATCAAGGTTGTTATGGCGACATACTTTAGACCAGGGGTGGTAGCCATCCAGTCGGGCAAATGCCCTACCACCTGGCTGTAGGTTGTTAAGTCGCCTCTTACGACAGGCCGCCCGGCCGCAGGCATTGCATTCTTTCTCCGTTCCTGCACGGATAAAATAATAAATAAATGACTTTTATCAATATATAAAGAAGTTCTTCTCTTCAAGCCATAACATGTTGCGAAGCGATAGTAAATTAGATTAGGCTCCCATAGAGTAAGTAATAACCATAAACAAAATTAAAATGAACAAGTTGGCGGTAGGCTAAATAAAACTTTAACAATACTCGTTGACACTTGACATCTTTGTCTTCCGTGATCACGGCCACTGAAAAGTGGCCGAAACGTCGGAAATACAAAAACCAAATAAATTACCGCGCTTAAAGCCGTTAATAAAGAAGTTCTTACAATATTTTGTTTAAAACAACACAATATGTTTGGAGACGCGATCACGCAATCTTTGCGGGTAGGAGGTTATGTGCTCAAGATATGGTCATCCCTTGAGATTAAGAACTGGTACCCGGAGAATATGGAATTTTGCACTTTACCTTGCAGTCAGCCTAGCCCACGATAGCACTGGTTGAGAGGATCATCCAAACATTTTTTCATGTTTGTCTTACGCTGAGGCGAAAACTATTTCTGACAACGGTTTTTTGTATCTGGGACTTTTTCCCGAGCAGTTACGAATAATTTCTTACTTCAGGCGTGTGCGCCTCACTTTCCCGCACAATTTGGTGTATCGCACGTCATCGTAACTTAAGAAAAACCTATTTTTCGGAATTTTTTAGCACGGAGGAGTTGAAAAATCGACGGACGGGGAGCGCGGTCTTCTATATTTAAATCATATTATAATGTAGTATGTCTTGGGGTCTGCTGTTTATTAGGTATCCAAGCATCCGCTACGCGTATATGCATGTTGAAATAAAACTCTTTTAATATTAATAATATGTGCTGCATTATTTACCGGTCCATAACCAACATCTATAACCTCTTAGACACGGCCTTCAGTCATTTCTCAATATGACTTTCTAAGAAACTTCGGCAGATCTCTAAAGCCAAGAGGGCTTTGTACTACGCCAATTCTCACTATAATGTTTGTAATGCCTAAATCAAGTAAAGTATTAAAAAAGTTTCAAGTTAGTCTCCCAACAACTTCAAAGGAGAAGCCCAACTTTAGATTTCTCAAAGTTAGGCCTTACGGACCTTCAGATTTTTGTTTATTTATTTTTCTAAATACTGGTTTCATTGCATCAGTGTGTGACGCGTGCGTCAGAATTAGTTAGCTAATGCACACTGACGCTGAATCGAAGCACATCGGATGGGACCCCGTCTCCTCCTTCTGCCAACACGTCATGCTTGCGAAGGAAGAGGCGGAGCGGGAGCGGAGCAAAGAGGTCCGCTCCTGCCAAAGAAGAACGCGCGGTTCCGGAGGTCGGATTTCGACCTTCGACTGCCGTAAGCGGGCGGCGTGGGTGGGGCCCTTTAGGGTATAGGGGTTCTCACTCACCTGCACATGCCGTCGAGATGAGAGCGCGAGTGTTCCGCGCGCGCTCATCTCTCTTCCCGTGGGGCGCGTTACAAACCGCCCTAGACCAACACGATGCCGGGGGACAAAAGAAGTCCCTCGGCAATGGAAGAGGCCTGTGCGTGAGGCCCACGCCTGCCAGGGCACGCGGAGTTGTGACTCCGCTGTCCCGTAGCCCTGGCATAAGGCGCAGGACGGAACACCCAAGGGTTTTAGTGGGTATCCCTAACTGGGGCGTGGCAATAGCGTGGCACCGGTTCTGACCGGGCACGCTAGTGCCACCCCCGATCTGGCGAATCCCACACACTGGTCGCGAATTATTCCCCCAGGCTTCTGTGCCTGTCGCGTGTTGGAAATTAAATTAAAATAATTATTCAAATGAATGAATTTTATTTTTGTTTATATTGTTGCATTCGAGTTGTGTTCCGACATTAGCGACCAGGTTCCAGTCTCCCTTAAGAGAGCAGCAGCGCATTTGTAGCGCCTTTGGTGTTGCAAATGTCTATAGGCAATGGTAACCGCTTTCCATCAAGTGGGCCGTCTGCCTGTCTGCTGAACTTCTGCAATAAAAAAAATCCAATCAATATTTATTTCCTTCTTTCTTTGTACTTTCCATACGAGAAAAGTGTTAAATCTACCGATTAAATGACATCTTATCCTTATCCTAGTTATTCATTATGTTGCGATTGGTTTTGCCACTAGTCCGTTGAAGCTTCACATCTTTCGCAGGTTTACTGCAAATTATGATTTGGTTAGGTTAGGTACATTTTTAACCGACTTAAAAAAAAGGAGGAGGTTCTCAATTCGTCGGGATCTTTTTTTTCCTTTTTTTATGTATGTTCACCGATTACACGGAGAGTTATGATCCGATTTACGTGATTCTTTTTTTGTTCGACGCAAAATAGCTGCCATTTGGTCCCCTAAAACTTGACATAGTTTGGCGCAGTAGTTTTCATTTTATGAATATTTTTTATGAAAATTTTTCCATTCCGTTCCATATGTACACCGATTACGCTGAGATTTATGATCCGATTTACGTGATTCTTGTTTAGTTTGATGCGGAATAGTTGCCATTTGGTCCCCTAAAAACTTAACATAGTTTGGCCCAGTAGTTTTCATTTTACGAACATTTTTAGGTTCCCGTTTCTTGGGACCTATATTTTTTAAGGAGCGCGGCACCTTTCGTAGGTCTACCCATACATAGCTAGACACTAAAAAGTAACAATTAAAAAACTTAAAAAAAACCGACTTCAAAAACTAAAAAGTATAAAATAACTTACTTCTAAAGCTTTATTATTAATATGTATTATCTAAAACATCTTGAAGTCGGTGCAAAGTAAAACATAAAAATTACTATATTTTTTTGAAAATTACTAATTAATTAATAATAATAGCTTTAGAAATAAGTTATTTTATATTTTTTAGTTTTTCAAGTCGGTTTTTTTTTAAACGAACTTTTTTTATTATAATGAATGCATTCTTTATTTAAACATATATTATTTTATCAAAAAAAAAACTGAATTCGATCCGGAACCAAAAAAACATCCACTCTAAAATTATGCTGCCTCTCACCACGCTATATACCTTCTACCCCCTTCACGCGGCCGTAACGCTTTTTCGTGACAGTAAAAATCCTAATATCCCCTGCCTATATGGAAGTTTCACTTCAAAAAGAAAGTCTTGTGTGTGGATTACAATGTATTAGTAAAGTTTTGCCAGGTGGTAGGGTATTTGCCCGACTGGATGGCTACCACCCCTGGTCTAGAGCATGCCGCCATAACAACCTTGTGTTGTGTTTCGGCATTAGTGACCAGGTTCCAGACTCCCTTAAGAGAGCAGCAGCGCATTTGTAGCACTTTTGGTGTTGCAAATGTCTATAGGCGATGGTAACCGCTTTCCATCGAGTGGGCCGTCTGCCTGTCTGCTGAACTCCTGCAATAAAAAAAATAAAAAGTATATACTATAAACTACAAAGTCAGAAGCCGGATGGATAGTCGGCGCAATTTGCCGATTAATCGCCGACTACGGTAGTGGCCGAATGGCTTTACCGACTAGTCGGCACATCTCTACTAATTTTATATATCACAGTTATTATACGAAAACACAGATAAATAATATCTAATGGTAAAAGCCAGACCGGAACGTTCATTAGCGTAATCGTTTCGGTTTATTTTAGCCTATATGTTATGATTTCATTGCCTAATGAACGTGGATGCTTAATTATCTTCCCACTGGAAATTGATTTGCCGCAAATATTTGATACCGCTGATATTGTTTGATGAAATCACTCAAATTCAAATAAAACGTACTTAAATATTTGATATTCTAGCAACACAGTTTTATTATTTCAATGTGAATTATGCTTTTGATTTTTTTGACAAAGGAATTATTATTTCTCTGATGTGTGCATCGTGGGGACCTCTATGATTGAGAATGACTAATAAAACCAAATTTCCACTTGATGGAAAGCGGTTATATATACCAAAGTTGCTACAAATGCGCTGCTACTCTCTTAAGGGAGACTGGAACCTGGTCACTAATGCCGGAACACAACTCAAGGTTGTTATTGCGACATACTTTAGACCAGGGGTGGTAGCCATCCAGTCGGGCCAAATGCCCTACCACCTGGCTGTGGGTTGTCAAGTCGCCTCTTACGACAGGCCGCCCCAACGCAGATAATTGTATTCTTTCTCCGTTCCTGCACGGATAAGATTTGCTCTTGAATACTCGGCTCCAAGAGAAGCAATATAACTGTCCATTTGTGTTATATGTGTATTTGTGGAGGATCTGGCTTCTAGCGTTGAGGTCTTTGACTGACCCCCCGTGACGTCATACGCTCAGAGGAGATACAGTAAGGTCGCGAACGACCCAAAGCCGCAGAGACGCCACCAGAATCCACTGATGATCATCTAACGCCTCATAATGGCCGAACCAAGCCACCGATGCAGTCTACGCGAAGCCCACCAGCTGCAAGATAACCTCACTGTAGGTTATTGCCCTCCGAGTTGAAGCCGGAGCAAAGAGTATTGAACTCGATACCCCAACCAACTGTACCCATAAGAGCTGAAGACCTGAAGACGAAGTCTTCGGTACGAGCTGTTTCATATTCTTTAACGCCACTATTTCTATCCGTGCAGGAACGGAGAAAGAATACAATTTCCTGCGGCCGGGCGGCCTGTCGTAAGAGGCGACTTAACAACCCACAGCCAAGTGGTAGGGCATTTGCCCGACTGGATGGCTACCACCCCTGGTCTAAAGTATGTCGCCATAACAACCTTGAGTTGTGTTCCGGCAATAATGACCAGGTTCCAGTTTCCCTTAAGAGAGCAGCAGCGCATTTGTAGCACCTTTGATGTTGCAAATGTCCATAGGCGATGGTAAGCGCTTTCCATCAAGTGGGCCGTCTGCCTGTCTGCTGATAACCTGCAATAAAAAGAATTAAAAAAAATCTACTGTGAATCACTGACTCACTCTTAAGAACGTCGCTGTAATGGAGTTCAGTCCAAATATTTCTACTTTTTAACCGACTTTGAAAAGTTCGAGGTTCTGAATTCGACTGTATATTATCTTAATGTTTGTTACGCGATTGTACTCCGTCAATTGTGGACCGATTTTCAAATATATTTTTTTCAAAAGAGTATTCATCTGGAGTAATCTCATTGTCACCAAGTCAGAAGCTGATGAGTGGATCCCAGGGAAATCGAGAGCAATGCCTGTTGAAGAGCGCCGAGCGCCTACACTCTTAGAAAGGAAAAACTTGGATACAGTACGTGCCAGTAGTACAATTTCTACAGACGCTTAAAATATTATTTCTAAAGCCATGCCATTAATAATTAGATTTTTTTTTCACAAAACACACATTATCATACATCATCTTAAATTCAAGTAAAATATTAAAAACAAAATTGCAAAATGCACCGACTTCAAGATGTAGAAAATATGTATTATTCGCTTTTAGTGTGAAGTCGGTCTTATTTTTGTAAAAAAAAAACTGCCCGACGTCACCATTCATTCCCGCTAGAGAGTTTTTGGCGGGAACTGAAAGGGGACGTTGTGCTGTGCAGTTTTATTTCCAAAAAATGCGTAAATTCGCTCTAAAATGAACAATAGTTGTAGGATATTGATAGTTTTTGAGTAGTAATTATGTGTTTTTGTGAGAAATGTAAACTGTATAGTCAAATGTGGCCTTTCGAGTTGTCACAAAAACTCTGTTTAATGGCGTTACTTGTAGCCTACAATACAACTGCGCTACTATACGAAGACTTAAACATCAGAATTGGCTGTATGGACTAAAGATTCCTTTGCCTGCCTTTGTGGCGAATACAACAACTACTACTCATTCCCGCTAAAAACTCCCCACAACAATTTAAAATTGGAATAGTAAATAAAGTAAAGAACACATTACACGCTCTCGCTGACACCTAATTCCTTTGATACGATCGCCGCTCTAAATCAACATGGCGATGTTAATAATTAGGAGGGCGGCGACAGACCGATCGCCGCGCGATACCGGCGGAGCGATTGGCGATGTGCACGCGACCTTAGATTGGCGAATCGCTATAAGGCTAGGGTTACATTCGCCAGTAGTAGAAGCTTATGCTTGCAGATACTACTTTACTACTGGACATTAACCTTATCCGTGCAGGAACGGAGAAAGAATACAATTTTCCTGCGGGCGGGCGGCCTGTCGTAAGAGGCGACAAAACAACCCATAGCCAGGTGGTAGGGCATTTGCCCGACTAGATGGCTACCACCCCTGGTCTAAGTATGTCATCATAACAACCATGAGTTGTGTTCTGGCATTTGTGATCGGGTTCCAGTCTCCCTTAAGAGAGCAGCAGCGCATTTGTAGCAACTTTGGTGTTGCAAATGTCCATAGGCGATGGTAACCGCTATCCATCAAGTGGGCCGTCTGCCTGTCTGCTGATCTCCTGCAATAAATATATATATATACAAAACCTAAAAAAAGATGTGATTCTCAAAGTCGGCACGTTTTTGAATATTACCGAATTAGAGAGTACAGTCAGCACAAACATTCGCGTTTAAATGTGTCGTTTTGTTATCGGTCGGGTTATGCCCGCCATCTTTACTATCGGTCAGCTTACAATGGAGTTCCCAGGACAATTTCGTTTATTTCTTGTTATACCCTTGTTACTTTTGTTGTTCTTGTTAAATTTCTCCTTGTTACGTTTTTAGTTACTTGTTGATTGTTTTCTTTGTTATATAACAAAATAAATGAGACATTAGTAGGCAACCTACATTTGATTCAGTAAAAATAAAATTTGAGAATAACTGTTTACACTTTGACTCATGCTAATATGACTATGGCATAGTTCTAAACATACTCCTACAAGCCGCGCGCTGGTTTGCCGATGACTACTTACTATTATTTTATATACTTATAAATAAAATAAATAATAAATTAAAACAATAAATTTATTGCAACAACTATTTATGTGTTGACACATCTTCCATGATCAAATTGATCGTGTACTAGCAGAAGGTGATGTCAGGAGCCTTAAGAACAGACGGGCGTGCATGACAAGAGTTATGAATGTCAAAGTAGCAAGTGAGGTGTGTAAGAATAAGCATGAATGGCGCTCTGTTGTTCGTGCCTACCCCGCAAGGGAACTGGCGTGAAGTTATGTATGTAACTATTTATGTAACCTTCTTTGCCAACCCTACTGACCATCGACCCGTGACATCATGAGGCTATCGGCAAACCTTCTGCGCACGGGTAGTACTTATGTGAAGTATATACAATAATAAATTTATTGTAACAACTATTTATGTAACCTTTTTTGTCAACCCTACTGACCATCGACGCGTGACATCATGAGGCTATCGGCAAACCTTCTACGCACGGGTAGTACTTATGTGAAGTATATACAATAATAAATTTATTGTAACAACTATTTATGTAACCTTTTTTGTCAACCCTACTGACCATCGACGCGTGACATCATGAGGCTATCGGCAAACCTTCTGCGCACGGGTAGTACTTATGTGAAGTATATACAATAATAAATTTATTGTAACAACTATTTATGTAACCTTTTTTGTCAACCCTACTGACCATCGACGCGTGACATCATGAGGCTATCGGCAAACCTTCTGCGCACGGGTAGTACTTATGTGAAGTATATACAATAATAAATTTATTGTAACAACTATTTATGTAACCTTTTTTGTCAACCCTACTGACCATCGACGCGTGACATCATGAGGCTATCGGCAAACCTTCTGCGCACGGGTAGTACTTATGTGAAGTATATACAATAATAAATTTATTGTAACAACTATTTATGTAACCTTTTTTGTCAACCCTACTGACCATCGACGCGTGACATCATGAGGCTATCGGCAAACCTTCTGCGCACGGGTAGTACTTATGTGAAGTATATACAATAATAAATTTATTGTAACAACTATTTATGTAACCTTTTTTGTCAACCCTACTGAACATCGACGCGTGGCAACATGAGGCTATCGGCAAACCTTCTGCGCACGGGTAGTACTTATGTGAAGTATATACAATAATAAATTTATTGTAACAACTATTTATGTAACCTTTTTTGTCAACCCTACTGACCATCAACCCGTGACATCATGAGGCTATCGGCAAACCTTCTGCGCACGGGTAGTACTTATGTGAAGTATATACAATAATAAATTTATTGTAACAACTATTTATGTAACCTTTTTTGTCAACCCTACTGACCATCAACCCGTGACATCATGAGGCTATCGGCAAACCTTCTGCGCACGGGTAGTACTTATGTGAAGTATATACAATAATAAATTTATTGCAACAACTATTTATGTGTTGACACATCTTCCATGATCAAATTGATCGTGTACTAGCAGAAGATGATGTCAGGAGCCTTAAGAACAGACGGGCGTGCATGACAAGAGTTATGAATGTCAAAGTAGCAAGTGAGGTGTGTAAGAATAAGCATGAATGGCGCTCTGTTGTTCGTGCCTACCCCGCAAGGGAACTGGCGTGAAGTTATGTATGTAACTATTTATGTAACCTTCTTTGCCAACCCTACTGACCATCGACCCGTGACATCATGAGGCTATCGGCAAACCTTCTGCGCACGGGTAGTACTTATGTGAAGTATATACAATAATAAATTTATTGTAACAACTATTTATGTAACCTTTTTTGTCAACCCTACTGACCATCGACGCGTGACATCATGAGGCTATTGGCAAACCTTCTGCGCACGGGTAGTACTTATGTGAAGTATATACAATAATAAATTTATTGTAACAACTATTTATGTAACCTTTTTTGTCAACCCTACTGACCATCGACGCGTGACATCATGAGGCTATCGGCAAACCTTCTGCGCACGGGTAGTACTTATGTGAAGTATATACAATAATAAATTTATTGTAACAACTATTTATGTAACCTTTTTTGTCAACCCTACTGACCATCGACGCGTGACATCATGAGGCTATCGGCAAACCTTCTGCGCACGGGTAGTACTTATGTGAAGTATATACAATAATAAATTTATTGTAACAACTATTTATGTAACCTTTTTTGTCAACCCTACTGACCATCAACCCGTGACATCATGAGGCTATCGGCAAACCTTCTGCGCACGGGTAGTACTTATGTGAAGTATATACAATAATAAATTTATTGTAACAACTATTTATGTAACCTTTTTTGTCAACCCTACTGAACATCGACGCGTGACATCATGAGGCTATCGGCAAACCTTCTGCGCACGGGTAGTAATAATACTCATGCTGATAAGCAAACCTGTTCAGACGCGCTCGAAGCACGCCCCCTTCCACCCGCGCCTCAGGCAGCATAGTCAAAAATCAGACGACTGGTGATTTTTCAGCATTCTCGAAATAAGCATCCTAAAGGCAACTCGATGGCTTAGCCTCTGGTGTGGCAAGCGTCTATAGGCGACGATCACCAATTTCCAAGACCTGGGCAGTCTGCTTAATAACCAGATTCGCAATAAAAAAAAATGCTTGTTCTCGAATTTAGGTCAATATACAGCGTAAACTCTATATAACGACACTCAAGGGACTTTGCATTTATGGCGTTATAGAGAGTTGTCGTTAAATGGAGAGAAGTCTGTCATTTCGTCTGACTTCTTTTGCTGCACCAGTAATTTTGTTGTAGTTTTTTACTTATTTTATTTATATCTTGCGATATTGAGGCATCTTGGTGATAAAGGAAGTACTTAGACATTTCGGAATGCATGATGCCGACAGTCGAGTTTATTACGGACTAAGATGACAACTTATTAAAAGGTACTTTTTATTATTTAATTGTTGTCGTTATTGAGCGTCGGTATAATGCTATATATAGAATGTATCACTGTATGGAAGACGAGCTAAATCAACCAAAGCCCAGTGATTTCGACGCTTAAAGGAGTTTGTCGTTAAATCGACTGACGTTACATGGAGTTTACACTGTGTATGAACAATACATATCTATATATATAAAAATGAATCCCTATTTCCCTTGGTCACGCCATCACGCGTGAACGGCTGGACCGATTTCGCTAATTCTTTTTTATTGTGTTTGTTACTGTCAGGTTCTTATGAAAGAAAAAAATTAAGAAAATTGCGCGAAAAATTAGAAAATTTAAGAATACTTAACCACCTTATAAGATCATTTCTAATCTAACCTTAGCGCTTTGGACAATATTAACTTTTTTAATGTAACCTTATGACGTTTGATATACAATTGACAGAATGCGTGTTGCAAATATCGTCAAATTTAAGTAAGGTAGATGGCGCTGCAATCCGGTTCCAGGATTTAGGTGAAATTATTTTTGTGTGTGTTCAAGTGGATCCCAGGATGGTTTAGATTCACGATTGGATCCGGTAGTTAGCGCCTCCCGGTTGATGGCGCTGCAATCGGTTTCTAGATTTTTACTTCTTAAGGGCAAGACAAAGTCTGCCGGGTACGGCTAGTGTACAATAAATTCGTGGTAGCATCATGGCTAGCGTATGCGTCGGAAGTTCAAAGGGCGCCGGTTCTCATCAACTCATGAACCAGTTAGGCAGTTTTCTAACCTAATGTGTATATTGTTACAATTACGTGATAAAACTTGCTTACAGAGATAACCGATGTGTCAAACCTACCAAGCTGCCTTGGACAAGCGTAGAGGGTATATTGTCCCTTCCCTAATAAGAGGCCCGAGCCCAGCAGTGGGGCGTTTATGGGCTGTTAATATATTATAAGTACAATACACAATAGTCGTTTTAACTGAAATCGGTTTACCAAGAAATCCACTTTTCTGTAAGGGGATTAGCAGCGCATAAAAGAAGACTTATGCCCACCTACGGCACGTCTTGTTGTTAACACCTCCTTTAGGATAATAGGGATCAGCACGGAAGGATCTTTTAAGATTCTTGTACTCATTTCTGGGAAACTTACGACCGACAAAAGGAAGTAGGAAATTGTGGGTGCAAACAAACCCACTCGAAAGAAAATAAAATTTTCCATTTTCCAAAGATTTATTTTACAATCTATATATATAAAAATCAATTGCTGTTCAGAAGTCCAGGTAAGGTTTAAAAGGTGAGTAAATATGAAAAGCATGCTTGGAATATAGTAAAAACAACAAATTTCGCTTTCACTTAAAAACTATTCCTACCTGTCAAACATTTGATGTTCGTCCCGTCGTTTAGAAATCAGTTAAAGTTAGAAGTCGTTCAGAAATCAAATTCAATTTAAAAGTGAAGTTTTTTTTTTTATTTTTTTATTTTGAATGTCAAACGTTTGATGTTCGTCCCGTCGTTCGGAAATCAACGTTTTTTATTTATTGATTCTGAGGCGGTACGAAGTTTGCCGGGTCAGTTAATATAATATATAAAAATATACTATGAATAATTCATATCAGACAATGCATTGGAGAGCAAATAATTTTTTATACAAGTTTTTGACAAAAGAAAAAGACATAAAAAAATACAATACTCCATTTAAAAAAATTGGATCTACACATTCCACGAAACGAATTTTTGCACATGATGAGATTAGCATCTACACCAAATTTATTTTTTTATTTTTATTTTTAAGCTAGGTTTATTTATAGGATTACGCCCTCCTTTTTTATTTAGTTCTAGTTTTTAATTTTAGGTTTATTTTTCATACTGTAGTTTAGTTTTAGTATTTAATTGTATTTATCCGTGCAGGAACGGAGAAAGAATACAATTTCCTGCGGCCGGGCGGCCTGTCGTAAGAGGCGACTTAACAACCCACAGCCAGGTGGTAGGGCATTTGCCCGACTGGATGGCTACCATCCCTGGTCTAAAGTATGTCGCCATAACAACCTTGAGTTGTGTTCCGGCATTAGTGATCAGGTTCCAGTCTCCCTTAAGAGAGCAGCAGCGCATTTGTAGCAACTTTGCTGTTGCAAATATCCATAGGCGATGGTAACCGTTTTCCATCAAGTGAGCCGTCTGCCTGTCTGCTGATCTCCTACAATAAAAAAAAAATCTGCTTTTACCTGATGATTGAAAAATTGATTCTTGCGTGAATGAAAGTATAAATCACCAATCGGCACTAGAATCGATTGAGCGGAGAGCCAGGAAGTTGATAGGCAACGACCAGCTATTTAATGACAAAATACAAAGTCCCGAACATCGACGCAGGGTTGCCAGCTTGTCGGTTTTCTATCGGATACATTTTGGAGAGTGTGCATTGGAGGTTTTCAATCTCATCCCGCCGTCTCCCTTCCATCATCGGACAACCAGACGCACTGGCATGCGGCACCGCTATATGGTGGACATACCACCTATACGAACAAAGCGCTTTGAGTCCACCTTTATTATGCACACCGCAAAGGAGTGGAACTCACTGCCGGAGTCTGTTTTTCCCGAAACCTACAATCTGGGTGTCTTCAAGTCTCGTGTGAATAGGTACCTTCTAGGTAAGCGTGCTCGATCTAAGACCATATCTCCGCTCAAATCGAGCGAGATAATGGTCAAACGCGAACCTATACGGAATAAAAAAAAACAAATTGTTCTTCATGTCAGATAGATGATGTCTTACATGTATTAGTGGAATGTGTCTAAACTAACAATCTTAGAAATGGTATAAATTTATTTGATATAGGCTGGTGCAACAGCGTTATGGCAGAGCCCTTATCAGACTCTACATACATACATACATACATAACTTCACGCCAGTTCCCTTGCGGGGTAGGCACGAACAACAGAGTGCCATTTAGGCTTATTCTTACACACCTCACTTGCCTCTTTGACATTCATAACTCTTGTCATGCAAGCTCGTCTGTTCTTAAGGCTCCTGACATCACCTTCTGCTAGTACACGATCAATTTGATCATGGAAGGTGTGTCGTGGCCTTCCACGACTTCTGCATCCATCCACTTTTGCATTGTATATCTGTTTAGTCATTCTTTCCACATGCCCGAACCACCGGAGCATTCCTTTCCTTACCTTCACCCCGACACTCTCTTTCAGACCAACTCTCTTATCAGACTCTGCCAACAAAAAACATAAATATCTTGCACACGCTACCTAATTGATATATATGTTGATTGTTAATTGTTAAGACGATATAGCCAAGTTGTGACTAAGCCTTTATTTTTTTTTATTGGACTTGACTTTATGTTGTTGGTTCGAAGACCTTACAACTTTACCGGGGTTTTTGGGGCGCTCGAGCCCGGGGGGGCAACTTGCTCGAGGGAGCTCCCTAAGGAGTTTTACCTCGGCTGGACTGTTGCCATGAGAGGGGGATGAATTTAATGATGCCCACCATAGGGCGACACAAAGCACTAATTGAGAACGGGCGACGGGTAATATAAAGCCCGAGGGGAAGGATCCCGGCGGGCCGGGATCGGTGGTTCGCGGCGGTCTACGCTATCTTACTGCCGTTTCGCAACGTGTTATAGCTGGGAGAGAAGAAACGCCTAGTCTATCCTGTGGGGGGAGCTATGTCTCCTAGCGTCCCTCGAAGCCTTTAGGACGGTTCCGTGTCTTTATATAGGGTCGTACTCACATATCTCGCAAAAAATATTACAAAGTTTGAGACGCAGGAGATAGAAAACATAGAGAAGACACAAGAAAGTTTAAAAAAATAAATTAACGCCATCTTTAAATGTTGTAAGCACAGTGTTACATATCAGGCTGTTGACATTTTTAACAAACTACTTTTTGACCTAATTCCTTCTCCTTCTTCATTCCTTCTCAAACAAGCGTATTATTCAGTTGACGATTATTTTTGTTCTTAAATGCTAATATTGTTACGAGTTAGCGGGACACGAATTAAAATGCCATTAGAATTATTGTAGAGTTTATTAGAACTATACAAACACGTATATCAACAAATCCAAACGTACTGCAGAAGGTCGTAATTCAATAAAACGCGCAAAGTCCGTCACTATTAGATTCCCGAATGTACACGCGTCACGCCCGTATCGTAGTTGTAGCTCAACTGACCCCTCTCTCCATCAGGCCTTCGTTTTATACTTCACAAATGCATATGTGCCCGTCCAGCAACGTCGACAAAATTTCCTAGAATTAGCTTGTAATTGTAATCCGCAACACTTGGCTAATGATGCAGCCTGCAAGCGGTCGTAAACGAGTACAATAGGCTGTTCTCCACAATAACTAGAAACGTATGCCAATAAATAAGTGAACAAAAGAAGACGATCGTAAAAGGATTACGATTAGTTCAAATACCGACAGGTAATAAAATGTGCTTTTACAAATCTGTACGTGGAATTTGTCTTTGTCGGCGCCTAGGTTGTAATAATAGGATGATATAAAAATGCCGTCTTATTGACATAATATTTTGCAAAATGAATAATATTGATTGTAAACTAGCTGTACCCAGCAGACGTTATCCTGCCCTTGTAAAAAATAAAAATCTATAACCCGATTGCAGCACCGGTTTCATCCCTGCTCCGTGCTGTTTACGGGATGAGAAGTAACACCGGTAGACGCCTGGCGGGCATAACTGGTCGAGTGGTAACTGATCAATTATCGACTGCCGAGAGTAGAAAACTATTAAGTGTTAAGTACTAACATCGCTGTTGATAAATAGGGGTTGGTGGTAGAAAGGGCCCATTCTCAGACCTACCCGATATGCACACAAAATTTCATACAAATCGGTTCAGCTGTTTCGGAGGAGTTTGGTAACAAACACCGAGACACGAGAATTTTATGTATTAGATTTGTCATTTCTTATAATGGTAATTAAGGACTTTTTAACATAACTAGTGGTCGAAATTCGACCATAATTAATTTAAATTATAAGTTTAAATATTATTAAGGTTCTGTTGTCAAAGACTATACTTCTATAATCACAGATTTCGCCAAGGCTGCACTGTTAATTTGACTTTAACAATAAACAAAAGAGTATATATATGCGTGTGTGTGTCAAATACATGGTAGTGTGTGTAATGTTTTTTTTTATTGATTTAATGTATTTTTTATACATAATTTAAAAAAAAATATTAGCATTCTGCACTCCTTCTATATAAACTATAAATGTGCGAAATTTCATACTCCTCCGTCCGCACAATTTTCGTAAAAAGGTGTACAAAGTTTTTGCTTCACATATTACATTATATATATACATATTATATTACGATTATTTAAGATTTATGTACTAATTATATTCAGACACAAAAATGATATTAAATTAATATAAATAAATACATTTATTATCCCTAGTTCAGTTTTTATTTTTATTGCAGGAGATCAGCAGCCAGGCAGACGGCCCACTTGACGGAAAGCGGTTACCATCGCCTATGGACATTTGCAACAACAAAGTTGCTACTAATGCGTTGCTGCTCTCTTAAGGGAGACTGGAACCTGGTCACTAATGCCGGAACACAACTCAAGGTTGTTATGGTGACATACTTTAGACCAGGGACGGTAGCCAAGCCGTCGGGCAAATGCCCTACCACCTGGCTGTGGGTTGTTAAGTCGCCTTTTACGATAGGCCGCCCGGCCGCAGGAAATTGTATTCTTTCTCCGTTCCTGCACGGATAATTTGGATGTTGGCAGCGCACGAGCATATTTGTGGTCTAGTTCTAAAATATTAGATAATTGGTCCACCAACACCAAGGTCCTTGTGCGTACATAGCATTGCTCTAGCTAGGGTACCTATAATATCTAAAAAAACAAGGACGCAGTTATAAAAGCTCGCATTGGGCATATTAAAGGCTATTTACGGCACTGCTGCCAGTTTTCCAGCTTCATAATAAAAAAATTAGAAAATCAGGCAAAGCCGCGTTTTGCCCTACCACCCCTGGTCTAAAGTATGTCGCCATAACAACCTTGAGTTGTGTTCCGGCATTAGTGACCAGGTTCCAGTTTCCCTTAAGAGAGCAGCAGCGCATTTGTAGCAACTTTGCTGCTGCAAATGTCCATAGGCTGATGATCTTCTGCAATAAAAAAAAAAGTCCCTAGTCACACATTTCAAATACCACTGGAGTAAGAAATGGTCAACCATTTGTTCACGAATACTCATAGTTTGTTAAACGATTCCAATATTAGATTTTAATTAAAGCTAAACAGAAATGTAATAACAAAACGCAATAACAGAAATGCAATAGAAAGCAGTACGTGCTAAAAACAAACAAACCGACTCGAAACTAAAAACTCGTTTTGTTTCAATTCACGCTTGAATAGCGTTGAGCATAGTTTGTATGTGTAACGAAATTTATTCACCATAATTAGTTCAAGTTGGTCGATTGTGACAGTGTTTGGAGAAACAGTGTGTAAAATTACTGTTCGTTGCGTGCTACTCAAGTATTGTTACGTTCGAGTGGAGGTACGTACTTAGGATTAGAAAATAAAACACCAGTTTTTAAATAAACAGTTTTATTAACTTACACAGCCGTACGTGATTCTTCTCCGCAGGGTTGCCATGTTGATAAGATGTCTCACTCACAATAACGTCGCCGATATTGCGTAGACCACCTCCTGGTGCTGCGGTGCTCACCTCCGAATTTACCGCGTGTAGCTCGCTTCTGGATCTTCTCTCAAATTACGCTACACTTCTCTTTCACTGAACTGTTCGCTAAACTTTCCTAACGCACTTGTCGCTTCGCTGTCTTGAACTGAGCTCTCCGTAGGCGCGCCATACGCTGCTCATATACCCGGAAGAATCTTCTGGAACCCATAATTTCTATCTTCTTATTACTATCTATCCCTTTCTAACCTTACCTTAAATTTAACAAAATACTAAATGACGCACAATTTAAATTTAGACATGTTTCTAATGATATTTATATGGTACAAATATTATAAATATATTATTACAACCTAGGCGCCGACAAAGAAAAATTCCACGTACAGATATGTAGAAGCACATTTATTACCCGTCGGTATTTGAACTAATAATATTGAAACTATTGTAATTCTTTTATGATCGTCCCCTTTTGTTTACTTATTTATTGGCATACGTTTCTAGAGAATAGAGTTGTATTGTAATCATTAGCCAGGTGTTACGGATTTAAAGTACAAGCTGATTCTAGGAAATTCGGTCCACGTTGCCTGATTGTGGGAGGGGGGCAGTCGAGCGAGAACCACGATCAAGGCGAGACGTGTGTACATTCGGGAATCTATTAGTGATGGACTGCGCGTTTTATTGAATTACGACCTTCTGCATTACGTTTGCATTTCTTGTGTTCGGTTATATTTGTACCTGTGTTATACGTGTTTGTATAGTTCTAATAAACTCTATAATAATTCCAACGGCATTTTAATTCGAGTCCTGCAACTCGTAACAATATTTAAACAATTCGGGCATGTGGAAAGAATGCAAGATGAAAGAATGACCAAACAGATATACAATGCAAAAGTGGATGGATACAGAAGTCGTGGAAGGCCACAACACACCTTCCATGATCAAATTGGTCGTGTACTAGCAGAAGGTGATGTCAGGAGCCTTAAGAACAGACGAGCGTGCATGACAAGAGCTATGAATGTCAAAGAAGCGAGTGAGGTGTGTAACAACAAGCCTGAATGGCGCTCTGTTGTTCGTGCCTACCCCGCAAGGGAACTGGCGTGAAGCTATGTATGTATGTATGTATCATTCAGGAACTCCCTTACACTGTAGTAGCTTTTTCTTATTAGTACTTTTTAAATTGTGATTTGAATAATTTAGTTTTCAGGGCCTTCAGCTCTATCTATTAGCATTACAATCAAACTTACCCACTGCCTAGTACTGTGTATTAGCGCACATAAGCCAAAACGTGCTACGAGTGCTAACGCAAAAAGCCGGTTTGATTTCAACTTGATAACAATAGGCGGGGATGTTTACCACCCCTCACTAATACTAGGAACTCACGCAACTCATTGCTAGCATAAAGTATCTAGTTCTGGGCACTTATTTGGTGCGGTTTCATCTGGGATAATGTTACGTATATAGGCCGTTTCACGCCAACATGGAATACCTTTTTAAATTTTAGTTTTTTTATTGCAGGAGATCAGCAGACAGGCAGACGGCCCACTCGATGGAAAGCGGATACCATCGCCTATGGACATTTGCAACAGCAAAGTTATATAAGTATAGATATAAGGCCCACACTGCACATGCACTTCCTCACAATACCAGCATGTAAAACTAGAATAAATTAATATAATAAGTTATTCGTAAGACACATACACCTCAACACAAAAATCAATAAATTAATGTCGCACACAAGAACCAAAATAACTAATAAGCGTGTTAAATTAAAAAAAAAAAAAATAACTAGAAATTAAGTTGTAAAAAAGGGCACGGAACTCGAGTCCGTAGAGATGTTAATAATAATAATTAAAAAAAAACAGCAAAGTTGCTACAAATGCGCTGCTGCTCTCTTAAGGGAGACTGGAACCTGGTCACTAATGCCGGAACACAACTCAAGATTGTTATGGCGACATACTTTAGACAAATTATGGCGAGACAAGTAGAAAATAAATACCTTGTTTTTTATAAAGGTTTAATACAAGCTTTTGAGATCCTGGATATCATGTAGCAGCAGAGTGCCAGCCAAGACAGGTAAAACGAGCCCAAACACGACGGGTCTATCTTGTTTAGTACAGGAGTTCCTATGGCCACCTTCCGACTCCATCATCAGATCAGCTCCATGGTACCAAATTATTGCATTGTCACGAGATATACATATGCGTGCAAAATTTCAGCTCAATCGAAAACCGGGAAGTTGATCAAATTTAACTTGCAACATTCCACCCGAACTTACATACATACATAGGGACATCCATTGCAAGTTAAATAACATCTTGAAAAAAATATATATCTCGGCGCATCATTCATAAAATCCATACTTAGCTGACCTCTACTTGGCAAAAGGAAGGTCCATGCCAAATTTCAAGTCAATAGGTATTATATTGCCTGAGATATCGTGATTAGTCACCATATACGTGGATTTTACATACATACATACATAACTTCACGCCAGTTCCCTTGCGGGGTAGGCACGAACAACAGAGTGCCATTTAGGCTTATTCTTACACACCTCACTTGCCTCTTTGACATTCATAACTCTTGTCATGCAAGCTCGTCTGTTCTTAAGGCTCCTGACATCACCTTCTGCTAGTACACGATTAATTTGATCATGGAAGGTGTGTCGTGGCCTTCCACGACTTCTGCATCCATCCACTTTTGCATTGTATATCTGTTTAGTCATTCTTTCATCATGCATTCTTTCCACATGCCCGAACCACCGGAGCATTCCTTGCCTTACCTTCACCCCAACATGTATATATATAATAACTATAAAATAGTAAGTGTATGAACCTCCCCATTAAAGAACTTCGCCACCTCAACTAACAATGAGTCATCACACCACAAATTTAATTGAAGTACTTATCTATTATAGTAGTATAAACCTTGAAGTGGTTGAAAGCCGGAAGTTACCCGGAGAAGCCTTACACCGGAAGTGATGAAAAGTTCCTATTAATCCGGCACCTAGGGAGGGACAGGCTGCTTTGGTGTATTAGTTGCGGGAGGCTGGAGTTGAAGGGTTCGCGGAAATGTCGGATAGCTCCCAATTAGCGTTGCCTATTGATTTTGATTATACTATAATTGACAGTCAAACACATATCGAGGGGTGAAAGGCTATTTGTTTTAAGCGACATTTTGTGACAGAATTGACTTGATGGTTTTCTTGCATCCTAATGTCTCAAACTGAAGGAATTCTAATGAACCTGGTTTCCAATTAAAAACTACAGATTTTTTTCTTTTGTAAATATAATATGTAGTTTACTAATGAAGTCTTTTTGTGGGTCATTGAAACTTAAAACTCCTCTATCGACACAATTTCGCAAATCGGTTTAGTGGATCCAGAGATTATCCCCTACAACGTCACAAACTTTACCTCTTTATCATATTAGTATATATTAGTAGAACAAATACATAAATTTCAATTTTAACATGTGCAATAAAATGAAAGTAGAATAAATGCGGTCGAGATGCGAGCACTGCGCAAATCTGCGGAGTGACGCTCGCGGACCGCGTTCGTAATACCGAAGTCAGAAAGAGAGTTGCTCTGAAAGAGAGTATCGGGTTCAAGGTAAGAAAAGGAATGCTCCGGTGGTTCGGGCACGTGGAAAGAATGCATGATGAAAGAATGACTAAACAGATATACAATGCAAAAGCGGATGGATGCAGAAGTCGTCGAAGGCCACGGTTCCGAATCAACGTCTCAATCCTCGAAGAACTCGACATAAAACAACGTCTCTCTTCCATCGTTCAAGGTCGTATTCTCACTTTCTTTGGACATATTACACGACGAGAGGACACGTCGGTGGAGCGACTCGTGGTCCAGGGCAAAGTGGAGGGCACGAGGGCGCGCGGTAGATCACCAATGCGCTGGACCGACCAAATCAAATCCGCACTAAATGGCCCACTTCACGAATGCACGAGGAAAGCTACAGTGCGAGAGGAATGGCGACGAATTGTGAAGCTTGCCACCACCCCTGTCATGAGGACCACGACCACTCTGCCAAGAGTGTGACGACGGAGAAGAAGAAGGCTATAAGGCTATATTATATTTTCAAAAAAATTAGGTCAGTTAGGTTAGTTAGTATCCTGTATGTTGACCAGTGATATAAGCTATCACCATACAAAATTTCATTTCAATGGGTCCAGTCGTTTCGAAGACAATACGGTACAAACAGACAGACAAACAGACAAACCGACAAACAGAGAAACAAAAATATTGAAAAAAATCTTAATTAGTTCTATTTCACTTCTTAGATCCCCCTGGCTCGGTTTTTAGCATTTTTTTTCATTGTACAGAAATTCGACCTCTACAGTTTTATTATATAGTATAGTATATTACTATAGATACGTGAAGCAAAAATAGAAATATAATGAACAAATAATTTTTCAAAGAAAACTAGTTTGTTCCTAACTACTTAATATGTAGCCTTAAAAACAGACGAGTGTGCATGACAAGAGTTATGAATGTCAAAGAAGCAAGTGAGGTGTGTAAGAATGGGCCTAAATGGCGCTCTGTTGTTCGTGCCTACCCCGCAAGGGAACTGGCGTGAAGTTATGTATGTATGTATGTATGTACTTAATATGTACTCAAATTCAAATTCTCTTTTCAATCTTTTAATCTCACTTTTCAATTTTACAATTTTTCAATCTTCATTATCAACCGCACACACTGACACACACACACACACATACGCACACATCTTCATCAATTAACCTGAGCAAGTCTATATGCTAAGGCTTGTAATTAGCAATTCTTTTATTTATGTTCTTAATTTATATCGTTATTTGTCTGTAAGCCTTACTAAAATAAATAAATAAATAAAATAAATAAAAACTTTATGCCCCTTTTTACGAAAATTGCGCGGACGGAGGAGTATGAAATTTCGCACACTTTATATAGAGAAGAAATGCAGAATGTTAATATTTTTTTTTAAATTATACATAAAAAAATACATTAAATCAATAAAAAAACATTACACACACTACCATGTATTTGACACACACATGCATACATACTCTTTTGTTTATTGTTAAAGTCAAATTAACAGTGTAGCCTTGGCGAAATCTGTGATTATAGAAGTATAGTCTTTGACAACAGAACCTTAATAATGTTCAAACTTATTATTTAAATAGTGCAATATTTTTAGAGTACTCTAGCCACGTAGGGGTTAGAAGTTATATATATATATATATATATTAGGTTGGGATAATCGAGTACAATGCAAGAAAACTTAACTTATTTGTATTGTATTCTACTCATAGTCCCTCAAGACTATAAGTAGAATACTGAGCTCAGATCACCGTCTTCTATGGGTAAGGTGCCCAGAAGGCTGGCTGCGTTTCCTCGCTGGATCGCCATACTGATCCGTTGGCCGAGGTAAGCACCAGCCCTCTGATCACCCGAAGAGTCAATGAGTGGTTTCGATAAATTTTGGTAGAGGCTCATGGCCTCAGGACCCCACGGTCCAAGCGTCTCGACAGCAAACGGCACAAACATATAACTCTCACAGAGTGTTGCATATTTGCGGCGCTTGAGTGATTCGGCTGTTTCCGCCGCTGAACCGGCTGATTTAGACGTGTTTGGTAAATGGGATGCGGCCATTGTGTCTACGCAAGTCGCATCCCACACCAAAGGCTTGCCACGCTGCCAGGGAATTAGAGTCATTCCGTCGGGACGCCTTATTTAAATTAATTATGGTCGAATTTCGACCACTAGGTACAATAATTATATATTGACTATAAGTTATTACTTATACTTAATGCTCCTGGGAGCTAAGTTAGACAAAATATTCAAATCACAGATGCATTTTTCTCGCCTTTTTTTCAGCAAGCTTATTTATCGAATCATCCATAGGTGAAGATGATTTCAGTTTTCCTAGATTTTCTGCCTCTATAGACAATAATGACAAGTCTGATAGACGCTCCTATTGGCCCAGCAGTCATTTAAAAAAATGTTGTTAGTCTATAAAAATTGTGGATAACATTTTAGGAATCATCTGAATATTATTTTATGAAGAATACTAGTTCACTAGATAGATATGACCAGTGTTAGAAGGCATTTAAAGAAACAATTGTTACAACAGCGAGCGATCTATGATACTGTTACACGCCGACAAAAGTGGATGCACTGCCTGCCGTAAAACACACACTTTATTAACCGCCGGGCGTTTGAGCTTATAACATTGAAATTTGTGTTTAAAATTTGTGATTGGAAAAACAGCCTATTGTGTATTGTACTCGTTTATGCCCGTTCGCAGGCATAATTACGCAGGTGTGCGGATTACGTTTTCTGGGAAATTGCGTCGACGCTTGCCAGGTAGACATATTGCATCGGTGCATTATAAAGCAATGGCATTGGGAGAAATCGGCAGTCTAGCGATAGTCATAAGCAAGGCAAGACGCGTGTACATTCGATAAGCTATATAACTATAGTGACGGAATTTGCGCGTGTTATTGAATCATGCATTACGTTTGTACTGATTGCGTTCTGTTATATTTGTACCTGTGTTATACGTGTTTGTATAATTCTAATAAATTCTATAGTAATTTCAACGGCATTTTAATTCGAGTCCCACACTCGTAACAATACTGTTCTAAACTTGCTTATGTTCTTTTTTATAGTTTTCGCTCTTTTGTCTTTAATAAGAAATAAACTAAACTTATTAAACTAAAGTGTATTTATTAACAAAACAGGTTACCCATTTTCGAGGCCCCTGTATCCTGGGGCCCCGTATCATTGATACGGCAGAAGTTATGCCCTTGATACGTCCGCTAACAACTAACTATTTAATAAGCTTTTTTAAAAAGGTTTTTAAACATAAGCTTTTGAGAGCCTCGATATTATGTAGCAGCAGAGTGCTAGCCAAGACAAGTAAAACGAGCCCAAACACGACGGGTCTATCTTGTTTAGTACAGGAGTTCCTATGGCCACCTTGCGATTCCATCATCAGATCAGCTCCATGGTACCATATCATTGCATTGTCACGCGATATACATATAAACCGGGAAGTTGTTAAATTTAACTTGCAAGCTTCCACCAGAACTTTCATACATACTTACATAGATACATAGGTACATCCATTGCAATTTAAATAAAAGCTTGTAAAAAGGACTTGCTAGGCGTCCGCTAACTAAATAAATATTGTAAGTGAAGCCACGGCTGTTGCATTTCACCAACGGCGACGCAAATCTAAGAAAGAAGCCAAGATGAAGTTGCAAACCCCGACGGTATTTATTAGATATTTGTAAAACTGCAAAAGGCATCGACATGAATAGCCCCGTATGAGGTGTACAGCATCTAGTTTAGTTTGTTGCTTGTACAGATCTTGTAAGGAAACTCGGTCCCTAAACCCAAGCCCGGTCTATTGTTAAGCAAATTATTCGTAAAGCTTTTGTGAGTCGATCGGATAGTTGGGTCCAAGTCGGGTAACGGCCGGGGCAAGTTTCGGGCGGTTCTTGCCCCGGGAAGTTTGTGGTGTACCCCGCTAGCCCCACTGCCCCGATAGCCCAATGTGGCCCCACAGAATTCGCCGTAGATTCTGTCGCACACAACTTTAATTGTTTCAAGAAAGTAAATGACGTAGTTGAAAATGATGACAGTAGTACCATTGAAAATATCAGCGGAAGAAGGGTTATGTGTCAATTTTTACATTAACTTCGTTGTACACATAATATACCTCCAAGGAATACTTTTTTTTTTTTGAGGCGAGGGAAAATGCTTAACCGATTTACGCACAAACTGGGTCGTTGCTAGGGGAACGACACGCGTCGGTCGGGGGCGATAACACTGCAGCAATAGCATGCTCTTGGCAGTGCTCCGTCCGCGATCAACGTCACAGAATAGTGTGGAAGACTCTGAGCGTTGCTACACGAGCGAGCAACCCCAATACCCACTAAAAACCCCCTCCTCCCTGACGACCCTGCGCTTTGTATGTGTTGGAAAGGCTGAAATTTAGAACATAGTTACGCCCAGCCAACCTCCAAGGAATACTACGCCAACTTAATTTTAGGTATTTTCTGTTTTTAAGGGAAAAACACATTAATGTCTTAATATTATGTTCAAAAATTTAAATAAAAAAATATATTAAGAAACTCAAAATCTTTTGGTTTTTATGAAATTTTAGGATTATAATTAGTATTAGATAAATATAATTTTAGGATTAGAATTAAAAGATATTCTTTATGAAATTTTAAAAACATAATGTTAAGAAATTAATGAGTGATTTTCCCATAAAATACCTAAAATTAAGTTGACGTAGTATTCTTTTGGAAGTGTCGATATGCTGAATCTTAAAACAATGTGAGGAAGGGATACGTACGAAGGCAAAATTATAATAAAAATAAGAAAATTGTTGGCCATTTTATCAATGTTTATCATACCTATTTTCAATAGCAGTAAGTATTCGATTTCCAGGCGTAGACGCGTATGATATTTTAACCGACTCCCAGAAAGAAGGTTTTCATTTGTTGGATAAATATTTATTTATCTACACATTATGTTCAGCCATACTTACTTACATACATACATACATACACAACTTCACGCCAGTTCCCTTGCGGGGTAGGCACGAACAACAGAGCGCCATTTAGGCTTATTCTTACACACCTCACTTGCTTCTTTGACATTCATAACTCTTGTCATGCACGCTCGTCTGTTCTTAAGGCTCCTAACATCACCTTCTGCTAGTACACGATCAATTTGATCATGGAAAGTGTGTCGTGGCCTTCTACGACTTACTTGTTGTCTATAATAGCTTAGACTCCCCCTGCTACTTAACAAACACTCGAACTGTTGACGCCAGGGCATAATTCTATAGGAAATTTGGCAACACCACGAAAAATACTTGTGAAATGAAACTTCTTTAGAATCGATATGATTTGAAACTCGATGAAACGAAAAAAAAGCTACACTAAAAAGAGATAAATACACAAATCTATACCTAACTAAGCCTGCGAGAGATTGAGATAGAAGACATTATATTTAATAATATAAATACTATGCGCATACAGATAGACTTGGAAGTGTTTTGAAGTTATTCGTTAATACTTCAAATTTCGTGTTTTAAACCTTAAATATTGTTACGAGTTTCAGGACTCGAATTAAAATTTCGTTAGAATTACTATAGAAACACGTATAACACAGGTACAAATATAACTGCACACAACCAGTGCAAGCATAATGCACGATTCAATAACATGGGTAAAGTCCGTCACTAACGTCTTGCTTCGCTTGTGGCTATCGCTAGACTGCCCCACTCCTCCGTTGGGGCATTGCTTTATACTGTACAAATACAATATGTCTGCTCGACTGCGTGGATTGAATTTCTAAGAATCACACCTGGCTAATGAGTACCATAAAGATTACAATACACAATGAATTGTTTTTCCAATCACAAAATTTTAAACACGAAGTAAACAAAAGAAGACGGTCATAAAAGAGTTTCAGTGTTATTAGCTCTAACGCCGACGGGTAATAAATGTGCTTTGTTTACAGATATGCAGGTGGCCCAAATTGTAACAATATATTATAACGATATAATATATGAAATGTGGTGTCAGGAAATTTTGAATCCTTTCACCCCTTGTCACATTTTGTTTCACTTCTACTACGTGTGAACTGCATACACACACTTTTTTTTATTATGATGTTGGCAAACAGGCAGGCGGTCCACGTGATGGAAACTGGTTACTGTCGCCTATAGACGACTGCTACACGTCGGGCGAAGCGAAGGTGTTATCGGCGTTTAGGATGGGACAATGAAATAGGAGGATGGGGAAATAAATGGTCTTATGAACACTGACTCTGCCAAGCTGATATTTTGTGACTAGCAACACAGGTGATACTCACTAAACATGACACAAACACAAAGTCAACTTACAAAGACAAAAAAAATATAACACGCCACGACATTTAAAAAATACAGTCAAATACTTTTGTTAAACTTTTTTGGATTTCATCACTTTTATTATCAACTAGCTGTGCCCGCGATGTCGTCCGCGTGGAATTTGCCTTTAAAATCCTCCAATTTTGAAACATTCTTCATTGGTGCTCCGCTCCTATTGGTCTTAGCGTGATGATATTATAGCCTTGCTCGATAAATGGGCTATCCAACACTGAAAGAATTTTTCAAATCAGACCAGTAGTTCCTGAGATTAGCGCGTTCAATCAAACAATATATTAGTATATTTGGCTACAACACTAATACTTACATTTTAAATATCGCGATATCTTTTGAATGAAACGTCCGAATTGAATCATTCAAAAAGTTCTAGTAAGGTATTGAATTCGTCTTGAATATGAAGCAATTTATTTTGATAAGGATTAATACCAAGGTACAAATTAAAGAGTTTTTGAAGCGACGGCATTTTAATTATTAAAAAAAAATAAAAGAAAACATTTATTGTGAGATAACTACAATAGTTAGATACATGGTTACGCGATATTTTTTGTAGACAATTATATGTTCTGCTAAGTGGTAGTACATTGTTTTGTTTTATAATCAATAGTTTTCGCAGCACACGCCGTGTAAGGATTTTTTCGAGTCATTTTTTTACACCTTAGGTTACATTATTGGACTTTTAGTAAGGATCCCTAATTTTTTTTTAAATATAATATAGCCTATAGCCTTCCTCGATAAATTTACTATTCAAAACTGAAAGAATTTTTCTAATCGGACCAGTAGTTCCTGAGTTTAGCGCGTTTAAACAAACAAACAAACTCTTCAGCTTTATAATATTAGTATAGATACAAACTAATGCGAGGAAATAGTTGTCTAATACTCACCTTGTTCGAGAGAGCTATAAAAATCGATACTATATAGATGAGAGTGCTTCGACAATACTGTACGTAGTTACCTTACTGCTTTCCATCTTCACTGTGAGTCACAGCGGTCATTTAGCAATTTAATACTGTTAAGGACGAACTCCTAAGAGCGCCGCAAGGTGCTCTGATTGTATTCGTTAGACTAGCCCTCTTAGGAACCTAAATTTATAATTAGGTTTAGAGCATGATGTTAGATTTGATTAACCGACTTCAAAAAGGAGGAGTAACTCAATACAACTGTTTTTTTTTTCATATTGTTACTTTGAATTAAAATGCCGTTAGAATTACTATAGAATTTATTAGAACTATACAAACACGTATAACACAGGTACGAATATAACTGGAAGCAATAAGTCCAAATGTAATGCACAATTCAGTCCGTCACTATATAGCTCATTGAACGTACACGTCTTGCTCGTATCGTAATCATCGCTTGACTGACGGGTGGGTCAGTTCCGTTCGGGAATTGTTTTTATTCTCAACTATACAAATACAATATGCCCTACCTGCCAAGTGCAGACAAAATTTCCAAGAAAAACGTAATCCGCACACCTGGTTAATTATTCCTGCGAACGGCCATAAACTAGTACAATACACAATAGACTGTTTTTCTAAGTAAACAAAAGAAATCCGAAGAAGTTTTATCCGTGCAGGAACGGAGAAAGAATACAATTTCCTGCGGCCGGGCGGCCTGTCGTAAGAGGCGACCAAACAACCCACAGCCAGGTGGTAGGGTATTTGCCCGACTGGATGGCTACCACCCCTGGTCTAAAGTATGTCGCCATAACAACCTTGAGTTGTGTTCCGGCATTAGTGACCAGGTTCCAGTCTCCTTTAAGAGAGCAACAGCGCATTCGTAGCACCTTCGGTGTTGCAAATGTCCATAGGTGATGGTAACCGCTTTTCATCAAGTGGGCCGTCTGCCTGTCTGCTGAACTCCTGCAATAAAAATAAATAAAAAAAAAGTCCAAATGCGGGAAGGTAATAAACTCTGCTCTATGGCAGGGGTGCATTCACTTTTGCCGGCATGTAACAATATGTTAGTTACGCGGTTTCTCCGTCAATTGTGGACCGATTTTCAATAATAAAAAATTATTCGAAGCAGTATACTCCTGAGGTGATGCCATTGTCAAGTCAGTATCTGATGAGTTGATCACAGTGAAATCGGGAGCAATCCCCGAATATTATAGGTATGTACGTGTTTCCATATTTTTTTATAAGCTTTTATATAACTTGCAATGGATGTACCTATGTATGTAAGTTCGGGTGGAATCTTGCAAGTTAAATTTGACCAACTTCCCGGTTTCCGATTGAGCTGAAATTTTGCACGCATGTGTATATCGCGTGACAATGCAATAATATGGTACCATAGATCTGATCGGAAGGTGACCATAGGAACTTCTGTACTAAACAAGATAGACCCGTCGTGTTTGGGCTCGTTTTACTTGTCTTAGCTAGCACTTTGCTGCTACGTGATATCCAGAATCTCAAGAGCTTGTATTTAAAAACTTTAAAAAAAAAACTTATTTCTAAAGCTATCGAAGTATTCGTATAATTAAAAAGTAGAAAATACAAAAACCAAAATCAACTTCAAAAACAAATTAAAATCAAAATAATAAATATTTTCTACAGCATCTTGGAGTCGGTGCCAAGGCATACATAAGAAGAAACAACAATTTTAATATTGTACATTTTTACATTCAACTTCGCACCGATAAGATAATACATACATACATACATACATAGCTTCACGCCAGTTCCCTTGCGGGCTAGGCACGAACAACAGAGCACCGTTCAGGCTTGTTCCTACACACCTCACTCGCTTCTTTGACATTCATAGCTCTTGTCATGCACGCTCGTCTGTTCTTAAGGCTCCTGGCAGCATCCTGATAAGATAATATATATAGGTATAGACATAAGGCCCACACTGCACATGCACTTCCTCACAACACCATCATGGGACAGATACACTCTACATTAGTATAAGTTTAGTATTAAAATTAGAATAAATTTATATAATAAGTCATTCTTAAGGTACACCACAATACAAAAATCACTGAATTAATGTCACACACAATAACAAAAATAAACAATAAGCGTGTATGAACTGTAATAACTTTCATAGAAATTAAGTTGTAACAAAGGGTATGGAACTCGAGTCCGTAGTTGTTAAAAAATAACTTCGCACCGAATTTAAGGTAGTATACAAAATGTTTAGTTTTTGCTTCTTATTTACTTTCGAAGTCTGTTTTGATTTTTGTGATTGAATAGAGGGCTATGATACTGGACGTGATGTAAGGCTCTTGAATAAATATAACTTCCATCTTAAAACTGACTTTTATTTTTACACTATTAAGGGCCGCTTGCATAAGGTTGCTTAAATTTATTTAAGAAACACAAAACGTATTTAACACCCTTAAATATAATTAAAGTCTTGCACAACGCAAAATATGTCGCTAAATACGTTTAAAGAACTGTTAATACGTTTTGTGTAAAACGTATTTAGGCAGTTTAATGTGATTAACTAATTTTATTTAAAGGCGATCGTTATGCAAGCGGCCCTAAGTATCTTTTAGTAGTACAAAGGCTCACTCCTAACTGATTTCAAAAACCGTGTCTTCTTTTCATTTTTGAATTCCCACCAATGAGAGCGAGTTTTATACACAACTCTCATTGGTTAGTCGTATTCTTACGTCCTGGCTAACACAGCTATATAGGCATAGATTAACAATAACAAAAATAGATAATTAAGTTTTTTATTTTTAAATATGATTAACATTGGATAATATTTTGTTGTGGGACATAATGTCATGTAAGAACAAAGCCGCGTGCGAAGTCTTTCTTTATAAAAATATTTGCATGCAGAAATTAAAGCAATCTAATCTGACGTAATAAGAGTGAATAGAAGAAAATTATCGCAATTTTAATTAAAATTAAGCAGAGCATCATAAAGTCTTAAGTGAATTACGCAACGCCCCATCGCTTATCCTGACATTATTAACTTTAATGTTGAATTCGTGATGTCGGCGAAATAAAATATTATCATAATTCAGTGGTATACTTTATTCTTATACTAGCTGTACCCGGCAGACGTTGTCTTGCCCTTAAAAAATAAAAATCTATGAACCGATTGCAGCGCCATCTACCGGGACCAATTGTTAAAACTTACTACTTGAAAATCACAAAAAAATCACCAAAATCGGTCCCACCGTTAAAGAGGTGTTCAGCGGCGCCACCTACTGGGTACAATCGTTAATCTAAACCATCCCGGGATCCACTTGAACAGACACAGAAATAATTTCAATTGCTTTAGCCACTAAGCTTCCACGATATCATAATATTTTACAGCAAAACTAGTGGGGATTTGGGCATTATATCTTCTGAAAGATATCGAAATACAAGAAATTTTAAAACAACATTTCTATATTTTAATAAATTAAATTCTTAACAGTATCATAAAAAGGAAAGTGTCGGGGTGAAGGTAAGGAAAGGAATGCTCCGATGGTTCGGGCATGTGGAAAGAATGCATGATGAAAGAATGACTAAACAGATATACAATGCAAAAGTGGATGGATGCAGAAGTCGTGGAAGGCCACGACATACCTTCCATGATCAAATTGATCGTGTACTAGCAGAAGGTGATGTCAGGAGCCTTAAGAACAGACGAGCGTGCATGACAAAGGCTATGAATGTCAAAGAAGCAAGTGAGGTGTGTAAGAATAAGCCTGAATGGCGCTCTGTTGTGCGTGCCTACCCCGCAAGGGAACTGGCGTGAAGCTATGTATGTATGTATTATGGTCGAATTTCGACCACGGGCGAGCACTAGTATTTTCTAAATACATAATTAGAAGCAAGAGCCAAAATTAGAGTACGTGTGACAAATTTTATTAGGGTGACTCTAGGTAACTTCGGTAATGAGCTCCTTTATAAAAAATAAATTAGTATCACAACATTTGCATTAAAACGAGCAATTTATTTATACTTTTACTTACTAAGAATACGCTTGATATTTTATTAAAATGGAGTATTACGACATCTATGCCGCCCCCGCTACATTGCCTCAAGATTCCACCAACACTGCTTCTTTGAAGGGCGTGAATCTGCGAAACGAGGCTATAAGTAGCACAGTTCAGTTTCATCTAATTGACAATTAGCAGCTGTTTATTTGTAAATGATAATGCAAATAAATAATTATATTCACAGCATAATATCATACAAATATAAAAATTAATGGCATATGTATTGATAAAATTATGTTAAATATAAACTTAAAAATAAACCCAAACTGTACTATATAAAAACTGAAACTAAATAAAAAAGGGAAAAATACCTAAAGATACGTTATTGGTCCCAAACTACTGTCACCGGGAACGTTCCCAAAAGGCTGGCTGCTTTACCACGTTGTATAGCAACGCTTAATCTTTGAGCAAAATAGACGCCAGCCTTCTGGTCGCGTTTTGCGACGTCACGGTAGACCTTTAGAGCGTTAGGACCTCACGGACTCGAGTTTCCACGTCCCACGTTGGGACGCCGCCAGATTGTCAACGCAAGTAGCATCCCATACTTAGGGGCCGCCCATCTTCCAGGGAATGAAGCATCATCCCATCCGGTCTCCTGCCTGACGATGACCTGTGACGTCATCTATTTATATAGGATTCAGGAATAATTCAGAGCTATATTTGTTTCTGGAGAATTGTCATTCCTATAAAAGAAGGAACAGAATATAAATAATGTCATTTTTTCATATATTTTTATATTATTTAATTCGAATAAAACATTTAAAAATATATCCGAGCTAGGTATCTTAGTATTAGGACTAGACAACTCACGCATTAATGCCTATCACACCTAGACTTAAACAAAGATAAAAAAAAAATTATTTCTATAAATCGCCCTACTATAGTCGTTTCAAAGACTCGCCGCCCACTGGGCCATATGATGTGCGAATAGGACAGCGCCTACGCATCTCTCTATCTTACTTACAGACCTAGTGGGAAGCATAGTGACGCATTAGTGTAGTGTCGATATTAATACTGTTACGAGTTGCAAGACTCGAATTAAAATGCCGTTGGAATTATTATAGAGTTTATTAGAACTATACAAACAAGTATAACCCAGTTACAAATATAACCGAACATAATAAAGCCAAACGTAATGCAGAAGGTCGTGATTCCATAAAGCGCACAAAGTCCGTCACTAATAGATATTCCCGCTATTTACACATGTCTCGCTTCGTTCGTGGTTCTCGCTCGACTACCGATCTCTCCATTGGTACATTGCTTTATACTGCACAGATACAATATGTCTGCCTGACGGCGTGGATCGAATTTCTTAGAATCAGTCTGACACACCTGGCTAATGACTGCCATAAAAGATTACAATAGACAATGGGCTATTTTCTAATCACAAATTTTAAACACAAAGTAAATAAAAGAAGTCCAAATGCCGAAAGGTAATAAAGTGTGTTTTTTACGATATGTAGGTGTGAATCCACTTTTGTCGGCATGTAGGTCGTAACACTACTAAGTAAGTAATGTACCGCACGTTTCTTTCCCTGGTGCACCGATGATTTAAGGCAACGCTGGCAACGAGTCTTTGACACAAAGGCAAGAATCCATCCCAGAGGATGTCTAACTAATAGACCAAGTAATCCTGCTAAAACGCGAATAAAAAACAACCGCCAACTCCAAGTAAAAAATTAAAATTCCCCGCATAAAAGCCATTAGCGCCTTTTCAATATTTTATTGTTAATTTTAACGAGCTTTCCCCCGCCTCCCCCACACAGAAATTCTTTAGGGATGATTCTGGTAGGGAATTAAAAAAGTTTCCGCGAGTTCACTTTGTGTCCAATCATGGGGGATGGTTGGGATAGTTAATTGATTGCATATCATCACGGCAATTATGTTCGAGGGTAGGCAGATATGTACTGCTGATATACATCCGGAATTTTGTAAACATTACAATTGAGTTTTTGAATCTTTTTTTGTAATATATTAAATAAATATTTTTATTTAATTTTTATCGTTGTAATTAAAAAGTTATAAAAAATAAAAATATCTTTTTAAACCCAGTACTGAAAAAGAAAAGACGTCGGCAGTTCCCGAACAAACACTACCTAGCACGCGTGTTACGTCGCTATGACAATTTCTACTTATCACTACACACACACAGCTGTATCAGGTACATGTCAGATACATACCAGATACATATCAGACACATGAGAGATTCATAACAGATACATATTAGACACATGTAAGATTCATACCAGATACATATCAGGTACATGTCAGATACATACCAGATACATAGCAGACACATATCAGATTCATACCAGATACATATTAGACACATATCAGATACATAACAGATACGTATCAGATACACACCAGATACATATCAGATACATGTCAGATACATATCATATACAGCTGTGTACTACGAAGCTAGAAGATGGTGTACATAGGAAAGGGATAGGGGGAAGGGAAAGTGTGTCATTAGAACTTACTCAACGCACAAAACACGATTAGCAAGGCCAACCGTTTCACGCCGATATTCTGTGAGAGCGTAATATCGAGCTTAAATTATGATTTCAGTATGGCACTATCAAGGTAGATTTCAGGTCAGTTATGAGCGGGCTGTCAGGAACTTGACCCATGTGTTTATAAGTCAATATTTTTTTGAAGTGAAACTTCTATATAGACGGGGTCTTAGGATTTTTCTGTCACAAAAAAGCGTTACGGCCGCGTGGAAGAGCGGCATAAATTTAGACTAGACGTGGTGAGAGGCGGCATAATGTTAGAGTAGACTATGTTTTTATTGATTCCGGATCGAATTCAGTTTTTTTGTTTGATAAAATAAAATATGTTTAAATAAAAAATGCATTAATCAAAATGTACCCAACGTAACCAAATCATAATTTGCAGTAAACCTGCGAAAAGTCCAAATGCGTGCTGGGACACATACTAGAAGTGAAACTTCAACGGACAAGTGGAAAAACGAATCGCAACAAAGTTTTAACTTGAAGTTTTACGGGCAGATTGTTAATGTACATACTTGTCCAATTTGAAAACCTGCTTTATTCCGTGCAGGAACGGAGAAGGAATACAATTTCCTGCGGCCGGGCGGCCTGTCGTAAGAGGTGGTATGGCATTTTCACGACTGGATAGCTACCACCCCTGGTCTAAAGCATATCGCCATAACAACCTTGAGTTGTGTTCCGGCATTAGTGACCAGGTTCCAGTCTCCCTTAAGAGAGCAGCAGCGCATTTGTAGCACCTTCGGTGTTGCAAATGTCCATAGGCGATGGTAACCGCTTTCCATTAAGTGGGCCGTCTGCCTGTCTGCTGAACTCCTGCAATAAAAACTAATGAGGTGTCTTTGGGACACATGTTTGGAACGAAGTTCTCCTAAAATGTCTTAAAAATTCTCAAAACGTCTCAAAAAGTGTGTCGATAAGCATCGAAAACCATCGAAATTTTATCAAAAACCTATGTATAGAAAGAAATACATAAACAAATAAATAGTATCAAAAACAGCGTATATTATTACACTAATTGATATTTTAGATTTTATTTCATTGCATTAAAGTTGAAATTGTATAATAGCTTACTATAGCAAAAAGTGTCGTGACAACTTTTCGTAAGAATTTTTTCCGTCTAGCCCCCTTTCACAACGCGCGATAAGGAACTTCGTTCCAAAAATATAAAAAAAACCTTGTCCGTTGAAGTTTCACTTCTACCATGTGTCCGAGCATACATTTTTCTTTCTTTCTTAACCCAATTTATTTATGATTAGAATGATATTAACGTACTGTCACATCTTACACAACAAGAGCAGGCTACAGGTCGCTTACCTACGCAATAGAATTCTAGGTATTTCCTTCAGGTGAAAAGCAAGCCTTTGAAATAGTGGCTCAAACGAATCGTCTGTAATTCCCTCAATTTTGTACCCGTATTAAATCTTTTCACGAGAGCTTTTGTCAAAATTGTACAAAAGTATTTTTGTAATCTTTTTATTAAATACATCCATAGATTGAGATTTTATCCGTGCAGGAACGGAGAAAGAATACAATTTCCTGCGGCCGGCGGCCTGTTGTAAGAGGCGACAAAACAACCCACGGCTACCACCCCTGGTCTAAAGTATGTCGCCATAACAACCTTGAGTTGTGTTCCGGCATTAGTGACCAGGTTCCAGACTCACTTAAGAGAACAGCAGCGCATTTGTAGCAACTTTGGTGTTGCAAATATCCATAGGCGATGGTAACCGCTTTCCATCAAGTGGGCCGTCTGCCTGTCTGCTGAACTCCTGCAATAAATATAAAAAATCCACGTGGATGAATTCAGAGGAACAACTAGTCTTAACTATAATCATACTATTGTTACATGCTACTGGGATTTGTATTTAAAATACCATTGCAATTATCAAAAACTTCTTACAAACACAACCGAACAAATACAACTTCTTAACGCACATCACTAGACATCATATCAATTCATTAGCACATCACTAGCAATCATACAAACTAATTTAGCACATCACTATTATCTGCCATTTTTGTCAGCGACGCGTGCGCATGTAACACACAGTGCAAACAGTAATGAAAAATGAAAGAAAGAAAGAAAGAAAATAATGTTTATTTAGAATTATTTAAAATTATTAAAGTATACATAAGAAGTTTAATAAAAGCCAAAACTTAACTAACTCTAAACAGGCCCTAACTCAGCAAATGCTGGTTGATCACAACCAACGCTGGTCTTAATGAAGGTAAAAACAATGCCCAACAGAACTAGTCCAAACCACGGCACGGTATAAGGCAGCAAATCTTGATAGCATAAAACGCGCAAAGTCTAAGATTCTCGTTCCGTAAGTACACTTAGTAAGGCCTCGATCGCAGTTGAGACTCAAATCAGCAATAGCCCACTCTTTGGAATCGTAGAACTCGTCAGCTTAATGGTTTCTAAGAATCTGCAGCGTAATTTGCACAATAAAAAGGTTTATGACGTCCATGACTCGATGGCCTCGATTCTATCCGTGCAGGAACGGAGAAAGAATACAATTTCCTGCGGCCGGGCGGCCTGTCGTAAGAGGCGACTTAACAACCCACAGCCAGGTGGTAGGGCATTCGCCCGACTGGATGGCTACCACCCCTGGTCTGAAACATGTCGCCATAACAACCTTGAGTTGTGTTCCGGCATTAGTGACCAGGTTCCAGTCTCCCTTTAGAGAGCAGCAGCGCATTTGTAGCACCTTTGGTGTTGCAAATGTCCATAGGCGATGGTAACCGCTTTCCATCAAGTGGGCCGTTTGCCTGTTTGCTGATCTGCAATAAAAAATAAAAAAAATGGCCGGCCGGCAAAGACAAAGATATTAGTGACTAACAATAGACGATTATTTTCAATATTAAGACAATTAACGCCAACAAATGACGGCGAATAATGATCGGCAATCATAAAAGGATTAAAGATAACTTAATAAACAGAGATATTAAAACAGCTGGTTGCTTAAAGATTATAGGAATTTTGTCTTCTGGAAACTTCAGTTGTATCACTATCATAAATGCGACAGTTGGGATGAATGTTTGTTGCTCAATGAAGCTAGAACTGCTCATCGGATCTAGATGAAATTTGACACAGAGAAAGATTATGCTCTGGAATAGCACATAGGCTATCTACAGTTCCCATGGGATAACATTAACGGGAGCGAAGCCACGGGCAAAAGCTAGTAAATCAATATGACAATCTTTTCTTAAACGACATAACGTCATGTCCCGTCGTTGCGGTGGCGATGGAATTAATACCACCCGCTTTGGGGTGAACAGGGTTGGGGGTGGCCGACCGTAATTTCCCCTAGGTACATATCGACAAAATTCACTTATGAAATTGTTACATACCATTGGAATTTTAACAATTCATCATTTCACACAAGAGATTGGAACACGACGAGTTTTGATAAGTCCTTCATAGGTTAAGAATGTTAAGGTGGTTTGGGCTCATTCATTGGCAAGCCGAATCACAAAAAAATATATGACAGCAATGTGACTTGTAGAGGCGGTTCAGGTAAATCGCGACGTACTTACATGATCAAATTGAAGATGTTTTAAAAATAGCTCATGATAGATATTGTTACGACCTACACGCCGACAAAAGTGGATTCACACCTGCATACTATAAAAGCACACTTTATTACCTTTCCGCATTTAGACTTCTTTTGTTTACTTTGTGTTTCAAATTTGTGGCAGTCATTAGCCAGGTGTGTCGGACTCATTCTAAGAAATTCGGTCCACGCGGACGGGCAGACATATTGTATCGGTGCAGTATAAAGCAATGGCCCAATGGAGAAATCGGCAGTCTAGCGATAACCAGCCGCGAGGCAAGACTTGTGTACAGTCGGTAATCTATTTAGTAACGGACTTTGCGCGTGTTATTGAATCGTGAATTGCGTTTGCACTGGTAGTGTTCAGTTATATTTGTACCTTTTTTTTTATTGCAGGAGATCAGCAGACAGGCAGACGGCCCACTTAATGGAAAGCGGTTACCATCGCCTATGCACATTTGCAACACCAAAGTTGCTACAAATGCGCTGCTGCTCTCTTAAGGGAGACTGGAACCTGGTCACTAATGCCGGAACACAACTCAAGGTTGTTATGGCGACATATTTTAGACCAGGGGTGGTAGCCATCCAGTCGGGAAAATGCCCTACCACCTGGCCTGTACCTGTTTTATACGTGTTTGTATAGTTCTAATAAATTCTATAGCAGTTCTAACGGCATTTTAATTCGAGTCCTACAACTCGTAACAATATGATCTAACTAAAAACAGCACTGTATTTAATCTAAATGACCGATGGAACTCAAACTCCGCGCCAAAATGAAAAACATTTCTGCTAATCTAATAACAAAAAATAAAACAAATAATAACCATAAACAAAATTAAAAATTAAATAATTAAAATTAATAAGTTGGCGGTAGGCTAAACAAAACTTTAACAATACTCGTTGACACTTGACATCTTTGTCTTCCGTGATCACGGCCACTGAAAAGTGGCCGAAACGTCGGAAAAACCAAAATCAAATAAAATTACCGCGCTTAAAACCGTTAAAACGTAGTTTTATTACAAATAATTGAATTTGGAACCATAAACAAATCATCCATTCCCGATATAGAATGGACACTGGATACTTTTTATCTCGGAAAATTGGATAGTTTCCGGGATAAAGTTAAGGTAAATTTTCCAGTGGTGAATAGCTCTTAGGTACAAATATAACGCAATTAAACCTGTGCTAATGCCTGCTCTCAAAATAAATCACGATTAGAAATAGTATTGTTACAACCTAGGCCCCAACAAAGACAAATTCCACGTACAGATCTGTAAAAGCACATTTTATTACCTGTCGGCATTTGGACTAATTGTAATCCTTTTATTATCGTCTTCTTTTGTTCACTTATTTATTGGCATAGTTATTGGAGAGAACAGCGTATTTTTCTATTGTACTCTTTTACGACCGCTTGCGGCTGCATAATTAGCCAGGTGTGCGGATTACGATTACTAGGAAATTGTGTGGACGTTGCCAGGTAGGCACATTCGCATTTGTGAAGTATAAAACGACGGCCTGATTTAGAGAGGAGTCAGTTGAGCTACGACTACGATAAGGGCGTGACGCATTACATTCGGGAATCTAATAGTGACGGAATTTGTGCGTTTTATGGAACTACGATCTTCTCCGTTACGTTTGAATTTGTTGTGTTCGGTTATATTTGTACCTGTGTTATACGTGTTTGTAGAGTTCTAATTAACTCGATAATAATTCTAACGGCATTTTAATTCGAGTCCTTCTAACTCGTAACAGAATCATATATTTCTTGACAAAAAAATTGGAACGCGTATTACTTCTACTTAACAAACAATATTCTTATAGAACAAAAGTCTAGTTTAAAAATTATTTAAGCCAGGTCAGCTCATATCCTAGATGCTTATTCCGTCCGTCTGAAGAATGTAGCCCGCGAGGTGCATTTATTGCATTTTTGAGTGCATCTTCAATCTTCGTACAGAGTTGCCATACTATGAAAAATAATCTATGGTTTTTTTATTATTCATCTATCCGTGCAGAAACGGAGAAAGACTACAATTTCCTGTGTTAGGGCGACCTGTTGTAAGAGACGACAAAACAACCCATAGTCCGGTGGTAGCGTATTTGGCCGTCTGGATAGCTGCCATCCCTGGTCTAGAATATGCCGTTATAACTGTCAATATATTTTTAATAATATTGTTACATGCCGACAAAAGCAAATGCACACCTGCCTGCCATAAAGAACAGTTTATTACCTTCCCGCATTGGGACTTCTTTTGTTTGTTTTGTGTTTAAAATTTTTAATGAAGAAAAACAGTCTATTGTGTATTGTAATGTTTTATGGCTGTCATTAGACAGGTGTGTCGAACTAATTCTTGGAAACTATTTTTTGGTGTCGAGACATATTATATTTGTACAGGATAAAAGGAATACCCGAACGGAGGGGTGAGGCAGTCAAGCGAGGATTACGATACGAGCAAGACGTACATTTGATAAGCTATATAGTGACGGACTTTGCGCGTGTTATTGAATTGTGCAGTATGTACTGGTTGCGTCCAGTTATATTTGTACCTGTGTTATACGTGCTTGTATAGTTCTAATAAATTCTATAGTAATTCCAACGGCATTTTAATTCGAGTCCCGCACTCGTAACAATATAATTTATATTCGTAGTAATTTGAGTGTCTACAAGTAGTATAAGGATGTTCACAATTTCAACACCAGGCATTGTAATAGACTAATATTGCCATCTTTTAGATTACAAAAAGTACTGTCCTCTTTCTCGGGGGTTGGTACACGCTTCTTCAATAAGATTCCGAATGAAATGTTAGATCTGCCTTTCGCTAAATTTAGAATCAAATTAAAAAGTATATTGCTTAAAAAGGGATTATTTTTTATCGGACTTGACTTAATTTTGTTTGTCCGATAACCTCACAACTTTATCGGGGTTTTCGAGTCCGGGGGGCAACTTGCTCGAGGAAGCTCCCTAGGGGGCTTTACCTCGGCTGGACCGTTGCCATGAGAGGGCGATGAATCTAACGATGCCCACCATAGGGCAACACAATGCAGTAATTGAGAACGGGCGACGGGTAATATAAAGCCCGAGAGGAAGGATCTCGGCGGACCGGGATCTGCGGTTCGCGGCGGCTTACGCTATCTTACTGCCGTTTCGCAACGTGTTTTGACTGGGAGAGAAGAAACAGCGAAAGATACTTCCCAGCAAGACGCCTAGTCTATCCTGTGGGGAGGGCTATGTCTCCTGCCGCCCGAACCGCGGGCGGGCTGATCCGGGCCAGCCGTTTTCTAATAACATCGACCCTGTCCGCGAGGACGTTACGCGGTCGTCGCACGAGAGTCTTTCGCCGAGACTTATAATCGGACGTGGACACGACGAGCGGATTTCGATGGTGCGGCGCGAGATCGAAATACTAAAAAGGGATATTACACTATTGAAGAATATTTAAATGATAAAACTCCATTTATATACCAGCTAGCTCCAGGCTCTTATACATTTTAATTTTTCCAAACATGTAAGGAGTTTATGGAGATATGTTGCAGTACAAACTTTTAGTACGTCTCGTCCTTATTACAACAATAACAGTATTCTTCTTTCCCCTTACTGTGTCTTTGTATTATGGAGCATGCATTATTGCTACAACTCCATTAATTCTTTGAAAAATAATTCTGTAACATACTTCTGTATAAAACCTATAAAAAAAAGAACTTGAGATATAAATACAATAATGTTACGAGTTACAGGACTCGAATTAAAATGCCGTTGGAATTACTATAGAATTTATTAGAACTATACAAGCATGTATAACACAGGTACAAATATAACTGAACACAATCAGTCCAAACGTAATGCGTGATTCAATAACACGCGCAAAGTCCGTCACTACATAGATTATTGAATGTACACACATCTTGTCTTGATCATGGTTGGGCCATTGCTTTATACTGCATCGAAACAATGTGGCTGCCCGCCCGCGTAGATCGAATTTCCTAGAATCAGTTCGATACACCTGTCTAATGATTGCCATAAAAGATTACAATACACAATGGACTGTTTTTGTAATTACAAGCTTTAAACACAAAGTAAACAAAATAAGACAGTCATAAATAGTTTCGATGTTATTAGCTCAAACGTCGGCAGGTAATAAATATGCTTTGTTTACAATTATGCAGGTGGCCCAAATTGTAACAATAAGAAATATAAATAAAAACAATTTTTAGCTAGACGTCTTGCTGACGAGTTTCTTGCCGCTTCTCCTCCTTAACAGCAATAACACGTTGCAAAGCGGTGTACATAGAATAGGAAGTAAATTTAAATTTTAACTTATATGTATGACCTTCAAAAAGCGTTCTCTAGTGGAACTTATTTTGAATAAAAACTTTTAAATTTTCCTTCAGTTCCAATCTCCCTTTAGAGAGCGGCAGCATATTGCTGGCATCTCTGGAGTTGCAAATGCAAAGCCGTCTGCTGAACTCGTGCAATAAAAAACCGATGTCTTTTATCATATCGGATATAGAGTATCCTAAGTATTGATCCAGGATATAAGCTAGCTCTGTGCCGAGTTTATTTTAAACTAGTTCTATACTTATCACGTGATTCTCATGGAGGCATTCCCAGAAGGGGCAATCCAAACAATAATCAACCGGCTTGTGTGGAGACTCGAGCCCAAAATGGCTAATACCCACTAAAACCACCCTCCTCCGATGCCCCGCGCTTATGGCAGGAAAGGCATGAGACTTAGAACGTAGTTACGCCCACGCCGATCCTAGCGCAATAAGTGCCTGAGAAAGCCCCTGGAAGAGCTAACTCACTTCGACGACAGGGGTGAAGACTCCTCTGCTCCCTTGATGCATGAGGGCCCCTGAAGCGGTAATGATCATCGCTCTGCAGCATGGCTTGCACCAGGCTGCCAAGCGAATCAATCGGACCTACTATTGTCTCGAGTTCAAACCTCTGTGGTGCCCAGGCTGCGCACTCGACTAGCGTATGAAACGCCGTGTCAAGCGCGCCACACTGGTGGCATTGGGGTGAAGGCTGACAGCCCGCAATCTGAAGGTCAGAGTCCCGCGTTTCCGCGAGAGCCATCGCAACAGCTGCGGTCGAGTCGCTTCCACCGTATCAACGCCGGCCACAGGGTTTTCCAACTCTACCGACCAAGATTAGCAGAACCGCGCTGGGCGGAGCAGAGCTCGACGCTGGCGGTCGTCGTCGGAAGGGAGGGGTGTTTGGGGAGGAGGTTTGGGAGGAAGGGGAAGGAATACAAGGATTTGGAGTGGATAGGTGGGACACCACTGTCACGGAGTGAAGGGGGGAATGTGACAGTGGCCGCTAAGGGCCCCGGGGACGCATCCCCTTGTACCGCTTCCTGGACGGAGACGAGTCCAGGGCGGCACCCCCTGGGCTCTTGTAAATTTTTCCAGGTGGTAAGATATTTGCCCGACTGGATGACTACCACCCCTAGTCTAAAGTATGTCGCCATAACAACCTTGAGTTGTGTTCCGGCATTAGTGACCAGGTTCCAGTCTCCCTTAAGAGAGCAGCAGCGCATTTGTAACAACTTTGATGTTGCAAATGTCCATAAGCGATGGTTACCACTTTCCATCAAGTGGGCCGTCTGCCTGTCTGCTGATCTCCTACAATAAAAAAAAACGTAGCTAAATAAGCTCTTGTAAAGAAATAAAGTTTTTAATGTTAGCAACACCGACCACAGGCTTAAAGTCATACTGTATGAAAACTACACGCAACTAGCGAGCGTGGAAAAAATGGAAGGTACATAAAAATGTATGCTTATTCACTATGGTAGTAACAAGGAGCCTCTGTAGATCGTCTCCAGATCTCATGTATTATTAAACCAACAATTTTGAGTTGGAAATAGCGAAAACGTTTCAATTATTCATGTGCTTCAGGAAGTCCTGTTTTCGGGGAGATACTGCCTTTCGGCTGCAGTTTTTCTTGTATTCTTAAATGAATTAAAACCCTTTACTAGCCAACTACCTAAAGGAGGAAGATTTCAATTCGATTGTACTTTTTTTTTAATGTTTGTCACGCGATTTCTCGTACAACTGTCGACCGATTTTCATATTTTTGAAGTGACAACTTCTTATGGGAGGGTGAACCGCTTCGTTACGTAACGCGTTATAATTTAAAAAATTAAATGTCATTCTGAAAGTATATCAGAAGTCAAGTAAAGTCAACGAGAAAATAAATTACATATGTAATACAACGTTGTCAGTAACTGTCAATGTCTAATAAAATGATAACAAGTTTGTTACCAAGGATCTGTATGTTCAGGCGAATTTCAACCTAATTGTATTTCATAACTGTAGGAAAATTACCTTATGGTGGGTCATGTTTCAATTGGTCTGATAGTACATATTACAATTTTGATGAAAAAATTAATGTCACCAAAAAATGTAGTCACAAGGTCTTGCACTGATGCTGCATATAGTATAGAATCACGATGTTTTTATGGGAGGGTAAAGCGCTTCGTTACTTAACGCGTTACGGCGCCAGTCTGTCTGGCTTCCCTTTCTCTCACGCATACGGCAGCGGTAGGCAAGCTCCTCCTCTGTCACTCTAACCCACAGCGCTAGCCGTATTTCCGTAATTAAATTAAATAATTATACTAATAATGTACATACACAAAATTCTAATGTACATATTCAAGAATTGTATTATAAATAAGAATAAAATATATTTTATAATCAATAAATAAAAAACATTGATTTCTGAACAACGGGACGAACATTAAATATTTGACAGATAGGAATAGTTTCTAAGGGAAAGCGAAATTGTTGTTTTTACTATATTCCAAGCATTTTTTTCATATTTACTCACGTTTTAAACCTTCAGTGGACTTCCACAAATAATTCAAAACCAAAATTAGCCAAATTAGTCCAACCGTTCTCTAGTTTTAGCGAGACTAACGAACAGCAATTGATTTTTATATATATAGATAAAAGATTTTATTAATAAATAACCTTTCCTTACATTATCATATTAATATACATAAAATTTAAGTAATAACCTAAGCTTTTCTCAAGTTTAAAAATTTCAATATTAAATAGTTCAACTTACATTAGTCGCGAGACGCAGTTTTTTTTATTAATAAAAAATCCTTTCTTAAATTATACAAAATACCCAAAAAGACTCAAAAGAGTATTGAGGCCGACTTTAACTAAAACCGAAGTAGTCTCATTTATTAGATTTTTTTTACCTTGGTCAGGAAACAAATCGGCTGATTTTGAAAAAAATAAACATTACTTATATCATTATACCAAAGCATAGTGTAGCTTGTAAGCGTCAGTTTCTGTGAAAATGTGTCAAACGCTTAGCAAAATTATATACGATACGTTTTAAAGCAGAAGTGCATCTTATCAATATAAATAATTTGTATAATATTGTTACGAGTGCAGGACTCGAATTAAAATGCCGTTGGAATGACTATAGAATTTATTAGAACTATAACACAGGAACATATATAACTGGACACAACCAGTACAAACTGCCCGATTCAATAACACGCGCAAATTCCGTCACTATATAGCTCATCGAATGTACACGTCTTGGTCGTATCGTAATCGTCGCTTGATAATGAAAACATAATCTGCACACCTGCGCAATTATTCCTGCGAACGGCCATAAGCGAGTACAATACACAATAGGCTATTGTCTAATTACAAATTTTAAACACAAAGAAAACAAAAGAGGATAGTCATAAAACAGTTTCAACGTTATTAGCCCAAACGCCGCGGCAGGTAATACATACAGGTATGCAGGTGGCCCAACTTATAACAATATTGTTACAACTTAGCCCCCCCCATTTGAACTCATTGTAATAGTTTTATGATTGTCTTCTTTTGTTTACTTATTTACTGGTATATGCACCATTGTCCTATTGTACTCGATCATTAGCATCATTAGCCAGGTGTTACAACTTATTTCTAGGAAACTGTGGCGACGTTGCCGGGTGAACATACATTTGCATTTGTGGAGCATAAAAGGACGGCCTGATAGAGAGAGGAAGGCAGTCGAACGAGAACCACGAACGAAGCGAGACGTGTGTACATATCGGGAATATCTATTAGAGACGTTTTATTGAATTACGACCTTCTGCATTACGTTTGGACTTGTTGTGTTCGGTTATATTTATACCTGTGTTATACGTATTTATATAGTTCTAATAAACTCTATAATAATTCCATTTTAATTCTAGTCCTGCAACTCGCAACAATATTCTATTCAAATTCGCTCAGACGTGTACCAGTTATAAATGCTTGGAATCAAGATTAATTTTAATTTTAATAAAATATATAATAATGTTAATATAATGCATCTGGTACGTTACAATACGTTTTATTTAAAGACGAATCTAAATAATAACAAAAGATAATATAATAAGAACAAACCATTTAGCATCCATTATTATTCAGTAAACAAAGAATGAAAAGAATCTCGTTTTCCAACTAAGAAAGAAATAATTATTATTTACGAGTTTTACCACTGACGACGATACTTCTGTGTTGTATTCTTTTTATGTGTGAAAAGAATGTATTTAGGGTACCATACTCCAAAATGGTTGAAACATCTTCAATTCAATTAAAATAAAAAAACAGCCAAATTTATAAAAGAGGAGATGGTTGGCAAATACGACCTGTTTGGGATCCGATCATCGAAACTATTAAGTCCCAAACCCAGCAAAAACCAACTGCTAGACCTCCAGACACTGTAAGCTCTTTCTGCGGGCACCAGAACACAAACCAACTTGATTGACAATTTTTATTTAAATATTGTATAAAATTATTAGAGCTAGGCATGTTGCTGAAAAGTTTCTTATGCCGCTTCTTCTCTTCAAGCCACAACATGTTGCGAAGCGGTAGTGAATTAGATTAAGCTCCCATAGAGTAAATAATAACCACAAACAAAATTAAAACTTAATCATCAAAATTAACAAGTTGGCGGTAGGCCACTTTGACAGTACTCTTTGAAACTTGAAAACTTTGTCTTCCATGTTCACGGCTATTGAAAAGTGGCCTTAACGTCGGAATAATGAAAAACAAATAAATCACCCTTAACTGCTTAAAGCAGTTAAAACATAGTTTTTTTTTAATTATATAGTCGCGTATAATTAAGAAAATACTATTTTCAATGTATTTTTTTTTATCAAAGGTAGAGTTTTTAGTGGGTAACGAGTAACGTAAAATACCTCTCATTCCAAAAAATAGAAGTCTCCATGTGGATTCGGAATGAAATTGTTCGTGGAGAAAACTGCTAGAATATCAATATTTCGTTTAGCATATAAATGTGGAAGTAACTTAATTTGTATGTATTTTTTTTCTTTGGTTATTTGCGGCCCTGGGTTATCTGCGGAGCATTTGTTTCGGAACCTGATCCCCCCCCCCTGCTGTATGAAGTGGGTCACTCTGCTCCCCGGGTTGGCCCAGTTACAGAGCGTAGGGGCGTCATGGTGCAGTTACTCTGTACGAGATCCCATGACGCCCCGTAAAAGCGCTATAAATGGGGCGCAGGTTTAGGTTTAGTGGGTAGTTTGGGGGCTGGTTCTCGCGACAGCTTCTTTTTAGAAGCGAGCGTGGAGGACCGGTCGCTGAGAGTCCCACACATCCTCAATGCAGGCCTTGTGCCTGCATTTTGGCCCTTCCCCCGAAGGACCCGAGCATGGTATCCAGAGTGTTCAAAGACATTCCCCCTGCGTTATCAAAAAAAAGAGCTTACTATACTTTAAATACTGAACATGTTTGGCCACACTTGCCATCTAACCTTCAAAACCCAGACAGAGTGTATGATGCGAATGAACCTTAATGAACTGATTTGGAATATGTATCCTTGCAATAAAGATATTTTTGCTGCAGTACAGCTATCTGCCTGCCCACCTGATACAAAGTCATTTTCAACCACCAAAGTGGTACTGGTCACGAAGGAGGGACTAGAATCTTGCCTCTAATGCCAGAATGCAAGTCAAGGTTGTTATGACGACATACTCTAAACCAGGGGTAGTAGCCATGCGGACCGGCTAATGCTATATCGTCTGGCTGAGCGTTGTTTTGTGGCCTCTTACGACAGGCCGGCCGGCTGCAAGTATTAGTATTCTTTCTCTGTTCCTCTATTTATCCCTAAAATAGCGTAACTTCAGCGGGATAATCATTTTAATTACAAACGAATGAAGTCTACCAGTGAATACAGGAAAAAGTATTGCCGTATGGAGTACACGATAGCCTCTAAAAAATCTTAATTAGCCGAAAATAAAATGAATTAGAGCCAACTTCAAGGAGAACGAGTTAGTTTAGTACTAGCACTAATTGCAGTTTTAGGTCTTTATTCAGAACTATCCTAACTAGAATTTTATCCATACAGGAACGGAGAAAGAATACAATGTCCTTTTTTTTTATTGCAGGAGTTCAGCAGACAGGCAGACGGCCTACTTGATGGACAGCGGTTACCATCGCCTATGGACATTTGCAACACCAAAGGTGCTACAAATGCGCTGCTGCTCTCTTAAAGGAGACTGGAGCCTGGTCACTAATGACGGAACACAACACAAGGTTGTTATGGCGGCATACTCTAGACCAGGAGTGGTCACCATCCAGTCGATCAAATACTCTTCTGCGGCCGGGCGGCCTGTCGTAAGAGGCGACATAACAAGGGCATTTGCCTGATTGGATGGCTACCACCCCTGGTCTAAAGTATGTCGCCATAACAACTTTGAGTTGTGTTTCGGCATTAGTGAAGTGTCCCAGTGTCCCTTAAGAGAGCAGCAGCGCATTTGTAGCACCTTTGGTGTTGCAAATGTCAAGGTGTGCAAGCTCCCTTATATAACGCTTATTAATATAATGATGTGCAAAATAGGCAATGTTTATTTAGATTTATGCAAAGTTATACTCTAGTTGTACATTCAGAACGATGCCGGGAAACTTGTATCGCATGAAAAAACGCTGAACAAGTTTAAAGTTTCCAGCCTGTGGTGCCGACTTGGTACTTCTCCATGAATAATACTTCAGGGGATTGCCTCAAGCGCGTAATTTTATATACTTCATAAATACTTGTTATTATACCTCATAGACAGTTGGTCCAGTTTGAATACATAACGAAGATCAAACTCGCTTGAATTTGAATTGAAATTTTCTAACTTTTTGAAGTAAACATCTTTATAAACGAAATAGTTTTTTTTTTAATTGCAGGAATTCAGCAGACGGGCAGACAGCCCACTTGATGGAGAGCGGTTACCATCGTCTATGGACATTTGCAACACCAAAGGTGCTACAAATGCGCTGCTGCTCTTTTATTTGAGACTGGAACCTGGTCACTAATACCGGAACACAACTTAAGGTTGTTATGGCGGCATATAGACCAGGGGTGGTAGCCATCCAGACGGGCAAATACTCTACCACCGCCTCTTACGACAGGCCTCCCGGCCGCAGTAAATTGTATTCTTTCTGCATTCCTGCACGGATAGAATTGTATGTATGTACAATCGAACCAACTGAATTATGACCCACTTTGCTAATAATTCCTTTAAAACCGCCTAAATAGTAAGGTTTATCGTGTGTGTGTTTTTTTTAGTTTTTTATTGTAGGAGTTCAGCAATCAGGCAGACGGCCCACTTGATGGAAAGCGGTTACCATCGCCTATAGACATTTGCAACACCAAAGGTGCTACAAATGCACTGCTGCTCTCTTAAAGGAGACTGGAACCTGGTCACTAATGCCGGAACACAACACAAGGTTGTTATGGCGGCATACTCTAGACCAGGGGTGGTCGCCATCCAGTCGAGCAAAAATACCCTACCACCTGGCTGTGGGTTGTTTAGTCGCCTCTTACGACAAGCCGCCCGGCCGCAGGAAATTGTATTCTTTCTCCGTTCCTGCACGGATGAATGTGTTGCACTTAGGACGTTTTAAACATTAATATAAATGCGTCACTAGGCTCAAAGAACTACGCAATTTTAAACTTTGTTATCATTGTACTAGATATGTTTTAGATAATACAGTAATGATCTGAATCTCGAACTGAAATCTGTCTTATAATTCTAACTCTTTTCATTATAGAAAAAGTATTGTAATTTTAAAAATAAAATGTCACTCTGAAAGTATATCACATCAACATCACATCATGTCACACACGAGTATAGTCGAGTCTCTCCGACCTGTTTAATACAACGTAGACAGTAACTGTCAATGTCTAGTAAAACGATAACAAGTTCGTTACGAAGGAAATGTATGTACAGGCGAATTTCAACCTAATTGTATTTCACAACTGTAGGAAAATTACCTTATGTTGGGTCATGATTCAGTTGGTTCGATTGTACATACAAATAAATTTTGAGAACCTCCTCATTTTGAAGTCGGGTAAAACTGCTACGAAGCTATAAAAAGTTTTAAAATTGTCATCAATATGTTCCAACGACGATACTAAATCGAATTTAATCACATAAAAAACATTGATCGACTAGTCTATGGTGCTCAATTAAATTCAATTAAAACCCAACCAATTAACCAGCCCTAGGGCAGAAAAAATTTACGTTCCTAATGGTCAACTAAGCTTTCTTTTATCGTAACACCATTTTGAATGAAGAGGTGTACCCTTTGCGACGAAAGCAATTTAAAATTCCTTCAAACAAGCGATTTTCAACCCTAACATCCCAACATAAAGCTCGCATCAACAGTAAAAGTTCTCCGATTGAATTGTAAAAGAATCAATTGGCATTTAAAAATCGGCCTTTTTGTAATCAAATGGACTAGAAAGGTTTGAAAATCGGCCATTAACTTAACGAGCCGCCTTTTGTCATATTTCCTTTTGTAATCGCACGCTCAATATTATACAATAATTAAACGGAAAAACAGATTTTCTTGACTAGTTTTAGAAAACTAATAATAGAAAGAAAGATAGAAAGACATATCATATCACTAAAATTTTGAAGTGGGATGTATACGAAATGCTTTTTAACCGACTTCAAAAAAAGGAGGAGGTCCTCAATTGGTCGGGATCTTTTTTTTTTGCTTTTTTTATGTATGTTCACCGATTACTCCGAGATTTATGATCCGATTTACGTGATTCTTTTTTGTTCGACGCGAAATAGCTGCCATTCGGTCCCCTAAAAATTTGACATAGTTTGGCCCAGTAGTTTTCAGTTTAAAAACATTTTTTATGAAAAAAATTCCGTTCCGTTCCATATGTACACCGATTACTCTGAGAGTTATGATCCGATTTAAGTGATTCTTGTTTAGTTTGATGCGGAATAGTTGCCATTTTGTCCCCTAAAAATTTAACATAGTTTGGCCCAGTAGTTTTCATTTTACGAACATTTTTTTGTTCCCGTTTCTTGGGACCTATATTTTTTAACAAGCGTGGCACCTTTCGTAGGTCTACCCATACATAGCTAGACACTAAAAAGTAACAAATAAAATAAAAAAACTTCGTTTAAAAAAACCGACTTCAAAAACTAAAAAGTATAATAAAAAAAAAGTAAAACATAAAAATTACTATATTTAATAATAAAAATAAATTACTAAGCACCGACTTTAAGATGTTTTAGACAATATGTATTAATAATAATAGCTTTAGAAATAAATAAGTTATTTTATACTTTTTAGTTTTTTAGTTTTTGAAGTCGGTTTTTTTAAACGAAGTTTTTTTATTTTATTATCCTGGAAAAAGGAATAGATTCTCCAGGATACCGATTCAAAGTTTACGTGAGCCATGTTGTGCAGTGGTAGTTATTAGTGTGTAATTTAAGGCTTGAAGCGACGCCAACTTGAGGATTTTTTTGTACTAATTTTCCGGTGATAGCGGGCATTTCACAGACGCGGTCGTTTTTCATATACATTAAGAAAAGAAAGACATTTTATTTATGACAACAACAATGCAGAGTATTATCATTATCCGTGCAGGAACGGAGAAAGAATACAATTTCCTGCGGCCGGGCGGCCTGTCGTAAGAGGCGACTTAACCACCCACAGCCAGGTGGTAGGGCATTTGCCTGACTGGACGGCTACCACCCCTGGTCTAAAGTATGTCGCCATAACAACCTTGAGTTGTGTTCCGGCATTAGTGACCAGGTTCCAGTCTCCCTTACGAGAGCAGCAGCGCATTTGTAGCAACTTTGCTGTTGCAAATGTCCATAGGCGATGGTAAACGCTTTCCATCAAGTGGGCCGTCTGCCTGTCTGCTGAACTCCTGCAAAAAAAATTAAGTTTCTCAAATTTTTGTACTCTATAAATTTTGTTTTTCTTTTTATGGGAAGTAAATAAATAAGTAATAATTATTATACATGTATGTCTTGAAAGACCACGAGCCCGGACATTTGGAGGGCTTACGTGGGGCCATGGGAAGACCAACACGTAGAGGCCCTTTGACAAATTTAATGTAAATGTGGCGTGACACTGACCGGCGATTATCCCTGTCTACAGCATATACTAATGCACCCAAGGACAAACCACGGCCAGTGTAGGACTATTGTGGGAAATGAGGACAAAAAGTACCGAGCTATTGGGGTGAACTGCTAGTGGTACTAGGGGTCTGGGAATATGGGGACGGTGACTCGCCACTCCCTACATGGGCCCCAAAAATGCCATAAAGACAGAGGCAACATGGGTGTGAGTGGCTAAGGGGTGTAGAGAGGTGGGTTGCAGATTCACCGAAGCTACTTCTGACGTGATGCCATTTATCACTTCCACCCCTGGAGCTTGAGTCTTAGCTCTAGCGATCTCCACTCCGTGCCGGCCGGTTAAGGCAAGCACGGAAGCGGGGACCTTGCCTTGGCCCCGGAGTCAGGTATAAGGTGTCGCTACTGACCTAAGGCTTCGCCACAAAGCCCCTCTGCGGGAACAAAGCCCCCCTGCGAGATTATTATCATTATATTAATATAAAGACGTTCGATTTTTAAATTTTCAAATTGATTCCAATATTATCTATTGTCAGATAGATTTTTCTAAATCGTTCATTTTTCAAACAGACTCTGGGTGCGGTATAGGGTATGTATTTATTATTTGAGATACAAAGTGAATTTTTGGTAGTTATAGAAAAAAAAAAACACGAAGGCTAAGGCGGGCTCCGCTCTGCTTCGGTACCTTAGGCTTCTATCCTATATTAAAACAGTTCGGATCTGTTCATAATAAATAAATGTACTGTGTATAACTATACTCCACCCCAGATTCTTTGTGTTTACGGCTTGGCAGATAGGCCTTTATGGCTTTTACAATCACACAACTAACACAGTTTTTTTTCATATAGGTTTTGTTTTTATATCCATTCGATTTTTAAACTGTTTAGGCTTTCATAGCCATTGTGACAAAACATAAATAATACGAGCGAAACCATATAGCTGTTTTTATACGTAGATGACTACTTCAACACTATACAATTATCCATACACGTCGCTGTCACAAATTATAACATTTAGTACAGGAAAATCCCAATCACAATACTTATGTTAGATCGTTTGTATAATTTTATTGTGAACCCACATACGTAAAGGTGTTTGCCCCATATGGCCCACGATATAACAATGCGATGCAAAGAGATATCAGCTATAAATACACAAGAAAAGGTGAACAAGTTCCAAGTCGCTCAACGCGCTACGGAGCATGTTAATTTTACATTTAAGCATGGCAACACTAAATAATATTTTTTCATATGTGACATTATAATAAGAAATACTCTTCAACTCAAAATGGCTTCCTTATTTAACGTCAGAATAAGAACAGACGAGCGTGCATGACAAGAATTATGAATGTCAAAGAAGCAAGTGAGGTGTGTAAGAATAAGCCTAAATGGCGCTCTGTTGTTCGTACCTACCGCGCAAGGGAACTGGCGTGAAGTTATGTATGTATGAATGTATTTAACATCCCCCATAATTCTTCACTTTGTTAAATTATCTAACAATAGTTGTGGTCCTTAGCGAGCTATGTTAGGTGTTTCTCTTATAGATAGAAGTGGTTCCAGCCCGCGACTTCGTCCGCGTGAAATAGTTACTTTGGGCTAACGCTAACTTTGCTGCGGTGTTATTTTAAAACTGCGATATCTCCTAAGATATTCATTGAAATCGAATAATGTAACTGGCAATTTTGTTTTAAATTAAATGCTTGTGATGAATAACGTATTTATTTGGATAAGGATTAATATCATGTTTATAGAAACACCTTCGCAAATAATGCTTTATTTTAGAACAAATTTGATTAGCATAAAAAAGGTTATAGTGAGCCGACCTTAAAAGAGAGACATATGTTGTCGCGGACTTTTTTTAGAACTTTTAAAGGGGAACAATTCTATCACACATGATTTTTGCGAAACTTTAATCATTTACTCAGCGCACGCAGCGGAAGCTTTCATAAGGAAAAAAAAACCCGTTTTTAAACATTCTTCATTGGTTCTCCGCTCCTATTGGTTTTAACGTGATTATATATAGCCTATAGCCTTTCTCAATGAATGGACTATCTAGCAATGAAAGAAATTTTCAAATCAGACCAGTAGTTCCAGAGATTAGCGCGTTCAAGCAAACAAACTCTTCAGCTTTATATATTAATATAGATTAGAAATGAGGATTTGTTTTATTGCAGGATATCAGCAGACAGGCAGACGGCCCACTTGATGGAAAACAGTTACCATCGCCTATGGACATATGCACCACCAAAGTTGCTACAAATGCGCTGCTGCTCTCTTAAGGAAGACTGGAACCTGGCCACTAGTACCGGAACACAACTCAAGGTTGTTATGGCGACCGGCCGCAGCAAATTGTATTCTTTCTCCGTTCCTACACGGATAAAAATAAAGGTAATCGACATAATTCGTAAAATTAGCAAGTTGAAGTGACAGTGGGCCTTTGTCGTCTGTATGCTGTATTCCAGCGATAAAAATATATCGCTATAATCACGCTTTCCTTCATATAGGACACGAGAAAGCTATTGTGTTCTAGTGCCACCCAACCAACAATAACAATAACCGTTATCAGTGAAATAACGCACTAATATCGGTGCTTTTACACCAAAACTGTTTTGTTATAGACAGACTCAAATATCTTTGTTGTATATATGTAGGAATATTTGAAGCAGCATTTAAGTATATTTGCCAGGTGGTAGGGCATTTGCCCGACTGGATGGCTACCACCCCTGATCTAGAGTATGGCGCCATAGTAGCCTGGAGTTGTGTTCCGGCATTAGTGACCAGGTTCCAGTCTCCTTTAAGAGAGCAGCAGCGCATTTGTAGCAGCTTTGGTGTTGCAAATGTCCATAGGCGATGGTAACCGCTTTCCATCAAGTGGGCCGTCTGTCTGTCTGCTGAACTCCTGCAATAAAAAAAAGTATAAGACTTGAAACACCGTCCAAAGTACAAAGCTAAGTCTCGACTCTAAAGTCATTGAAATAAGTATTAATTTAGAATAATTATGTAATGTAAAGTGACGGTAGCGTAATGGCTAGCGTACGCGTCCCAAACTCAAAGGGCGCGGGTTCGATCCTGGCCGGAACGCATGCACCACTTAGTCAGTTTTCTGATCTAATGTGCATATTGTTACAATTACCACGTACTAATAACGGTGAAGGAAAACATCGTGATGCAACCTGCACATCGAGATAACCGACGTGTCAAACCTGCCAAGCGGCCTTGGACAAGCGTGGCGGGTATACGTCCGTTCCCCTATAATGGGAGGCCCGAGCCCAGCAGTGGGACATTTATGGGCTGATATTATTATATGTAATGTAACAGATTCTAACGCTTTGGTGTACACATAGATATTGTTACGACCTAGACGCCGACAAAAACAAATTCACATCTGCATACCTATAGAAACATATTTTATTACTTTTGTTTACTTTGTGTTTACAATTTGTGTTTAGAAAACAGCCCACTGTGTATAGTAGTCTCTTATGGCAGTCATTAGCCAGGTGTGTCGGATTTAAAGTACAAACTGATTCTAGGAAGTTCGGTCACGCGGCCGGGCACACATATTGCATCTGTGCAGTATAAAGCAATGCCTCAATTGAGTAACGAGGCAGTCTATCGATAACCACGAGCGAAGCAAGACGTGTGTACTACATTCGGTAATCTATACGTAGTTCTAATAAACTCTATAATAATTCCAACGGTATTTTAACTCGCAACAATATGAAACACCTAGATCTTTGAATATGGTATCACCTGTATAAATTCCTATTCCTTACTTAACATGAAAACTAATTATAGATGTAGAAAACTAGCAGATTTTTCCCTTCAAGTGTATTATAGTACCTAATAATACGTCTTTTTCAATCCATTAGTTCGAATGTGTCGCGTTTATCATGAACTCAAGAAATTAAACGCAGACATTGATATTGTTACAACCTAGGCGCCAACAAAGACTACAAAAAAAAACCGTTATGGAACAAAAATAATATATGTAAGAAGCAAACATAGATATTACATAAATTAGTAGTATTTAATTTATATATATAACAAATGGAAGCTATTCCGCGTCGAACAAAAAAAGAATCACGTAAATCGGATCATAAATCTCGGAGTAATCGGAGTAACATACATAAAAAAAAAACAAAAAAAAAAGAATCCGACGAATTGAGAACCTCCTCCTTTTTTTGAAGTCGGTTAAGAGTCAATTGCTGTTGTGCTGTTGTGAAAATGCGACGTACAAATTCTCAAAATATGCTTTGTGTATAAAAATGTGTAAGGAATGTAATTGCGTCGCAATTTCTTCAAATAAAGTTTTTCTATCTCTCTTTCTGTTCATTAGTCTCGCTAAAACTCGAGAACGGCTGGACTGATTTGGATAAATTTGGTTTTGAATTATTTGTCGAAGTACAGGGAAGGTTTAAAACGTGACTAAAAAAAAGTAAAAACAACAAATTTCGCTTTCCCTTAGAAACTATTCCTACCTGTCAAACATTTGATGTTCGTCTCGTCGTTTAGAAATCAATCAATTTTAAAAGTCGTTCAGAAAACAAATTAAAAGTTTTTTTTTAATTTTTTTGGTTTTGAATGTCAAACATAATAAAACTACGTTTTAACGGTTTTAAGCGCGGTAATTTTATTTGATTTTGGTTTTTCCGACGTTTCGGCCACTTTTCAGTGGCCGTGATCACGGAAGACAAAGATGTCAAGTGTCAACGAGTATTGTTAAAGTTTTATTTAGCCTACCGCCAACTTATTAATTTTAATTATTTAATTTTAATTTTGTTTATGGCTATTATTTAATCTATGGGAGCCTAATCTAATTTACTACCGCTTCGCAACATGTTATGGCTTGAAGAGAAGAAGCGACGCAAGAAACTCTTCAGCAAACATGCCTAGCTCTAATAATTTTATATAATATTAAAATGGGTGGAAGGAAAAACCGTTAAAACGTAGTTTTATTATGTATACAAGTCGCGAAAACTTAAGAAAATATTATTTGAATGTCAAGCTTGAAGCATAAAAAGAAAACAACTAAGCTCAATGAATAACATATATTGTATTTGATTAGAAAAATAGTTCTCAGGGCGTAGGTTGCATGAGAGAAAGGGTTTGCGCCGGCTTATCTACCACACGATACTCTCCTTAAGCTGCGATCAATCCGTGCACGTAGACACTCGACATTCCAGAAAAACGCTGTAGTCGGCGGCAGAAAAAACGCTCGTTTGGGTAGGACTGCAGGACTCTTCTTAGGGTGTACTTGGTCCCTGCGAAGCCATAGGGGTGCATAATTAGACATCACGTCTGTGAGTGTACCCTGACTGCATCACATTCGGTAATGAATCGGTGAGCGAGAGACCGTGGGAGATATGTAATGATTAACTTGGTGATGATGCAGTCAAGGATAATTTACATAAAGCGGACAGACTTGCAAAGCTGCTAATTATTCTATAACGAGCTAACTAATGTAAACAGTGATAATATAACTACAACTACATAAGCTTATATCAACAAAACGGTTACAAAAATATACATTTCATACAAGCTTAATAGGACATAATAATAAACGCACAACTTACCCGATTACGGGGCAAATCAGTTGAATATAAACAAATAGATACGATTCTTTATAATAGAAAAATGAAAGCACTTGTGAGTAAATTATTTAGTTTATAATTATGCGCGTCTTAACGTTCTTGCAGAGACAATCTCAACGGCTCAGTTTTTAACGCTCGCTGTCACTTTTTATGACGTCGTATTAGCGGCCCAATGTTGCCGCGACAAATATAAAATACTTTATTTAACCGTACGCAAAGTCTGATATTCTCTTACGCAATATTGAATATCAAACGATTATTCAATATTGCGGGTAGGTAATTTAGAATTGTCAAAGTCAAATGCGTTTACTGTCTTCTGTAATGACTTAAGACAATTAGGCAGTCAATACAATGTTTACATTATGTGTTTATATAATTTGTAATTAATTTTTATGATAATGTGGTATTTTATAAGTGTGAAGAATCGTCGTGAAGTACTAACTCACATTTGCGGGTACATCTGTCTACTGAACCCTAAAACCCAGTATATAACCGCTTGGTATAAAAATGCAATGCGATTGCATTGAATAGGACAATTCATACATAGAAAGCACCTTAGAATTGTTTAGCAAGAAACAGACGTGACACGAGTCGCGATGGGGTTGCATCCGTGGATATGACGGGCGATAAAGCCCCGAACACATTTCCGCATTATGCCGCGGCGAGACCGCGCGGCACCTGCCCGTGGCACCGGCGCACCGCCCACCGCATTTCCAAATAAAGCAGGGATGGGCAACCACGGCGGATAACTACGCGGATTATCCGCACGACTTATAAAACGCTTCTTCTTCCACGACTCATTTTATATGATTGCACATATTTATTGGTATACCTATATTTATTTATTTATATTCAAATTCATTTATTTGCTTAAATCATGGTACAAAAATTTGAGGTGACAATCGAATATTAGATTCACATGTTTTGCCTATGAGGCGTGCAAATTTTCTTTAAGATGTCTTTTTGCTAAAACACCTTATTACAAAATTAACAAGAACAAAAATCTATCTCAATACATTAATGTCAATCATATGTAACTTGTCAAAATATCATCCTGAAAATTCGTTAACGGAGTAAAAACATTTGTCCAACAGCCATTTGTGTAGATTTTATTTGAAAAGATTTGTGGACAGATATTTAAAGTCCTCGTATTAAGTATGGAAGCGAGAGTTGGGTATGGAAGAGAGAGCATGAAAGTAGAGTAAACGCGGTCGAGATGCGAGCACTGCGCAAAATCTGCGGAGTGACGCTCGCGGACCGCGTTCGTAATACCGAAGTAAGAAAGAGAGTTGGTCTGAAAGAGAGTGTCGGGGTGAAGGTAAGGAAAGGAATGCTCCGGTGGTTCGGGCATGTGGAAAGAATGCATGATGAAAGAATGACTAAACAGATATACAATGCAAAAGTGGATGGATGCAGAAGTCGTGGAAGGCCACGACACACCTTCCATGATCAAATTGATCGTGTACTAGCAGAAGGTGATGTCAGGAGCCTTAAAAACAGACGAGCTTGCATGACAAGAGTTATGAATGTCAAAGAGGCAAGTGAGGTGTGTAAGAATAAACCTAAATTTGCACTCTGTTGTTCGTGCCTACCCCGCAAGGGAACTGGCGTGAAGTTATGTATGTATGTATGTATAAAAAATTACAAATTTACAATAAATATTATTCATTTTACAAAATATTATGTCAATAAGAAGACATTTTTATATAATAAATAGCTGTGCCCGCGACGTCGTTCGCGTGGAATTTGTTTTCAAGACCCCCCGATTTTGAAAAATTCTTTGGTGCTCCGCTCCTATTGGTTTTAGCGTAATGATATATAACCTATAACCTTCCTCAATAAATGGGCTATTTAAAACTGAAAGAATTTTTCAAATCAGACCAGTTATTCCTGAGATTAGCGCGTTCAAACAAACAAATTCTTCAGCTTTATATATTAGTATAAGATATACATTTTAATTTAAACGTGATAGCACCATGCTGGATTTTATTATCTTGATTACAGCTTTTGAGCCGGATCGATGGCTGAAACGGACGGACTTTGTTGCGCTTAATAAAATGATAAGTCATATATACATGTGTATATATGTAATAAAACGACTTTTTAAGCGTTAAGCGCGGTAATTAACCTGCCAGCAAACTCAGCAAAAGCCAACTCAAGTCACTATGAGCTATTTCTGCGTGCACCGGAACACAAACCAACTTGATTGACAATTTCTTTTTACTTTACCTTCCACCCATTTAAATATTATATAAAACTGGCTGATGTCCGCGACTTCGTCCGCGTGGTGCGGTATTTTTTAACGGGAACTCTTTAATTTTCCGGGGTCAAAAGTATCCTATATGTTGACCAAGGATATAAGCTACCATCATACAAAATTTCATTTAAATCGGTCCAGTTATTTCGGAGATTATCCGGTACAAACAGACAGACAAACAGAGAAACAAAAAATTTTAAAAAATCTAAATTAGTTTCTATTTCACTTCTTACATCCCCCTGACTCAGTTTTTAGCAAAATTTTTTATTATACAGAAATTCGGCCTCTACAATTTTATTATATGTATAGATTAGTATTAGAGCTTCACTTCAAGTCACAACATGTTGCGAAGCGGTGGTAAATTATATTAAGATCCCATATAGTAAAAATAGCCAAAAACAAAATTAAATAAAACTTTAACAGTAGTCATTGACACTTGACATCTTTGTTTTCTGTGATCATGGCCACTGAAAAGTGACCAAAACGTCGGTATAATAAAAGTCAAATAAATAACCGCGGTTAAAACCGTTAAAACGTAATTTTATTATGTATACTAGTCGCGAAAACTTAGAAAAAATTATGTATATACATGTCTTATCTTTATTAGATAGTGATGCAAAAGTGGATGGATGCAGAAGTCTTGGAAGGCCACGACACACCTTCCATGATCAAATTGATCGTGTACTAGCAGAAGGTGATGTCAGGAGCCTTAAGAACAGACGAGCGTGCATGACAAGAGCTATGAATGTCAAAGAAGCGAGTGAGGTGTGTAAGAATAAGCCTGAATGGCGCTCTGTTGTTCGTGCCTACCCCGCAAGGGAACTGGCGTGAAGTTATGTATGTATGTATGTATCTTTATTAGAATTATTACACACACACAAACACTCACACACACATTACCATAAAATTAGTATGTAGTTAGTTTTAACTATAGAATGGAGTACCAGTGGTCTGTAATACAGATCTGTACTGACCTACAATAGGCACTAGTACAACACAATGAAGTAATGAAGATTTCCGCAGTTTTTTTTATTAATAACATTTTTTATTATTTACCTCATTTTACGAAAAAAAAATCCGGTATAATGACATAAAGCTTATATATATTCAAATTTAAATTCAAAAGTTTTTATTCTGAATAAGTTCCACTGGAGTACAGTTTCTGAAGGTTATAGATGTAAGTCAAAATTTAAATCTATGTAGTGGAACACTTACAAGCCAATAGATGGCGCTGTGCAATAATTGATGTCATAAACGTTTCCCGAAATATACAAAGAATATATACAAAATTTCAACTATAACAGATGGGCCTAGGCCTGCGAGGAACAACATTAGCCTCGCTGGAAGATCTTCCTTTGAGACGGAGGAGCATTCCATCTCGCTCCTCCACCCTATCGGGGCTCACCCTTCACTACAACAACTTTCAATCTTCAATAATTTCATTCAACCTTTAATCAAGTAACTTCAACTTTCAATAACTTCAAGATCTCAAACTATCATCAAGCAAGCCTCCAACTCCATAGGACATCAATTCAACCTCAACCTCAAGCACCGTCATCACCATCACCATCACACTCTCCGCATAACTTAGACACCGAGTATATCCTGCTAGCTTCCACTGCCAATCATCACCGGTAGCCACTATAGGGTTAGATCGCACATCTGCAACACGATGTACCTCCATCCCTACTACCACGGCTACGCACTCAGGCGACTTCGGCAACCAAATCACGGCTGCTGTATGCTGCTTCCTGTGGATGGCCACCACTCAACAGCCAACACAGTCCAGCCATGTGAACCGCTCGAAGCTAATCGCCCACTCCAACCGTCTTTCCATACGCATTGGAAACCGACACACGAGCTCCTGCTCTCCCGACTCACTGGGACAACCAATAAAGTTCTGACTCACTAGAACTGCATCCAGTCCGACTCACAGGACTGCCAAGTAATAAATGAATTGGCATACTACGAGAATCACTGATAGCTGAACAACTCTCGACTTCATTCGTCTACCATCGACTTCCAGTCTCAGCAAGGGGGTGTGTAGTGGAACACTTACAAGCCAATAGATGGCGCTGTGCAATAATTGATGTCATAAACGTTTCCCGAAATATACATAGAATATATACAAAATTTCAACTATAACAAATGGGCCTAGGCCTGCGAGGAACAACATTAGCCTCGCTGGAAGATCTTCCTTTGAGACGGAGGAGCATTCCATCTCGCTCCTCCACCCTATCGGGGCTCACCCTTCATCTACTTCCTATGCTATACACACACAGCAATTCGTCTAGCTAAAAAAGTTTTTTTCTACATAATTATTCGGACCTAATTATTCCGATCCTATCTTACTATCCACATACTTTTTTCTTTTTTTTTCTTTATTGCATGAGTTCAGCAGACAGGCAGACGGCCCACTTGATGGAAAGCAGTTACCATCGCCTATGGACATTTGCAACACCAAAAGTGCTACAAATGCGCTGCTGCTCTCTTAAGGGAGACTGGAACCTGGTCACTAATGCCGGAATACGACTCAAGATTGTTGTGGTGGCATACTCTAGACCAGGGGTGGTAGCCATCCAGTCGGGCAAATACCCTACCACCTGTCTGTGGGTTGTCGTCTCTTAAGACAGGCCGCCCGGCCGCGTCAGGGAGGAGGGGGTTTTTAGTGGGTATTGGGGTTGCTCGCCCGTGCAGCAACGCTCGGAGTCTTCCACACTATTCTGTGACGTCGATCGCGGACGGAGCGCTGCCAAGAGCATACTATTGCTGCAGTGTTATCGCCCCCGACCGACGCGTGTCGTTCCCCTAGCAACGACCCAGTTTGTGCGTAAATCGGTTAAGCATTTTCCCTCGCCTCAAAACCAAAAAAAAAAAAAAAAAAAAAAAAAAAGGCCGCCCGGCCGCAGGAAATTGTATTCTTTTTCCGTTCCTGCACGGATAGATATCACGAATATCCGACGAATATCCATCAGCAGATAATGATTTTATCCGCGGATTTAAATTTGTTTTCCCCTCACTATCCAGAAGTACCCGCCGCCTTACATTAGAATTCGAATCGTTCTATCACCGTTCCTGTAAACAACTGTTTATTTATGAAGTCATAAGAATATACCCGCAACAATGTTTTAGTTTTTACTCACATTTCGACTCTACAATGTATACCTAAATCTATTGTTACGAGCTACAGGACTCGAATTAAAATGCCGTTGGAATTACTATAGAATTTATTAGAACTATACAAACACGTATAACACAGGTACAAATATAACTGGTCACAATCAGTACAAACTGCACGATCCAATAACACGCGCAAAGTCCGTCACTATATCACTTATCGAATGTACTACACACGTCTTGCTCGTATCGTAATCGTCGCTTGACTGTCTCTCTCTGCAATGGGCCATTGCTTTATAATGACCTTTCTTCAAAATATCTCCTATTTAATCATGGTAATCATCTCTTTCAAACACCATAACTTTCGTCATCTCTATATTAATTTTCATACCCTTATTCTTGAAAGATTCGCCCATAATTGTTATCATCTCCTGTAACTGTTTTTCCAACGATGCAAGTATAACCTGATCATCGGCGTAGAGAAGACATTTGATGAGTAACCCGTTCATTCATATACGTCAGTCTGTCTGTTATACGTGCAGGAACGGAGAAAGAATACAATTGCCTGCGGCCTGTCGGAAGAGGCGACTTAACAACCCACAGCCAGGTGGTAGGGCAATTACCCGACTGGATGGCTACCACCCCTGGTCTAAATTATGTCGCCATAACAACCTTGAGTTGTGTTCCGGCATTAGTGACCAGGTTCCAGTCTCCCTTAAGAGAACAGCAGCGCATTTGTAGCACCTTTGGTGTTGCAAATGTCCATAGGCGATGGTAACCGCTTTCAATCAAGTGGGCCGTCTGCCTGTCCGCTGATCTCCTGCAATAAAAAAATATATATATACGCAAATATTTTTAAAATGTAGCTAGTTTAGTATGTGTTTCATATACTCAACTCCCTGAAATAATAATCTACATACACTCGTAGATTAGTGTATAGAGATGCACTGGTGGTGTTTAGGTTAAATCAGTAGTCTAAGCCACCTGCGAGAGCGGGATTAGAGCGCCTCCGCCCGAGATTGGCTCCACAGACTCGCTTCCCGTTCGTTCTATTTGTAAAGACACCTACTATCAAGAGATACATACATGTGATCACGCCTTTTTCCCATGGGGGTAGGCAGAGACTATAGATCTCCACTAGCGACGATCCTGACAAACAACTTTCGCTTCATCTACTTTCATTAACCTCTTCATACATGCACGTTTATTTGATATGCTTTTTATCTGACCTCGTTTTAACACTTCTATTATTTGATCATGGTGTGTACGTCGTGGTCTACCGGTACCAACTCTACCATTCACAATACTGTCATACACTTGTTTTGTGATTCAAGAGATTTGTGTATGTAATTTGTCTATATGTGTTGTGTAGCAATGTTTAGGACGGCTAATCGTTCACCGATCGGCTGGTTGTCTCAAATATGGTTTTTTCACACTCAGATCCTCCTCCATTGGTTCTACGTGACTGACCTAGCGAAGGTGGCAAGCCTTTCCCTCTCCAAGTATGGACTTGGCTGCGAGGGTTTCGGTTTCGGAGTTTGCCGTTTAACATTCCTTCACAGAAATTGATCCCCATAAGTGATTCCATCTCGTCGTCGTCGTCAGCCATACGCAATCCATTGCTGGACGTAGGCCTCCCCAAGTCGGCGCTACTCGTCCCTGTCCTCTGACTTCATCATCCAGCGCCTACCGGCGACCTTGCGCCTGTCGTCCCAGTCCCAAATTGCAGCAATGCGGCCGATCTTTGAGAACAGAACCAGGAAAGCTTTTCATCCAAATATTGTGGAGCTTGATGCTAACTGCTTCAAGAAACAATAGTGCCAGATTTTCGATTACATATAGACCTACTAACTAGACCACCAACCTACTACAGGCCCTGATTTAACATACATACATATATACATAACTTCACGCCAGTTCCCTTGCGGGGTAGGCACGAACAACAGAGCGCCATTTAGGCTTATTCTTACACACCTCACTTGCTTCTTTGACATTCATAACTCTTGTCATGCACGCTCGTCTGTTCTTAAGGCCCCTGACATCACCCTCGGCTAATACACGATAAATTTGATCATGGAAGGTTTGTCGTGGCCTTCCACGACTTCTACACCCATCCACTTTTGCATTGTATATCTGTTTAGTCATTCTTTCATCATGCATTCTTTCCACATGCCCGAACCACCGGAGCATTCCTTTCCTTACCTTCACCCCGACACTCTCTTTCAGACTAACTCTCTTTCTTACTTCGGTATTACGAACGCGGTCCGCGAGCGTCACTCCGCAGATTTTGCGCAGTGCTCGCATCTCGACCGCGTTTAATCTACTTTCATGCTCTCTCTTCCATACCCAACTCTCGCTTCCATACCAGCACCGCGTTGTGTATGGCGAGCTGGGCCTTCTGGCTGAGGTTCTTAGCGCCCTGATTTAATAGTAAAACGTAATACCAAGTTACAATACACACGGAGACCAGATCCTAAGACAACATGCGTACATATCCGCAGTGTAATCCGGAATTGAATTGGTGCATTGAGCGTGTGGCGTACATTTGCGCATACAACGATCGCCGGGCGTCAATAGTCGGCTTGGGAGTCGTAACGGGGGACATTCCCGGGCTAATATAGGAATGATAGTGCAGGGCTGTGCTGCAGGGTTATTCTTATATAGAGACGGATGTAAAGAGAAGCATTATTGTAATGGCTTAAGTAGGGACAGATGGCCGGAGTAATATTTTTTGGAAGTGGTAAGGTTTCACCCACGCTCTGTCCCGCTCCCGTGGTATATAGTGTCATGTTATATATCCTATGACACTCCCTGTTAACGTAGCTTTCTAACAGTAAAAGAATTTTTAAAATCGGTTTACTAGATCCAGAGATTACCTCCTACAACGTCACAAACTCACAAACTTTACGTCTTTATAATATTAGTATAGAAGAAAAGAAAAATAACCCCTAAGAAGTGAAAAGCCCTTAAAAATGTTATAAGTAATTTTTCCACTCAAAATACCTATCCATGAATATCCGTAACGCCATCTAGCGTAGAAAGAATTAACCATAAGTGCAGCATGTTAAAGTTGTTGTGGCATTTATGTATGACCCGCAACTAATTTTTATTTTTGAAGTGAAACTTCTTTAAAATCATTGTGATTTGAAACTCGATGACACGAAAAAGCGACTCTAAAAGAGATAAACACATAAATCTGTAAGACTAAGCCTGCGAGAGAATGAGATAGAATACATTATATATAAACACTGTGCTCGTACAGATAGAGTTGGAAATGTTTTGAAGTTTTTGGCATTTGTACTTCTTTTATTTACTTTGTGTTTACAATTTGTAATTAGATAAACAGCCCATTGTGTATTGTAATCTTTTATGGTAGTCATTAGCCAGCTGTGATTCTAAGAAATTCAGTCCACGCGGGCGAGAGACATATTGTATTTGTGCAGTATAAAGCAATGCCCCAATGGAGAGATCGTCAGTCGAGCGATAGCCAGCCGCAAGGCAAGACTTGTGTACATTCGGTAATCTATTTAGTGACGGACTTTGCGCGTGTTATTGAGTCATGCATTACGTTTACACTGGTTGTATTTAGTTATATTTGTACCTTTGTTATACGTGTTTGTAGAGTTCTAATAAATTATATAGTAATTCTAACGGCATTTTAATTCGACTCCCGCAACTCGTAACATACTAAATAACTTGTTTTTAGAAACCGACTTCAGGAGTAGCTTAAGAATATAAAAGAAAACATATTTTCTATAACATCTTAAAGAGTTATGAATGTCAAAGAAGCAAGTGAGGTGTGTAAGAATGGGCCTAAATGGCGCTCTGTCGTTCGTGCCTACTCCGCAAGGGAACTGGCGTGAAGTTATGTATGTATGTATATATAGCGGTCAGCATTTTTACGGTTACACTTTTTTCGTCTAGCTCTCATTCGAGCAACGCGCGATAAGAAACTTCGTTCCAAAAACAACCACAAATTTGCAAAATGCACCGACTTCAAGACGCTGTACAAAATAATCATTTCATACTTTTTAGTTACTATTGAAGTCAGTTTCTTGAGAGCCCCCCCTGACCCGGTCGACGGAGCACACCTACTCCCGTGCCCCGCATACCGCCGACGCCCATAGCTCACACAATTAGCAGCTAGGCGTCGGGCGGTACGCGGAATATAGGAGCGGCCTTGGAGGCGAGATTAGCTTAGGCGTGTTGCTGGAGAGTTTCTTCCGCCGCTTCTTCTCCTCCAGCTATAACACGTTGCGAAGCGGTAGTAATGATAGACTAGGATCGGCTCCGCCGGCGGAGTCGATAATTGGTCCCCAAATAATCACTTCAGCCTGTTGGCTTAGCTCATTCAGCCTTTTACGGCTAAATCTCAATATAGAGTCAATCCCCCGCAGCGGTCGAGCCGAGGTCGAACCTCACAGGAGGTGCCTCCTCGAGCGCGCTGCTTCCGGGCTGAACGCCTCGCTCCCACGGAGTCGGGAAGCCCCCAAAGTCCGGTATCGCTGAAACAGCCATCTGCGGCTATTCAGCTCGGTCCAGCTCCAAAAAAAAACTGTTAATTCTTCAAATACAATTCTCATTGACGACTTGCCACTGTCTCTCTCGACTCTCTCGCATAATTTGTCATTACGTACTTCTTAATGTTATTTTGATCCATGTAAATAGTTTTATAATAATAATCATACAGTCCATTATATCGAGTTTAATTTCCAAAGAAGAAGCAACTGCCACAAATTGTTTGCTAGAAAACTTGTATGTAATGCTTGGTATAAATATGGCGACAACCCTATCAAAATATGCTGGTTTAAAATACAGCCGGTATGTCCAATATCGCATTATAATGTGACATTATGGTGTTTCGTGGCTGTGGCGTACCACTATTCTGCGTTATTTTTATTAATCTAATGTGGTTTCCCGGCCATATCTTTAACGGAATTTAACAATTATACCGTGGGCATTGATTTGTATTCTTTTTTTACTTTTGCCCATTAAGGTTACGTTCCAGAAAGGCCTCACAACGACCACTTCCACCAACTTGCTGACGTTACAATCTTAAACTCTAGTGGAATAAACGACGAAATACACAAATGTCATTGGTTCATTTGAAAATGGCGCCTTTTTCTATGTCAAGAGATAAAGAGAATTAATGCTCTGTGGTCAACGCCCACTTCGACCCACCTCTTGACATGTGTCGTAGTGAGCGTTGTGTGAAAGAAAATGATGACGTCATTAGTAATGTTTTCGCCACGACCATAACGTCCGCGATCGCCTTATGGAACGGCAGACGGAGCATTTTGTGCGTTGTGAGCTAGTCTAATGGAACGCGCTGACTGTCTATTATCCAATTCAAGTACTCGTCGGTTAATTTTTAAACAGCTATCGTCAGCTCCGATTCAAAAATAACGGGGACCAGCTCATTGTAGATTCCGTAAGCGGCGAAATGCGTGGCTTGCAGCTAAGTAATTTATCCGGGATCCGTCCCGGCCACATCTCGGATTTAAAATAAAGACGTCATTAATATGCGTCGCCCGGGCACCAAATAGCAACAAGCGGGGCCAAAGAGTATAAGGAAAAACAGGTACGACAGTTCTTTATGAATTTTTTTTCAACATATTTGCTCAATAAATTCATTTACGAAGCCTTGTTACATTGTTGGTAATTTAATAACTACTCACCCCGCAATGGAACGGGCGGAAAAAGACTTATACCAGGGAGTTTCACATTACGAAAATAAATAAGCTGAATAATCGAACCTCCTATGGAAGGGCTTTTTATCAATAAATTTGTCTCACTTTAATAGTATCGATAAAATGAGACGAAAGATGTAGTTCTAATCTTCACCACGCGCACATGGCGCCATTAGTTTGTTTCCTTACCTATTGTATGGTCTTCTCGCAAATATGTTGAAAAATGTTGTATGACACAAATGCGGTTGTTGGTTTTCGCAAACTTACCGCACTAGTATCACAAATAACGATTACTATCATGTGACAGCGCAACTTCGTTCGCGTTGCCATTTTTTGTGCAGGATTCAGCTGAATAGCCGCAGATGGCTGGTTCAGCGATACCGGGCTTGGTGGGCTTCCCGGCTCTATGGGAACGGAGACGTTCAGCCCAGAAGCAGCGCGCTAGATGAGGCACCGCAAGGTCTGACTTCGGCTCGACCGCTGCGGGGGGATCACTAACGGATATTTTTTTTTTATTCGTCTCCGGCAGACGAACTATATCTGTCCGGCCTTTTGGAACGAAGTGCCTTATCGCGCGTTGCGAAAGGGGGCTAGACGGAAAAAATGAAGAGCAAAAGTTGTAACGACACTTTTTGCTATAGTTGTAAGCCGCGCGGCGTGCGCGTGTTTCTCTGTCTGTCTCTCTCTCTCTCATAGAAAGCAAGCCAGTTATTTTCGTTTCGTCTTTCTGTTTCGCATTGAACAGTGTGGTGTCGCGACGATTATTTTCGTTGAGTGTATACAGGTTTTTTGTACATCATAAATAAATAAAAAAATATTATTATAACTTAAAAAAAAAATACAATTCTTTCACTAATTAATCGAAAAGAACTTCGTTCTATCCGGGTGTCCCTTGACACCTCTCAAGGTTTAGTTTTTTTTTATCTTTTTTGGGTTTTTTATTCTTTTTTGTATATATTTTATTGGCTTGTCTTTTTTCCTTTATATTTATTAGGAAAAAACTTTACAAAAACGTATTTAATATAATTACAGCCTTATCTATTTACTATATCTATCGTATTTATTACAACTAGATTTTTGCTGACTTTTTTATCTCACATAATAATAAATTAGTCTATATATACTATCTATATTGTTATTCGTGCAGGAACGGAGAAAGAATACAATTTCCTGCGGCCGGAAGGCCTGTCGTAAGAGGCGACTTAACAACCCACAGCTAGGTGGTAGGGCATTTGCCCGACTGGATGGCTATCACCCTGGTCTAAAGTATGTCGCCATAACAACCTTGTGTTGTGTTCCGGCATTAGTGACCAGGTTCCAGTCTCTCTTAAGAGAGCAGCAGCGCATTTGTAGCAACTTTAGTTTTGCAAATGCGCACCTGCCTGTCGTAAAAGCGCGGTTTATTGCCTTCCGGATTTATAAAACTTCAATAATGTAACTTAATATGTAAAAAAATCGAAATGTGTGCTGGGACACATAGTAGAAGTGAAACTTCAACGGACAAGTGGAAAAACGAATCGCAACAAAATTTGAACTTGAGTTTTTCAAATTGGACAAGTACATTAACAATTTGCCTGTAAAACTTCAAGTTAAAATTTTGTTGCGATTCGTTTTGCCACTTGTCCGTTGAAGTTTCACTTCTACTATGTGTCCCAGCACACATTTCGATTTTTCGCAGATTTACTGCAAATTATGATTTGGTTAGGTTAGGTACATTTTAATTAATGCATTATTTAAATTTATTTTATTTTATCAAACAAAAAGAACAGAATTCGAACCGGAACCAAAAAACGCTTCCATAGTCTATCTACTCTAAAATTATGTCGCCTTTCACCACGTCTAGTCGAAATTTATGCCGCTCCTCCACGCGGCCGTAACGCTTTTTCGTGACAGAAAAACCCTAAGACCCCCGTTTATATAGAAGTGTCATTTCAAAAATCGACCAAAAACCACCCATGCAAAGCCGGGACGGGCAGCTATAGTCGACGCATTTTAAACTGAGTCGTCGGGCAATAAACGTCACTGACAGTAGGAATGTCCACGCAATGCAACCCGTTATCGATACTTAGCTACCTGCGCACGCGGGGTCGATGCATTATCGTGACCTTCATTAGCACTCTGCCTCCTGATTGGTCGTTACGTTTTGAAGAAATTAAATGGTGACATTATCGCTCAAGCTCGGGCTGTAATTAAAAACTTTTATTTTCGCGAAAAATTATTCCTATTAACACTTAACATCATTTAGCATATCGATCGAACCTATCCCGTTATCGATATGCACCTCTACAATTCTTACGCACATCACTACACCTCTCCATAAGACCTGTAAGTGCGAACGAGACAGACAGATAAATATGATTTATGACCCGAAGCCTCAGTTCATAATGCGTCGACTATAGTTTTTTTTTTTATTGTTTTCTTTTTATATATTATTGATCTAAAGAAACACATATTTACATTGTATGTAGTAAGATAATAAAGTTCAATTCTGGCTTCAAAAACATGGCCACCACAACTACTAACTAATTCATATTTATTCTTTTGATATTAAAAATGCTTTAATTACCTACAGCACGTATAGACTGAGACGATATTAAGTAAATAAAAGTGAAATATTCTTTATAATGAGGTTTGTGCTCTTTACGACGTCTTGGAGTTAATTAAACCCATGTTGATATAACTGTGTTAATACAGAACTAGAACAAACTCCGCTCTTCATTACCGTACCATTTGGTCAAATATAATTAAGCGCAATTTATATGGAATATGTCTTTTGAATCATTTTTTGGCAAAGAATACTTACGGCTCAAAATTGAGAGGTATTTTTTTGGATTTCAAAACTTACACATGCCTAATAAAGGCTTGTAGCAACGCCAAAGTCCTTGAGATTTTTTTGGGCGATAATAGGTGTATTTAATACGAAGATGACTGTCAGGCGAGAGGCTTACATTTGAATGCGAAGAAAACAAAGGTTATGGTGTTTGGAAGAGAAGAAACCAGAACGAATTCAAGGATAATGGTCGATGATGTTATACTGGAGCAGGTGAATGAGTTTGTATATCTTGGATGTGCTTTTAGCAGGGACGGAAGGTACACCGCTGATATAGAAAGAAGAGTGAATTTGGGAAATAGTGTGAATGGAGCGTTAGGTAAACTTCTAGGCGCTAAGAACCTCAGCCAGAAGGCCCAGCTCGCCATACACAACGCGGTGCTGGTACCTACGCTCACGTATGGAAGCGAGAGTTGGGTATGGAAGAGAGAGCATGAAAGTAGAGTAAACGCGGTCGAGATGCGAGCACTGCGCAAAATCTGCGGAGTGACGCTCGCGGACCGCGTTCGTAATACCGAAGTAAGAAAGAGAGTTGGTCTGAAAGAGAGTGTCGGGGTGAAGGTAAGGAAAGGAATGCTCCGGTGGTTCGAGCATGTGGAAAGAATGCATGATGAAAGAATGACTAAACAGATATACAATGCAAAAGTGGATGGATGCAGAAGTCGTGGAAGGCCACGACACACCTTCCATGATCAAATTGATCGTGTACTAGCAGAAGGTGATGTCAGGAGCCTTAAGAACAGACGAGCGTGCATGACAAGAGTTATGAATGTCAAAGAAGCAAGTGAGGTGTGTAAGAATAAGCCTAAATGGCGCTCTGTTGTTCGTGCCTACCCCGCAAGGGAACTGGCGTGAAGTTATGTATGTATGTATGTATGTATGTAATACGACTAGTGATCGCCCGTGCTCGAAATTCGACCATAATAATTAATGTCAAAGACTATACCTCTATAATTACAGATTTCGCCACTGTTAATTTGACTTGAACAATAAACAAAAGAGTATGTATGCATGTGTGTGTCAAATACATGGTAGGGTGTGTAATGTTTTTTTATTGATTTAATGTATTTTTATGCATAATTAAAAAAGGAAATATTATCATTATGCACTCCTTCTCTATATAAACTATAAGTGTGCGAAATTTCATACTCCTCCGTCCGCGCAAATTTCGTAAAAATGAGTACAAAGTTTTTGCTTCACGCATTATTAATATTGATTATAATTTAAAAGTATGAGCGCTAAAATAGGATACTACTATCTTGCTTTAAAATATCATGCCAAACAATAATCAGTAGATATGTTAATAAAACTACGTTTAAACGGTTTTAAGCGCGGCAATTTATTTGTTTTTCCGACATTTTCCGCGCTTAAAACCGTTTAAACGTAGTTTTATTATGTACACAAGTCGCGAAAACTTAAGAAAAAAAAGTATATATGTTATTTGACTCTTTTCAGTTATGACGTCATAACTTGTTATTCTAATAAAACTCTAGGCGGCTTCAGCGTTTTGTAAGATGATAAGAAATGTCTTACTTAACTTAATTACCCTATTCTATTCTCATGATCATATAACATTGTTAGTATTCTTCAGCCAAACTCAGTCCACTGCTGGACGTAGGCCTCCCCAAGTACACCGGTCTCCCGTCTTCCTCATCCAGCCCCTGCCGGCGATCTTGCGCAGGTCGCCAAGTGGTAGGGCATTTGCCCGACTGGATGGCTACCACCCCTGGGCTAAAGTATGTCGCCATAACAACCTTGAGTTGTGTTCCGGCATTATTGACCAGGTACCAGTCTCCCGTAAGAGAGCAGCAGCGTATTTGTAGCAACTTTGGTGTTGCAAATGTCCATAGGCGATGGTAACCGCTTTCCATCAAGTGGGCCGTCTGCCTGTCTGCTGAACTCCTGCAATAAAAAAAAATACCACCCCTGGTCTAAAGTATGTCGCCATAACAACCTTGAGTTGTGTTCCGGCATTAGTGACCAGGTACCAGTCTCCCGTAAGAGAGCAGCAGCGCATTTGTAGCAACTTTGGTGTTGCAAATGTCCATAGGCGATGGTAACCGCTTTCCATCAAGTGGGCCGTCTGCCTATCTGCTGATCTCCTGCAATAAAAAAAAAGGTCGTCAGTCCACCGGGCTGGCGGGCGTTTCCGTTTGCCAAGACGTAGTGGAATATTCTTAGTATTTTAGCCATTTTATTTTATTATTCTGTTTTTATTTTTCATTACTTGTTCTATATGCATTTGCTTTTCTGTTCACTCTTTTAATCTATGCCCGTTGAGGCGACGTCTCGTAAGATATCCGAGTAATTGTTTTATTGCTAGTAAAACGCCTAAACGCGTAACGGCTAAGGCGTCGGCGCCACTTGTACGCTTCAGCGCTCGGGAAGCGGTAAAAGTTTGGAAGTGTAATCGATTAAGTCGTTTTATCATCATCCGCTTAGATAAAGACTTTCAGTCTCATCTTCAGGCCCAAGAGTTTTTATGTTAGAATACCAACCGTTTTATTGTCATCTATATATTTAGATCTACACAGATAAATAAAATGAATATTGTACAAAATCATACATACACGGTACATACATACATAATCTCCTTCATTTTGCCATGTGTACTTTTGTTTTTTATAGGGCTCATACATATACATAACTTCACGCCAGTTCCCTTGCGGGGTAGGCACGAACAACAGAGCGCCATTTAGGCTTATTCTTACACACCTCACTTGCTTCTTTAACATTCATAACTCTTGTCATGCACGCTCGTCTGTTCTTAAGGCTCCTGACATCACCTTCTGCTAGTACACGATCAATTTGATCACGGAAGGTGTGTCGTGGCCTTCCGCGACTTCTGCATCCATCCACTTTTGCATTGTATATCTGTTTAGTCATTCTTTCATCATGCATTCTTTCCACATGCCCGAACCACCGGAGCATTCCTTTCCTTACCTTCACCCCGACACTCTCTTTCAGCCCAATTAGGGCTCCACGAAAAAAATTCCACGCCAACGAAGTCGCGGGCGGATTGTATGGATATTTGTTGCTCAATCACACCAGAACAGCTGAACGGATCTGGATGAAAGTTGGAACAGAGATAGATCATAATCTGCAATGAAAGAAAGAAAGAAAGAAAATAATGTTTATTTAGAGTTATTTAAAATTATTAAAGTATACATAAGCAGTTTAATAAAAGCCAAAACTTAACTAACTCTAAACAGGCCCTAACTCAGCAAATGCTGGTTGATCACAACCAACGCTTGCTCACAACCAATGCAATAGCATATAGGCTACTCTTTATTCCAGAAAAATGTATGGTTCCCGTGGGATAATATTAACGCAAATATAATAAATCTGTAGTGTTCAAGCTTCTAGAATGCATTTAAAAAAAGAAAAAAATGAGGGGGGGCTAATTTGGACTAAACCAGTGCACTTTTATAAATTTCGTTTGTCTGTTCAAGCACCAAGTGAAACTTAGGAAGGGATTGAAACGAAGCTCGACACTTCACATAACTAGCAATAAAACTTATACACATACTTAAACCTACGCGCACTACCATCGCATTGCATTACACGCACACTCCACAAACAAACCAAGACACACAAAGAGCCTAAAAATGAATAACCCAGGCACAGAAAAGAAAAAAACAACACACATGGCACTAGATAGGTCTATATATAAGTATAGATATAAGGCCAACACTGCACATGCACTTCCTCACAACACCAGCATGTAACAGATACACTCTACATTAGTATAAGTTTAGTATTAAAATTAGAATAAATTAATATCATAAGTTATTCTTAAGGTACACCACAACAGAAAAATTACTACATATAATGTCACATACACTAACAAAAATAAACAATAAGCGTGTACGGAGTCTCAAATTTATCATAGAAATTAATAAAAAAAAAGGGTACGGAACTCGAGTCCGTAGAGATATATATATAATAATAATAATAAAAAAATAAAAATAAAAACTCGACACTGAGCTAGCTTATATATGGGGTCAACACTTAAGCGAAGGCTAGACGTTCAGTTTATAATGTTCTTCATCAGGTTTTACCATATACCATGATATTTATTGATCATGGAAGCTAGTGTATTGATGGATGACAGTGTTTAACCATGGATATCTAGAATTCTGAATTCTGAGATGACAGTTTGCGTTAAATGTCGTAAGAGGCGACAAAACAACTCACAGCCAGGTGGTAGGGTATTTGCTCGACTGGATGGCGACCACCCCTGGCCTGGAGTATGCCGCCATAAAAACCTTGTGTTGTGTTCCGGCATTAGTGACCAGGTTCCAGTCTCCTTTAAGAGAGCAGCAGCGCATTTGTAGCACCTTTGGTGTTACAAATGCGCTGTATAATATCGGTATATTATATTTGGTAGGTATGAGGGTCGTAAAGCATTGTCACCCTCGGATGCTGTGTTTATTTTTATTGCAGAACAACGTTTGCCATGTCCGCTAGTGTACTTACAAAATCTAACAACAATCTGTCGCGAGTTACAATAATAAACGACGCTTGAAACGTATCACGAAAACAAACCAATTTTCCGGAAAAGAGCACAAGAAAACCTCTCGTGAAAACATTTGATTTAACAAACAAAACAAACACAGAGACCCTGTATGTCTCTACGTCAATCCCTCGCGGAATTGAGTCCATCTTTCTTTAATCAGTGAACTGAAAAACTGAGGCGAACGTGACGGCTCGGCACAAACGTCGGGGAAAACCAAAAATAACTATTAGAGGAGCATAGAGGGACTGAAATGGCTTGTTAACGTAAGTATAGTACACTTACAAGCCAATAGATGGCGCTGTGCAATAATTGATGTTACAAACGTTTCCCGAAACATACAAAGAATATATACAAAATTTCAGTTATAACAGGCGGGCCTGGGCCTGCGAGGAACAACATTAGCCTCGCTGGAAGATCTTCCTTTAAGACGAAGGAGCATTCCATCCCGCTCCTCCACCCTATCGGGGCTTACCCTTCGCTGGTGACCCTCGACTAACGAACACGTTCAACAACTTTCAATCTTCAATAACTTCATTCAACCTTCAATCAAGTAACTTCAACTTTCAATAACTTCAAGATCTCAAACTACCTTCAATCAAGTCTCAAAAATTAACTTCAAGATTTCACTTCAACCTCAAGTCTCCAACTCCATAGAACCTCAGTTCAACTGCAACTTCAAGCACCATCATCAGTACCACACTCCTCGCATACAAGACATTGAATATATCCTGCTAGCCTCCACTGCCAATCATCACTGGTAGCCACTATAGGGTTAGATCGCTCATCTGCAACACGATGTACCTCCATCCCTACTACCACGGCTACGCACTCAGGCGACTTCGGCAACCAAATCATGGCTGCTGTACGCTGCTTCCTGTGGATGGCCACCACTCAACAGCTAACACAGTCCAGCCATGTGACCCGCTCGAAGCTAATCGCCCACTCTAACCGTCTTTCCATACGCATTGGAAACCGACAAACGAGCTCCTGCTCTCCCGACTCACTGGGACAACCGACAAAGTTCTGACTCACTAGAACTGCATCCAGTCCGACTCACAGGACTGCCAAAGTGACAAATGAATTGGCATACTATGAGAAGCACTGATAGCTGTGAACAACTCTCGACTTCATTCGTCTACCATCGACTTCCAGTCTCAGCAAGGGGGTGTATAGTGGAACACTTACAAGCCAATAGATGGCGCTGTGCAATAATTGATGTCACAACGGTTTCCCGAAACATACAAATAATATATATATATATATACAAAATTTCAGCTATAACAGGCGGGCCTGGGCCTGCGAGGAAGAACATTAGCCTTGCTGGTAGATCTTCCTTTAAGACGAAGGAGCATTCCATCCCGCTCCTCCACCCTATCGGGGCTCACCCTTCATGAGAATAAAGAAGAAACATTGATTTTTATTGCTTGAGTTCAGCAGTACAATCGCCTATGGACATTTGCAACACCAAAGGTCCTACAAATACACTTCTGCTCTTTAAAGGCAAGCTGGAACCCGGCCACTAATACCGGAGCACAACTCAAGGTTGTTATGGCAGCATACTCCATACCAGGGGTGATAGCCATCCAGTCGGGTAAATACCCTACCACCGGACTGTGGGTTCTTTTGTCCCCTCTTACGACAGGCCGCTTGGTCGCAGGGAATTGTATTCTTTCTCCGTTCCTGCAGGGATATCCTACATTGCTTATCTAGTAGTATCGTTGCTTAGAATGGCGACAGGATACTTTCTATCCCGTAAAACGGGATAGTTTTCCGGGATAAAAATATGTAGTGTAATGTAACCTCTATTGTTTGTACTCAAAATAACTAAACGGTAGTCGGTAGGTAGGTAACTCTAGGTCGGTTACCTACCTACCAACTACCGTTTAGAGGAAATCGTAGTCTTACAATAAAATTTAACTTCTCACTTTATTTTCTTCTTGATCTTCATTTTTTGCAGTTCTAATACAGCATAGTGCAGCGTCGTATATAACTCATCTTTCTACCAATTTTATACTAGGTAGTTTTGGTAGATTTTGAAAATAAAATGTATGACAAATATAGAAGGATAATCAAGGAATGATCAGCAGACAGACAAACACACACATTGTATATCCCCAAATTAAGCAAGTTACGCTTGTGTTATGGGTAATATACAACGGACTACTCTGAGGGCGATCCCAGAGACCCAGACCATAGTAAATAACGGAGAAAATACGTTTCCGAAATTTGCTATACCAGGAATCGAACCCGGAGCCTCTGCGTTGCAGTGAGGTAGGCCGGCAGAGGCTTAGCCCGCTCAACCACAGAGACCGTCGCATGATCAAGGAGTATTTCTATACCGTAGATGAATTTCTTAAAAAAGTGCTTGTCGTTGTTATCTATATGGAAAATCTTAGTGATATATTTGTTATTTTTTCTCTTGACATTAATTGCTTCATTATTACCAAAGCTTAATTGACTTTTTTTTTATTACAATATATATGTTATCTATCCGTGCAGGAACGGAGAAAGAATACAATTTCCTGCGGCCGGGCGGCCTGTCGTAAGAGGCGACTTAACCACCCACAGCCAGGTGGTAGGGCATTCCGACTGGATGGCTACCACCCCTGGTCTAAAGTATGTCGCCATAACAACCTTGAGTTGTATTCCGGCATTAGTGACCAGGGTCCAGTCTCCCTTAAGAGAGCAGCAGCGCATTTGTAGCAACTTTGGTGTTGCAAATGTCCATAGGCGATGGTAACCGCTTTCCATCAAGTGGGCCGTCTGCCTGTCTGCTGATCTCCTGCAATAAAAAAAACAAATGTAAATTTAATTTTTAATTTTAATTCATTTTGTACACCACTATGTGGTAGAAAGTACTATGCATCTACAATAGTATAACACCTGTATAAACTACATTCTTCCATACATACCTACATACATAACTTCACGCCAGTTCCCTTGCGGGGTAGGCGCGAACATCAGAACGCCATTCAGGCTTATTCTTACACACCTCACTTGCTTCTTTGACATTCATTACTCTTGTCATGCACGCTCGTCTGTTCTTAAGGCTCCTGACATCACCTTCTGCTAGTACACGATCAATTTGATCATGGAAGGTGTGTCGTGGCCTTCCACGACTTCTGCATCCATCCACTTTTGCATTGTATATCTGTTTAGTCATTCTTTCCACATGCCCGAACCACTGAAGCATTCCTTTCCTTACCTTCACCCCGACACTCTCTCTCAGACCAACTCTCTTTCTTACTTGACCGTCATGATGTATCAAATTCTTCCAGTTTTGCTAAAAGGCTTAAGGAAGCCTAAAAACCAACCCAAGACGTTGTAATCAAATCAAAAACGGCGTCCCCCATTAAAAAAATACTGCAAAAATCATCATTGTAGTAAAAACAGCAAACACGTCAACAAAGGCGACTTTGCAACGCGTAGCATTAACCGTGAATCTAGTTAAAAACGCTCTCAAGATGTCAAGAGCTGTTATAACAGCGAGAGCCTTGCAAATAATATACGAGGGAACATAGAAAGCGTTTTAATATACCCCCTTTAAATAACATTTAAGGCCTCAAAGCAAATAAGGATAAAATATTTGCTTAAAGCCAACATGAATTTTCACTGTAAATATAATATAAAATTTACAATTGTATTTACTCTCTTTTTACATACATACTAACTCATTGCGAAACGGTGTACATAGAATAGGAAGTAGATTTAAATTTTGACTTACATCTATAACCTTCAGAAACTGTTCTCCAGTGGAACTTATTTTGAATAAAAACTTTTGAATTTGAATTTGAATATATATAAACAATAAAAAATGTTATTAATAAAAAATTCTGCGGAATTCTTCATTACTTCATTGTGTTGTACTAGTGCCTATTGTAGGTCTGTACAGATCTGTATTACAGACCACTAGTGCTCCATTCTATAGCTAAAAACTAACTGCATACTAATTTTATGGTAATGTGTGTGTTTGAGTGTTTGTGTGTGTGTAATAATTCTAATAAAGATACATACATACATACATAACTTCACGCCAGTTCCCTTGCGGGGTAGACACGAACAACAGAGCGCCATTCAGGCTTATTCTTACACACCTCACTTGCTTCTTTGACATTCATAGCTCTTGTCATGCACGCTCGTCCGTTCTTAAGGCTGACATCACCTTCTGCTAATACACGATCAATTTGATCATGGAAGATGTGTCGTGGCCTTCCAGGACTTCTGCATTGTATATCTGTTTAGTCATTCTTTCATCGTGCATTCTTTCCATCTTTCATCCTTTCACTCTCTTTTTAGTGTTCAATATAATGTTAAATATTAAGAAACAGAATTCAGAAAAAAATATAAGCGGATGATAGACGTATAAGCAAGTACGCATACTTATGCTTCAACGAATTTCTTCGCTTCTAAAAGTTCGCGTACCTACTTATAATAGGTGAAAAACGTCTCCGAGCCTTAATTACGCAAATTTACTCGCACATCTATCACCTACTTTACGTAAGTTTTATATAGTACTAAATTTGAAGAATATAAAATATTTATCAGCCCATAAATGTCCCACTGCTGGGCTCGGGCCTCCCGTTATGGGGCGGAACGGAGAGTATACCCGCCACGCTTGTCCAAGGCGGCTTGGCAGGTTTGACACATCGGTTATCTCGATGTGCAGATTGCATCACGATGTTGTTAGCACGTGGTAATTGCAACAATATGCACATTAGATCAGAAAACTGACTAAGCGATGCATGCGTTCCGGCCAGGATCATTACATTATAAATATATAGTTTAGTATATACAAAATAATGTAAAAACAAAATGATAAAAAACCAAAAAACAATCAAAATAAATATGTAGTCGTAAAGTAATTAAGATAATAATATATAAGGCACAAAATGCATAAATATATAAGTATAATAAAATGTAATAGGTATAAGGACCTAATCTAAAAGTTTTTGAAATAAAGCATAATAAAATAGGATAATATAAAAGAAAAGAAAATAAAAAACAAAAATGCATAAAAAAGAAAATGCACCAAAAAAGATAAAAGAAAATATACATATACAAACAAAAGATGAAAAAATAAATAAACACAGATAAAAAAGGCTGGACAAATCTTGTTCGTCTGGCAGAGGAGGAGAAAAAAAAAAGGATGCCTACATCCAGCAATGGACGGGTATTGGTTGACGACGACGACTCCCTTATAGAAATCTTACAGTGCATTGCACAAAGAGCGATCTCTTCCAAGCAGAGACGACTAAACAACCCACAGCCAGGTGGTAGCGTATTTGCTCGACTGGATGGCGACCACCCCTGGTCTAGAGTATGCCGCCATAACAACCTTGTGTTGTGTTCCGGCATTAGTGACCAGGTTCCAGTCTCCTTTAAGAGAGCAGCAGCGCATTTGTAGCACCTTTGGTATTGCAAATGTCTATAGGCGATGGTAACCGCTTTCCATCAAGTGGGCCGTCTGCCTGTCTGCTGAACTCCTGCAATAAAAAAAATAAAAAAAAAGCAACATGATACTTACCTATTGACAATTCGATAAATTATAGAAGACTAACTACCGCTAGAGAAGAAATAATAACAACGGGCAAGTAGAAAATTTGTTTATTCGGAGCCATAGTTTATGGAAACTAATGACACTGACTTTCTGTGGCGCGGTCTCAGGGGCGGCGCTCAATTTTAAATCCATTAGCGAAAATAAAATATCGCCGGTTGCCTCGTGCCCGGCCCAGCACGACCCTGCCAAGGGACGGACTTGGTGCAACTATTTTTTAATTTTTTTTATTGCATGACTTCAGCAGACAGACTGACAGACTTAGGTGAGTAGCGGCACTTTGTACTCGACTTTGGGGGGCCCAAGGCAAGGCCCAAGCCTCCATGCTTGCTTTAGCCAGCCAACATAGCGTGGAGATCGTTAGAGCTAAGATTCAAGCTCCAAGGGTGAAAGTGATAAATTAATCTGAGAAGTTGCTTCCGTAAACCTGCAGCTCACCTCTCCACACCCCTAAGCCATGCCCCTCGCCAATCTTGCACGACTTTTTTTGGGACCCATGCAGAAAGTGGCGAGTCACCGTCTGCATATTTTATTCATGTTCTTTGCACATTGCAAAGGGCAGATGCCATAGTCCCCATATTCCCAGATCCCTATTTCCACTAACAGTTCATCCTAATAGCTCGTTACCTTTGTTTTCAGTTCGTTCAGTAGTCCTACACTGACCGGGGCTTGTCCTTGAGTGCATTTTTATACATACAGGGATAATTGCCGGTCAGTATCACGCTACATTTACATAAAGTACTTCAAGGGGCCCTTTATTTATTCATTGATCCGCGTTTTACCACGATCCGGTCTGATGTCGGACGACGATGCAGTCGAAGATGGAGCACGCTTACCTCGATAGTACCTAATCACACCAGACTTGAGATACCTGGATTGTACTTTTCGGGAAACACGCCCTCTGGTAGTGCATTCCATAACTCAGCCGTTCGTCGAAACGTTTCGGTCGAACTGGTGGCGTGTTCACTGTGAAACGATGGCGTAGACCAGAGCTCCTTGTAGTCCGAAGATGGAATGGTGGAAGCAGATCAAACACTTTGACGGCCTCTGTGGTTGAGCTGGCTAAGCCTTTGCCGGCCTACCTCACTGCAACGCAGAGACTCCGGGTTGGATTCCTGGTATAGTAAATTTCGGAACCGTATTTTCTCCGTTATTTACTATAGTCTGGGTGTCTGGGATCGGCCTCAGATTAGTACGTTGTATATTACCCATAACACAAGCGTAACTTGCTTAATTTGGGGATATACAATATGTGTGTTTGTCTGCCGATTATTATTATTATTATTATTATTACACTTGGCCCCACGTAAGACCTCCAAAAGTCCGGGCCATATTACGGTCTGTGATCTCCGGACATATACAATAATAAAATAAATCAACCTGGAAATGATCTTTTGTCCCCCACAATCCTTCCTAACTCCGTCTCTGCCCTTCTGGGCCCTCCTCTGTTATAATCTGGGCGCGCGGCGCGATTAACGTTTTACTCAAAGCTCGGCAGTAAACTTAACATTCTAGATAAGGATTATTGCAACACGAACAGTGAATTGCCAAGTGCCTACCCTTGTACAGGATACAAAGGCCAATCAGCGAATTTTATGGACGAGACGTGACGAATGTGAGAAAAATCACAAAGAACAGTTTCATTGACATACACTTTCCGTCTCGTTTGTACTTAGAACTAGGTCTTGATTACATCCCATAGGATCGGCTTGATTGGTTCGATACCACACTCCGCAGAGTATCGCGTTAAACGACTAGCTTTTTAACCGACTTCAAAAAAAGGAGGAGGTTCTCAATTCGTCGGGTTTTTTTATGTATGTTCACCGATTACTCCGAGATTTATGATCCGATTTACGTGATTCTTGTTTTGTTTGATGCGGAATAGTTGCCATTTGGTCTCCTAAAAATTTGACATAGTTTGGCCTCGTAGATTTCATTTTATGAACAATTTTCCATTCCGTTCCATATGTACACCGATTACGCTGAGATTTATGATCCAATTTACGTGATTCTTGTTTTGTTTGATGCGTAATAGTTGCCATTTGGTCCCCTAAAAATTTAACATAGTTCGGCCCAGTAGTTTTCATTTTACGAAAAAAATTTTGTTCCCGTTTCTTGGGACCTATATTTTTTAAGAAGCGCGGCACCTTTCATAGGTCTACCCATACATAGCTAGACACTAAAAAGTAACAAATAAAATAAAAAAACTTCGTTTAAAAAAACCGACTTCAAAAACTAAAGAACTAAAAAGTATAAAATAACTTATAATCATAAGCTATTATTATTAATATATATTATATGCTCCATTTATTTTTGCTTTTATGTATACTTTGTTGTTATAGTCTATAGATATACATATAATAAAACTGTAGCGGTCGAATTTCTGTACAATGAAAAAAAATGCTAAAAACCGAGGCAGGGGGATGTAAGAAGTGAAATAGAACTAATTTGAATTTTTTCAATTTTTTTGTTTCTCTGTTTGTCTGTTGGACTGGACTGATTTAAATGAAATTTTGTATAGAGGTAGCTTATATCCCTGACATATAGGGTAATTTGATCCCGAAAAAATAAAGAGTTCCCGTGGGATAGTTAAAAAAACTTTAGTTACGTAAACAGTTTTGAAGGAATAATAAATACCACGCGGACGAAGTCGCGGGCATCAGCTAGTTCTAAATAAATCTTTGTTCCTTCTTTCTTTTTTCTTTCTTTTTTCTAAAACGAATTTTTTTTTTCAAACTGCGGACATAAACGAACGGTAAAGGCGTTGAAGAGGCGTAAGGCCTCAGTTAAAATTTAGAAATAGATTTATATACATATATTGCGGCTTTTTTTATATAAAAACTAACTGCGCCCCGCGGTCTCACCCGCGTGGTGATGGAAAATCGTTATATTTCGGATAATTCACACTATATCTTTATAAATTATAGCCTATGTGTTTTTCTGATGTGTAAGCTATATTATTATAAACTTTCCTCAAAATCCATTCAGTAGTTTTTGCGTGAAATATTAACAAACATACATCCATACATCCATTCTTACAAACTTTCGCGTTGATAATATTAGTAGGAAGGTGCGGAGTTGAAGTCCGTAGATTTGTTAAAAAATGGCCGGCTCTTATATCTTACTACAGCAAACGCGTTCATTCGGTCAATTTGCGGCGATCATCGAACAGGATTAATGGATGCCTAGATATTGTAAATGACAGACTGTTTTTCTAATTTAAAAGAAATGTATGGGCCTCGTACATTATGTATAGGTTTTACATCATTATCATTCATCATTAGTTTCATAAGGTTATGCAGATTTCGAATCAAGTTTTATCCGTGCAGGAACGGAGAAAGAATACAATTTCCTGCGTTGGGACGGCCTGTCGTAAGAGGCGACTTAACAACCCACAGCCAGGTGGTAGCGCATTTGCGCGACTGGAAGGCTACCACCCTTGGTCTAAAGTATGTCGCCATAACAACCTTGAGTTGTGTTCCGGCATTAGTGAGCAGGTTCCAGTTTCCCTTAAGAGAGCAGCAGCGCATTTGTAGCACCTTTGGTGTTGCAAATGTCCATAGGCGATGGTAAACGCTTTCCATCAAGTGGGCCGTCTGCCTGTCTGCTGATCTCCTGCAATAAAAAAAAGTAGCGAACAGGCTCGGTCGCCCTCACGTGTTGCGTACAGCACACCAATCATTGTATCATATTATATCAGTCATTTATATCAATGACTAAACAGATATAAAATGCAAAAGTGGATGGATGCAGAAGTCGTGGAAGGCCACGACACACCTTCCATGATCAAACTGGTCGTGTACTAGCAGAAGGTGATGTCAGGAGCCTTAAGAACAGACGAGCGTGCAAGACAAGAGCTATGAATGTCAAAGAAGCAAGTGAGGTGTGTAAGAATAAGCCTGAATGGCGCTCTGTTGTTCGTGCCTACCCTGCAAGGGAACTGCCGTGAAGTTATGTATGTATGTATTTATATCAATCATTATCATTTATCATCTGTTTCATAGGTTATCATTAGCATTTAGCATTTTATTTAATACTAGCTGTGCCCGCGACGTCGTCCGAGTGGAAGTTGTTTTCAAAACGCCCCGATTTTGTAACATCCTTCATTGGTGCTCCGCTCCTATTGGTCTTATCGTGATGATATATAGCCTATAGCCTTCCTCGATAAATGGGCTATCCAATACTGAAAGAATTTTTCAAATCAGACCAGTACTTCAGCTTTGTATATTAGTATAAGATACAACATTACAGCCAACCGAGTGACTATCATTTATCACCACATTCTATCATCATCATTCTCTCTCATCATCATCATCACCATTTGTAAGGTTGTCGCGCCGTAGCCCGTGCAAGAAATATACCTGATAATAAATGATATCACAATCGGTAAAGGAATAAATCGGTCAGCAGTAAAAAGTCGTGTCATTGACTATAGAGCCTGTGCACAAAAAAAAAGATCGATGCGGAACATCATCGCCGTGAAGCGATAAGATACCGTCCACCGATTGGGCCAGGGCGCGTCACGAATTCAAATGAGGCTGGACCGGGGTAAAATGATGACACGGCCTCACGCAGACGACGGACATTTGCACGAATATATTAATAATCCCCATTGCCAGCGAAACTTCGTTCATTTTTTTTTATCCGTCCAGAACGGAGAAAGAATACAATTTCCTGCGGCGGGGCGGCCTGTCGTAAGAGGCGACTAAACAACCCACAGCCAGCTGGCAGGTTATTTGCCCTCTTATGATTATATCCCAACACATCTAATTTTTAATTAAAAAAGATGTAAGTCAAAATTTAAGAATTTGGAGGTGTTATAAAACGCGTGTTTATTGGTCAATTTCTACAATAGGGATGTGGACACGTCATAAAATAGATTCTAATATTTTTATATTTAAAAGAACAGGCGTTAAGATTACATCATCTAACTTTTAAAATGCCAGGATAGAAATAATTATCCCTGCAGGAACGGAGAAAGAATATAATTTCCTGCGACCGGGCGGCCTGTCGTAAGAGGCGACAAAACAACCCACAGCCAGGTAGGTTATTTGCCCGACTGAATGGCTACCACCCCTGGTTTATAATATGCCGCCATAACAGCCTTGAGTTGTGTTGCGGCATTAGTGACCAGGTTCCAGTCTCCCTTAGAGAGCAGCAGCGCATTTGTAGCACCTTTGGTGTTGCAAATGTCCATAGGCGATGATAACCTCTTTCCATCAAATCCGCCTGTCTGCTGAACTCCCGCAATAAATAAAAAATTAACCGACTTCAAAAAGGTTCTCATTTGATTGATATGTTTTTTATGTATGTTTACCGACTACGCTGAGATTTATGATCCGATTTACGTGCTTTAGTTTGTTGCGGAATAGTTGCCATTTTGTCCCCTAAAAATTTAACATAGTTTAGCCCAGTAGTTTTCATTTTATGAACATTTTTTTTATGAAGATTTTCCGTTCCCGTTTCTTGGGACCTATATTTTTTAAGGCGCGCGGCGCGCTTTCTTAGGCCTACCCATAGCTAGACACTAAAAAGTAAGAAATAAAAAAAAACTTCGTTTAAAAAACCCGACTTAAAAAACTAAAAAGTATAAAATAACTTATTTCTAAAGCTATTATTATTAATATATATTATCTAAAACACCTTGAAGTCGGTGCAAAGTAAAGCATAAAAATTACTATATTTTGAAAATTACTAAGCACCGACTTTAAGATGTTTTAGATAATATATATTAATAATAATAGCCTTAGAAATAAGTTATTTTATACTTTTTAGTTTTTGAAGTCGGTTTTTTTAAACGAAGTTTTTTTATTTTATTTGTTAATTTTTAGTGTCTGTCTATGTATGGGTAGACCTACGAAAGGTGCCGTGCTCCTTAAAAAATATAGGTCCCAAGAAACGGGAACAAAAAAATGATCGTAAAATGAAAACTACTGGGCCGAACTATGTTAAATTTTTAGTGGACCAAATGGCAACTATTCCGCATCAAACTAAATAAGAATCACGTGAATCGGATCATAAATCACAGCGTAATCGATGTACATATGGAACGGAATGGAAAAAAACTTCGTTTAAAAAATCCGACTTCAAAAACTAAAAAGTATAAAATAACTTAATAAAGGTTTTTGACCAAGAATTTATTTAGTTATTAAGAGACAAAATAATATAAAATTTTCTACATCTTGAATTCGGTGCCAAGTAAACCATAAAAATTACAATATTTTGCAACATTTTGTTGTTATAACAGTGTATATGGTCATTTTTATGGTTTGCTTGGCACCGACTTCAAGATGTAGAAAATTTTATATTACTTTGTCTCTTAATAAATTACATAAATTCTTAGTGAAAAATCTTTGCACAATCGTGGCGGGTATACTGTCCGTTTCCCTATAGTGGAAGGCCCTAGCTCAGCAGTGGGACATTTATGGGCTGTTAATATATAATACATACATACATACATAGCTTCACGCCAGTTCCCTTGCGTGGTAGGCATGAACAGAGCGCCATTCAGGCTTATTCTTACACACCTCACTTGCTTCTTTGACATTTATAACTCTTGTCATGCACGCTCATTTGTTCTTAAGGCGCCTGACATCACCTTCTGCTAGTACACGATCAATTTGATCATGGAAGGTGTGTCGTGGCCTTCCACGACTTCTGCATCCATCCACTTTTGCATTGTATATCTGTTTTGTCATTCTTTCATCAAGCATTCTTTCCACATGCCCGAACCACCGGAGCATTCCTTTTATATTCCATTAATATATCATGTCAAACGGTAAACCAAGGGAAAGGGTCATTTTTAACAAATTATTCTATTTTCTTTACACTTATCATTAAATTGCGCCAGTTATTTGACCGCACCTTCTTTGAACGGATTTGAAGGCCTACTTGAAAAATTCACCTGTATAGTAATTTAATGCAAAATATGTCACTGAATTCGAGAATTATCACAGGACCTGTATATTCTCAACTCGGTTGTCATATTGTCCGCACAAAAAGTGCGTCGTGTGCAGCACACCTCAACAGTCGAAAATATTGGCAAGATACGAGTTCTGAAATAGGTCACCTGTTTATTGGGAATGACAAGTTGTTAACTAAATTATCGAGTCTGATAAAATGTTGAGCACTTTTCATATTTATTTTCGAAAATCTTTATTGGCTGGTTGTTATTTCTATAAAGATAACTGATGTTGTTCAATGACTCAGAAATAAAATCCAAAACTCAAAATCTATCAGTGAGAATTTAATTCAGCTTAGTAGTAATGATCTCCGCTCTCAAAGTCGGTTAATGAATTGACTAATCTTAAATGCTTATAATTGAATTTGTCGTTAAGTTTCTATAGACATTTCTTTCTCAAACATAGAACTCAACAACAATAGAAAATTTTATTTTACTAGCTGACACGGCAAACTTCGTACCGCCTCAGAATCAATAAATAAAAAACGTTGATTTCTGAACGACGGGACGAACGTCAAACGTTTGACATTCATAACTAGAAAATGAAAAAACATCACTTTTAAATTTAGTTTGATTTCTGAACGACTTCTAAATTTAATTGATTTCTAAACGACGGGACGAACATTAAATGTTTGACAGGTAGAAATAGTTTCTAAGTAATAGCGAAATTGTTGTTTTTACTATATACCAAGCAATTTTTTTTTTTCATATTTACTCACCTTTTAAACCTTCCCTGGACTTGCACAAATAATTCAAAAACAAAATTACCCAAATCAATATTATCCGTGCAGGAACGGAGAAAGAATACAATTTCCTGCGTTGGGGCGGCCTGTCGTAAGAGGCGACAAAACAACCCGCAGCCAGGTGGTAGGGCATTTGCCCGACTGGATGGCTACCTGGTCTAAAGCATGTCGACATAACAACCTCGAGTTGTGTTCCGGCATTAGTGACCAGGTTCCAGACTCCACTAAGAGAGCAGCAGCGCGTTTGTAGCACCTTTGGTGTTGCAAATGTCCATAGGCGATGGTAACCACTTTCCATCAAGAGGGCCGTCTGCCTGTCTGCTGAACTCAGAGAGAGACTAACGAACAGCAATTGATTATTATATATATAGATATGCAATAAAGTAAAATGAAATTGATGGAGGCACTACATCCTCTTTCAAATTTCAAGAGTTGAAAAAGGAATGTCATGGTGGTTTGGGCATGACAGCAACGTGACTGATAGATAGTGACACATAATTAAAACAGCAAAGTCCTAAAATGGATGATGTCTTTCATGTATTAGTGGAACGTGCCCAAACTAACAGCCTTAGAAATTGTATAAATTTATTCTATTTTTTTTTATTTCATGAGTTCAGCAGACAGGCAGACGGCCTATGGAAATTTGCAACACCAAACGTGCTACAAACGCGCTGCTGCTCTCTTAAGGGAGACTGGAATCTGGTCACTAATGCCGGAACACAACTCAAGGTTGTTATGGCAGCATACTTTAGATCAGAGGTGGTAGCCTTCCATTCAGGCAAATACCCTACCACCTGGCTGTGGTCACCCGGCCGCAGGAAGTTGTATTCTTTCTCCGTTACTGCACGGATAAAAAATTGCAATTTATATTAAAAGTACATAGCGAATTTAACCTGAAGTATAATTTTCAATATAACATTACGAGGATTAATAATTAGTACAGGAGGGGAGCGTACCAGCGGTGGTGAGGGGCAGGGTGGGTGCTTAAGAAATCCACCGTTGCCAACTTAGCGCTTTCAGCGCTAGATCTAACGCTTTCTCGTCTCTATTAACACCAAAAAAAAAAACATTTAGCGCTTCGCGTTATATTTGGCGCTTTTTAAGCTATTCACTAAAGTACCGACGTGTCGAACCTTGAATTTAAAAAGACGTAAGTCAAAATTTGAGAATTTTGAGATTTGCTGATAAAACGCATTTTTATTACATAAAGAAATTCTCGAAATCGACAGCCGTGTGTTTACAATGAAAGTGAACGAAATTCACGACCATTTCTCTCTTTTGCATTAACGGGAGTAGGTGAGCGGACAGTGAAACCGACTGATATACTTGGTATAAAATTACGCAACGTGTTATAACGTCGTAGCCTCATAGATTTTGCACGAGCGTACTTATAATGCGTTTCAAATGAGTATAGGATCGACTTTGCGCCATATTGTGACTTTAAATAATTAAATATTACATTAAGACAATTTACTACTAATTTAACCTTTTTATTTAAATTTGGTGTAAGACTATTTATTATTGATATGCAAATAAGTTTTTTACAAACCATACTTTTCAAGTGACATTTGACAGATAGAGGTTATTGACATTCCTATTCTTATTTGGATCAAACAGTACTTATGTATATTTCACACTCAGATAGCCACACACACAGTTACTTTTAAATGACACACACACATAATTAAATACTTAATTATGGAACAATTTTTTCAAATTATTATAAGTACTTTAATTAATTATGAACGTCAAAGAAGCAAGTGAGGTGTGTAAGAATGGGCCTAAATGGCGCTCTGTTGTTCGTGCCTACCCCGCAAGGGAACTGGCGTGAAGTTATGAATGTATGTACTTTAATTAATACTTTACAAGAGGGGAAGGCCAGGAGTTCCATAGTACTGGGTTTTTTCTCAGTTTGGGCCCTGTCTCCCACTACATATCTTTGTAATTTTGTAATAACTTTAAATTTAATTCATACAATTATTTATAGCATATCTTTGAGGGAGAAAATAAATAAACATTTTATTATTTATTATGACGTCATAAGTAGGTACAAGTAAAAGAAGTCAAATAGCTCGTTAATGTAATTATTTGAAAAGTAATTATAATTATTTCTATGCTGGTATTTTAAAAGTTAGATGATGTTATCTTAACGCCTGTTTTTTTAAATATAAAAATATTAGAATCTATTTTATCACTGTTCGCACCCCTAATGTAGTTATTGACCAATAAACACGCGTTTTATTACACCTCCAAATTCTTAAATTTTAACTTACATCTTTTTTCGTTAAAGGTGCGATGTGTTATAATATAATATAATCATAAGAGAAGTATTTATAAGGATGTAATTTATCTTTTATTTCTTATTGTATTTATAGTTCTTTTTCGAATTTGAATTATCCGTGCAGGAACGGAGAAAGAATACAATTTCCTCCGGCCCGGCGACCTGTCGTAAGAGGCGACAAAACAACTCACAGTCAGGTGGTAAGGCATTTGCCCGACTGGATGGCTACCACCCCTAGTTTAAAGTATGTCGCCATAACCTTAAGAGAGCCTTTGGTGTTGCAAATGTCCATAGGCGATGGTAACCGCTTTCCATCAAGTGGGCCGTCTGCCTCTGCTGAACTTCTGCAATAAAAAAAAATAGAATAAATTTATACAATTTCTAAGGCTGTTAGTTTGGACACGTTCCACTAATACATGATAGACATCATCCGTTTTAGGACATTGCTATTTTAATTATGTGTCACTATCTATCAGTCACGCTGCTGTCATGCCCAAACCCCCATGACATTCCTTTTTCAACTCTTGAAAATTGAAAGAGGATGTAGTGCCTCCTTCAATTTAATTTTACTTTATTGCATATCTATATATATAAAAATCAATTGCTGTTGGTTAGTCTCGCTAAAACTCAAGAACGGCTGGACTGATTTTTTTTTACAGGAGTTCCGCAGACAAGCAGACGGCCCTCTTAATGGAAAGCGGTTTTTTTAAAAGAATGTATTGTATATTATAATGACGGCCTCTGTGGTTGAGCGAGCTAAGCCTTTGCCGGCCTACCTCACTGCAACGCAGAGGCTCCGGGTTCGATTCCTGGTGTAGTAAATTTCGGAAAACGTCTTTTCTCCGTTATTTACTATGGTCTGGGTGTCTGGGATCGGCCCCAGAGTAGTCCGTTGTATATTACCCATAACACAAGCGTAACTTGCTTAATTTGGGGATATACAATGTGTGTGTTTGTCTGCAAAAAAAAAAAAAAAATATTATAATCTAGCGCTTTTTAAGGGTTGGCTCAGCGCGTTCTCTCTAACGAGTGCTGGCAATACTGAAGAAATTCACAGCAGTCGTAATTTATCTTAGTAATGGGCCAAAGACGGGCGGCCCGCCCTTTTTGGATTCCCTTAACAAAATCAAGGCCGTTTGAATTAACTGAATTTAAAGCCGGCCTGTATTCTTCGGAACGGAACGTTAATTTCTTAAGGAAAACACCAGTGATTTAGTGCTAAGCGATTTCACTGTGTACACGTTGTGCTGAAAGGTGGGATTTATGTATTGAAAACTTTTGATATTTAAGTATAGATCCAAACTATTGTAATCGGAAATTCTATCCGTGCAGGAACGGAGAAAGAATACAATTACACAGCCAGGTGGTAGGGCATTTGGCCGACGGGTTGGCTACCACCCCTGGTCTAATGTATGTCGCCATAACAACCTTGAGTTGTGTTCCGGCATTAGTGACCACGTTCCAGTGACCCTTAAGAGAGCAGCAGCGCATTTGTAGCACCTTTGGTGTTTGTTGCAAATGTCCTTAGATGATGGTAACCGCTTTCCAGAAAGTGCAATAAAATTAAAAAAAATCGACATGAAACGATTTCCCCATTTCCCGCAATAGACAATAATTTAACTTGAACAATGAGGTCTATTGAAAACTCCAATATGGCACCCGGAAAAAACTATCCCGCATTCCAGGATAAAAAGTACCCTATGTCTATTCTCGGTATTGAAACTACGTACATACCAAATTTCAGCAAAATCAGTAAAGTGGTTATTCCGTGATAGCGTAACAAACAGACAGAATTACTTTTATATACAATTACTAGGATATGCGCGCGACTTCGTCCACGCTTGCCATGAAATTCCCGCGGGATTCCCGGGAGAAAGCTAGCGCCAATTTTAAGTCTAAAAATTTGCTGTTGATCAGCGAATACCGCATCGAAATCGGTCCAATAGTTTTTATGTGAATCCCGAACAAACAGACAAGAAATTTAAAAAAAAAATTGCATCACGTTCTACGTCGTTTATATAGTCTATTCCAGTTGTTTGTTTTTTTTTATCAAATAGCTTTAATGTAAAGACACGGCATATTAATATTTTATAATATTAGAGATAATATTAAATTATATTATATGAATTAATACGAAGCATTTTCGTAGAAACTTACTAAAATACATTTACCAAGAAACATATCCCTGAGCCCTCCACAAGTTTTAAAACTTTTTTTATTTCTGGCAATTATCCGAAGTGCTTCTCTCTCTCTTTCTGTCATTAAAACGCCGGCACAAGATATCAGAATCAAATCACGAAAACATCAAAAGTGTTTCAGTGAAAAAACTTGAACCTCACAACAAATCCCAGTATTACCATGAGAACGGTATGAGAATTAATTTCAAACAACAAACCTAATTAAGCCAAGTAGCTTGTAAAAGTTATACCTAAATCATATTGATACAAGGCAAGGCTTTGGCGTAAGCCCTCATGAGACCCTGGCGGCGGTGCAAGTCATAAGAGATTTGAAATATTGGATAAACTGTATACAATATTGCGGCGAGTGATGGTGGAACAGTCAGTTTTATCCGTGCAGGAACGGAGAAAGATACAATTTCCTGCGGCCGGGCGGCCTGTCGTAAGAGGCGACTTAACAATCCACAGCCAGGTGGTACGGCATTTGCCCGACTGGATGGCTACCACCCCTGGTCTAAAGTATGTCGCCATAACATAAAGCAAGGTGCGTTGTGTTCCGGCATTAGTGACCAGGTTCCAGTCTCCCTTAAGAGAGCAGCAGCGCATTTGTAGCAACTTTGGTGTTGTAAATGTCCATAGGCGATGCTAATCTAAAAGCTAATCTCCTGCAAAAATAAAAAGTCTAGTTGGTTTAAGAAGTTTTAGAAAAAGGTAGAAGATTCTGGAAGGAAAAGACAGATAGATAGATGTTTAGAAAGGGACAGATAGTAAATAAAAGAATAACAAAAAGAAGATCGAAATTATGGGTTCCAATAGATTATTTCGGATATAAAAGCAGCGTAAAGCGCTCCCACTGGAGAGTTCAGTTCAAGACAGCGAAGCGACAAGTGCGATACGAAAGAGTCGGAAAAGAAGTTTAATAGAAGACGAGAACGAGACGAAGAACGAGTTTAGTGGCGAATTTAGTGAAAGTGAAAGTTCAGTATTTTGGCAGAACAATAAGCGGCCTTATTGCTTAGAGCGATCTCTTCCAGGCGACCTGTCTTATGGGATATTCTAAGCAAGTCGGCGCTGGCGATGTGGGTAGTTCATAAATTCAGCTATTCATAGATTTTTAATATATAAATAATATATTTTTAACATAAATACACGTTTACATGTCTTCATTTTAATTTTGTAGCAACGTATTTATTGTTGGTTTTTTTTTACAATTTAAATATTATATAAGTAGAATTAGTTTTTATTAGTTATTATTCTCATATATTATTTAATTAACAAAACTGGGTCATTTTGGTCTTACACCTAAAGGAAGGTTTGCACTGAAAATGAGCGTTGTGTCGGATATTATTCCGGCACAGCAATATGCTGAGTGCAAACCTTGTTTGCTGAAAATGCGGCGTACAAATTCTCAAAATAAGCTTTGTGTATAAAAATGTATAAGGAATGTAATTGCGTCGCAATTTCTTCAAATAAAGTTTTTCTTTCTTTCTTTCTTTCTTTCTTTCAAATATATACATAGACGTGAGATATATTTTACTGATAAATAGTACATACATACATACATACATAACTTCACGCCAGTTCCCTTGTGGGTTAGGCACGATAGATAGTAATTTTATATTATAGCAGACAGGCAGACGACCCACCTGATCGCCTATGGACATTTGTAACACCAAAGGTGCTCCCAATGTGCTGCGGCTCCCTATAGGGAGACTGATGCCGGAACACAACTCAGGGTTGTCATAGCTTTGTATCCCGTGGACTTCCCTCCACCCCCCCCCATTTTGGTGAAGATGGTACCCTTCCTCAGCGGTGCCCTAAGTAAGAACCAAGCGTAAAGATGCCACAGATGTAATACCTATGGTTCCGTTCCTGTGGCACCCCATAAAAGCGCATAAGAGAGGGGGCGCAGGTTAGGTTTAGTGGGTAGTCTGACGGCCGACCATCCTCCGTTCCTCCGATTAGAGGCCACGATGGGATCCAGCCGATCAGGAGTCCCACACATCCCACGGTGTAAAGCCTTCCCCCCAGGCCCGAGGATGGTGTCCCAAGAGAAGACATTCCCCCTGCGTCATCAAAAAAAAAGTGTTGTCATAGCGGCATACTCTAGACTAGGGGTGGTAACCATAAAGGAGGGTGCGTCGGCGCTGGAGGGCCAGCCAGGACCTTCGGCCACCGTAATTGGGCGGCGCGGGTGGGGCCTGTGGGGCGAGTTACAGACCGCCCCACGCCTAGAGAGACTGAAGATGCCGGAGGTAAAAGTAGTCCCCCGGCAGGGGAAGAGGCCTCGCGGGGCCCACGCCTGCCAGGGCTGCGGAGAGGCCAGGTCATATACTGGTAGCCCTGGCATAAGGCGAAGGACGGAACACCCAGGGGTTTTAGTGGGTATCCCTAACCGGGAGCGGCAATAACATGGCACCAGTTCTCACTGGACATGCTAGTGCCACCCCCGATCTGGCGAATCCCACACTAGGTCGCGAATTATCCCCAAGGTTCTGCCCTTATCGCGGCTTAGTTCTGAGTCGGATTTCTCCTGGTAAAAATAAAAAAAATAAAAGGGGTGGTAACCATCCAGACAGGCAAACCCTACCACCTGGCTGTGGGTTGTTTTGTTGTCTCTTACGACTGGCTTTCCCCGTTCCTGCAGGGATAAGATCCCTATCCTATCCCGCGCAGTACAAGAGATTGTACCGCCCGCCCAAGGATGTCTCTTCATTTGACACCAAAAATAAAATCTTTATCCGGGGATTAGACGACGGCGGCTGCGGGCCGGGCCCCGCTATAATTTATATCACTAATGGTTTTAAAGCCGACATCTGCCCTTTAAGGAAGCCATGAATGAGCAAGCCGCACACTTTATTCCTGGCCCAAATAAAAATGCATTCTCTTTACCCGCCTTTACCTCTTTTACGATGAATAAATTGTGTAACATAAGTGATTCTACGTGAAAAGGATATCTTCGGTAGGCTAGAACATTTTTCGCATTTATTCCTAAAGCCAGTGTTACAGTTTCTCATAAATTATATTTTCAATTCTATAATTATTTTTTAACCGACTTCAAAAAAAAGGTGGAGGTTCTCAATTTGTCGGGATCTTTTTTTTATGTATGTTCACCGATTTCTCCGAGATTTATAATCCGATTTACGTGATTCTTTTTTTGTTCGACGTGGAATAGCTGCCATTTGGTCCTCAAAAAATTTGACATAGTTTGGCCTAGTAGTTTTTATTTTATGAACATTTTTTATGAAAAAATTTCCATTCCGTTCCATATGTACACCGATTACGCTGAGATTTATGATCCGATTTACGTGATTCTTTTTTTGTTCGACGCGGAATAGCTTCCATTTGGTCCCCTAAGAATTTGACATAGTTTGGCCCAGTAGTTTTCATTTTATGAACATTTTTTATGATAAATTTTCCATTCCGTTCCATATGTACACCGATTACGCTGAGATTTATGATCCGATTTACGTGATTTTTTTTTCGACGCGGAATAGCTGCCATTTGGTCCCCTAAAAATTTAACATAGTTTGGCCCATTAGTTTTCATTTTGCGAATATTTTTTTGTTCCCATTTCTTGGTACCTATATTTTTTATGGAGCGCGGCACCTGTCGTAGGTCTACCCATACATAGCTAGACACTAAAAAGTAACAAATAAAATAAAAAAACTTCGTTTAAAAAAACCGACTTCAAAAACTAAAAAGTATAAAATAACTTATTTCTAAAGCTGTTATTATTAATATATATTATCTAAAACATCTTGAAGTCGGTGCAAAGTAAAACATAAAATTTACTATAGTTTTTTGAAAATTACTAAGCACCGACTTTAAGATGTTTTAGATAATATATATTAATAGTAATAGCTTTAGAAATAAGTTATTTTATACATTTTAGTTTTTTTCTTATGTAAAAGTGCGAGGTTAAAAGTACGCATGCCTTTTTAATTGACTAATAAAGCAGAAGGTGATGTCAGGAGCCTTAAGAACAGATGAGCGTGCATGACAAGAGTTATGAATGTCAAAGAAGCAAGTGAGGTGTGTAAGAATAAGCCTGAATGGCGCTCTGTTCGTGCCTACCCTGCAAGGGAACTGGCGTGAAGTTATGTAATTTATGAATAATATAAAAATTGTGTACTCTTAACTCGAACGACTATGAGGACACTGCCTTATAATACATCGGATGCTATGACTCTTTGGTAGAATGCAATATCCCATATAAATGGACCTGGATTGAATTTTTTACCATCCGCTTAAAAAGTTAATCTTTCTTTCTTTACTATACTTTTTAACCTGTCTCCAAAATGTTGAGCGCTCTTTGCCCTAGAAAATGGGTCAAACCGAAAAATTCTATTAAAGCGTAGAACAGCTGACTCGTTGTTTCCCTAATCCAGTGCATTACCGCAACTTGCCCGTACACTTAAGTTTACCCAGGAAGATAAAGGCTCTCAACTGGCAACACTCCCAGTAGATGGGAAGTATTATCGCGAAGATTAGCCGCTTATCGCATTTGGCCGGTTGTTTGTTATGGCTAAAGATTAGCGAGGGGAGGGAAGTATGCATAAAACGCCTACAGTCCCAAGAGGTCCCGTCTATATCAAAGAATACAAAATAGTGCAAATGTAGTCAATTATCTTACAAATCAAGGGGCTACCTAAGCAAAGTTTGTTATTTTGCTAACGCATTATCATACTTTTTTATTTGATTTTCATTAAAAAATCAGTATTCAGAGTCGTGGTAGCGTAATGGCTAGCACACGCGTCCCAAACTCTAAGGGCGTGGGTTCGATCCTAACCGGAACGCATGCACCACATAGGCAGTTTTCTGACCTAATGTGCATATTGTTACAATTACCACGTGCTAACAACGGTGAAGGAAAACATCGTGATGCAACCTGCACATCGAGATAACCGATGTGTCAAACCTGCCAAGCCGCCTTGGACAAGCGTGGCGGGTATACTGTACTGTTCCCCTGTAGTGAGAGGCCCAAGTCAAGCAATGGGACGTTTATGGGATGTTATTATAGTATAGCACAAATGTCAACAAAAAAATTACGATATTTTCACAGAAAGGAGATGGATACGCTTTCATACATCGTTGGGCCCAGATTGTAAAAGGATGAGAGTGATTTCAAGATTTATTTTCATATTGATATTTTTTATAATTGTAGTAGGTTTATTTATTTTAAATAAATTAATCTTCTGGTGTGTTTTCATATTATTACATACATACATACATACATAACTTCACGCCAGTTCCCTTGCGGGGTAGGCACGAACAACAGAGTGCCATTTAGGCTTATTCTTACACACCTCACTCGCCTCTTTGACATTCATAACTCTTGTCATGCAAGCTCGTCTGTTCTTAAGGCTCCTGACATTCATATTATTAATTAATGGAATTCATTAATATAAATCGATTATGGTAATACGTATAGCGGAAGATGGTTTTATGAAGGAAGTATAACTGAAGTGGCGCCACAGCATTATCGGATGGTGTCACTGCGGCGCGCTACGAGGACCTTTTAAATACGCGGTGTTCGGACAGAGGAGGGCAGTCTTCTTTCGCCGTTTCTTCTCTCCCAGCCATAACACGTTGCGAAACGGTAGTAAGATAGCGTAGGCCGCCGCAAACCGCCGATCCCGGCCCACCGGGATCCTTCCCCTCGGGCTTTATATTACCCGTCGCCCGTTCTCAATTAGTGCTTTGTGTCGCCCTATGGTGGGCATCATTAAATTCATCCCCCTCTCATGGCAACAGTCCAGCCGAGGTAAAACTCCTTAGGGAGCTCCCTCGAGCAAGTTGCCCCCCCGGGCTCGAGCGCCTTCGCTTCGCGAAGGCACTCGCCCCAGAAACCCCGGTAAAGTTGTAAGGTTTTCGGACCAACAATATAAAGTCAAGTCCAATAAAAAAAAAAGGAGGGCAGTCTTAAACCGACAGTCTACGAGTCTACAACCAAGTCTTGAACTGAGAGTCTATACGATTGTCTACACGGGTAGTCTTGGATGAGGAGCACATAATATAATACATACATACATACATAACTTCACGCCAGTTCCCTTGCGGGGTAGGCACGAACAACAGAGCGCCATTTAGGCTTATTCTTACACACCTCACTTGCTTCTTTGACAATCATAACCACACACACATAATATAATGTGGTCGATAATTACTGCTTGATAATCGCAGTAATTCTTAAAGGGCAAATTGCTCGACACCTGACAAGCGTGGATGCAACTCTTGGAGTTGTCCTAATATTTCTGTGTATTAGTGTGCAATATTTAATATCGTAATTGTAATAATTCTAGTGTAATAAACTTTGATTATAATATTTCAGATTATTATTGTGTTATTCTCGGAGCGTCATTCGTTCGCTCCCGGCGGCGTGAGCCTACATATATATATATATATATATATACGAGTTTGTTAGATATAGAAAGAAGAGTGGATTTGGGGAATAGTTTAAATGGAGCGTTAGGTAAATTTCTAGGCGCTAAGAATCTCAGCCAGAAGGCCCAGCTCGCCATACACAACGCGGTGCTGGTACCTACGCTCACGTATGGAAGAGAGAGCATGAAAGTAGAGTAAACGCGGTTGAGATGCGAGCACTGCGCAAAATCTGCGGAGTGACGCTCGCGGACCGTGTTCGTAATACCGAAGTAAGAAAGAGAGTTGCTCTGAAAGAGAGTGTCGGGGTGAAGGTAAGGAAAGGAATGCTCCGGTGGTTCGGGCATGTGGAAAGAATGACTAAACAGATATACAATGCAAAAGTGGATGGATGCAGAAGTCGTGGAAGGCCACGACACACCTTCCATGATCAAATTGATCGTGTCCAACAGAGGGTGATGTCAGGAGCCTTAAGAACAGACGAGTGTGCATGACAAGAGTTATGAATGTCAAAGAAGCAAGTGAGGTATGTAAGAATGGGCCTAAATGGCGCTCTGTTGTTCGTGCCTACCCCGCAAGGGAACTGGCGTGAAGTTATGTATGTATGTATGTATAGAGAGAGAAAGAGAGGAGGGTGTTGTATTTGTATGTTCAGCCATAGCTTTATTGTTGCTGAATCGATTTTCATGATTCTTTTTAATTCAGCAAAGCTTCAAAATAGTCCTATATAAATTTTATTGCTATCAGACTTTGGGTTTCGAAGATATAGCAGAAAAATCCTTGTAATCGGGCTTGAAATGTGAAATTTTTGCGATTTTTCAAGATGTTGTAGAAATTTTTATTTTTGGTTTTTCAATTGCTCTTGAAGTCTGTGTTAGTAAGTTGCGTTGACATACTCACGCTGCCCACTTCCATCACTACTTACCTGCCTCTTGCTGTGCAAGTCCATATCAGGTGAATGTTACATTAGCTAAAAGCTTTTATGACTATCACTTTTGAATTCATAAAGCCTGAAACGCAATACGAATTTGCTAATCTACCGATAGCTGTTGAACTATGTCGTTCCAGAAGGCGAGTATGGCTATGAAATTCGCTATCAAACAAGCTTATATAACCTCAAACCTAGGTGGTAGGGCATTTGCCCGACTGGATGGCTACCACCCCTGATCTAAAGTATGTCGCCATAACAACCTTGAGTTGTGTTCCGGCATTAGTGACCAGGTTCCAGTTTCCCTTAAGAGAGCAGCAGCGCATTTGTAGCAACTTTGGTGTTGCAAATGTCCATAGGCGATGGTAACCGCTTTCCATCAAGTGGGCCGTCTGCCTGTCTGCTGATCTCCTGCAATAAAAAAAAATAAAAAAAACGCAGTAAGAATCTTGCTTAGTTATGTGTTACCCATAATTAAGAATTTTAGGTTATTGTTCAGAAGTTATATCGGAAACAAGACTTTACCATTATAATTAAGTTTGTGTATTTGTAATTTATAATTGATTTTCAAATTAGTTTTATTTAATAGTACTTCTAATTTATAATATATTAGTTTAACACTGAAAAGTGTTTTTTATTGTTTAACATTGATTCTAAAATATGTTCCGTCGTGATTTCGGCACATTTACAAAAGATAATCATATAAGATACTGTATACATGCGGGACGATGGGCTGGCAAGTAAAACAACACTACGAGTATCCGTTCTCGCGATGCGCGTGCGTTTATATTTTGTTAATTTTGATAAAACGTGCAATATCTTCAAATCAAAATACGTAAGAATTATTAAGAGCGTCTTGCGTCTTTCATTCTCTCTCTCACTCGTCACCTCTTTCACACTATGGGTTCGTTCAGAAATATCATCTTACATTCATCACATCATGCGTTCAAGATACATCATGCCCACATACATAATACTCATTTAAATAAACTATGGTTATTTAAGAAATCCTTTGAATTTTGGTACTACAACACACTCGATTAATTACACTAATGATATGGAAATGTCTTAGTCAAATTAGGGAATATCTATAGTTATAGATATTAAATTTAATTAGAAAAACCTTTAAAAAAACCCCTGAAACTAAAATACATTATATAGCAGATTACTGCCAACGGGGAGCGTGCCCAGAAGGCTGGCTGCATTGCCACGTTGTTTGGCAATACTTATTTGTTTGTTAAAATATGAGCCAGCCTTCTGATCACGGGTAGTATCAAAGAATTTCTTACATATGTCTTTAAAGAAACATTGCCGACGGACCCCACGGGCCTAAAGTTTTAACCCCAAACGGCACAAATATGTAACCCCTTCCTAAGGCTCCATATTTGCGCCGTTTGACGTCCTCAGCTGAAGCGGCAGCGTTGCCATGCCAAACTATGATAGTATTTTATTCTGTTGTTTTTATCAGTATTATAATCTTATTAGACGTTTAATACAGTCGGTGTTTGCCTGTTAAACTTAAGACTATTGATTATGCTAATGTCATTTTCATAATAGATAAATAGACGGCCTCTGTGGTTCAGTGGGCTAAGCCTTTGTCGGCCTACCTCACTGCAACGCAAAGGCTCCGGGTTCGATTCCTGGTATAGTAAATTTTGGAAACGTATTTTCTCCGTTATTTACTATGGTCTGGGTGTCTGGGATCGGCCCCAGAGTAGTCCGTTGTATATTACCCATAACACAAGCGTAACTTGCTTAATTTGGGGATATACAATATGTGTGTTTGTCTGCCGATTATTTATTTATTAAAAAAAAAAGAAAGATAATAATCTAAACAATGACAGTAACAGACGTGATCCGTTTACATCATAGCTACTACCGTCATTTTTCAAAATGATAAAAATATACAAAATACTGAGTACCAATGCCAACCTCATTTCTGAAATTGCCGCATATACTTTTTACAAATGCTTTTACTTGATGGAAAGCGGTTACCATCGCCTATGGACATTTGCAAAACCAAAGATGCTACGAATGTGCTGCTGCTCTCTTAAGGGAAACTGGAACCTGGTCACTAATGCCGGAACACAACTCAAGGTTGTTATGGCGACGTACTTTAGACCAGGGGTAGTAGCCATCCAGTCGGGCAAATGCCCTACCTGGCTGTGGGTTGTTAAGTCGCCTCTTACGACAGGCCGCCCCAACGCAGGAAATTGTATTATTTCGCCGTTCCTGCACGGATAAGAACTAAACTAAATATATTATTTCTTTTTATAAAAGCAAGGAAACGAATTTTCACGGTTTTTATGTAATATTTTCGTACTATGTAAAAGTGGATGGATGCAGAAGTCATGGAAGGCCACGACACACCTTCCATGATCAAATTGATCGTGTACTAGCAGAAGGTGATGTCAGGAGCCTTAAGAACAGACGAGCTTGCATGACAAGAGTTATGAATGTCAAAGAGGCAAGTGAGGTGTGTAAGAATAAGCCTAAATGGCACTCTGTTGTTCGTGCCTACCCCGCAAGGGAACTGGCGTGAAGTTATGTATGTATGTATTTTCGTACTATAATAGATGAACAATAATAACAGATCAAAAAGTCCTGCTGCTGAGGTAGTGCCATATGCTCCCATTTTTTTAAGGATGTAGAGAGTATACCCGCCACCTTTGTCCAATGCAGCTTGGTGGGTCTGACACATGGGTTATTTCAGTGTAAAGATTTCATGGCGATATTTTCCTTTACCATCAGCATGTGATAATTGTAAAAATATGCACATTAGGTCAGACTGCCCAAGAATGCTTTCCATTTTTTCCAGAATTCGAACTGACATCATTGGATTCTGTAATACATACATACATACATACATAACTTCACGCCAGTTCCCCTGCGGGGTAGGCACGAACAACAGAGCGCCATTTAAGCCCATTCTTACACACCTCACTGGCTTCTTTGACATTCATAACTCTTGTCATGCACGCTCGTCTGTTCTTAAGGCTCCTGACATCATCTTCTGCTAGTACACGATCAATTTGATCATGGAAGGTGTGTCGTGGCCTTCCACGACTTCTGCATCCATATACTCTACACTAATACTAATATACTAATACTAATCGATACTAATATTATAAAGAGGTAAAGTTTGTGAGTTTGTGACGTTATAGGGGGTAATCTCAGGATCTACTGAACCGATTTTAAAAATTCTTTTACTGTTCGAAAGCTACGTTAACAGTGAGTGTCATAGGCTATATAACACGGGAGCGGGCACAGAGCGCGGGTGAAACCGCTAGTTTTTAATAATTACGTTTGTTTCTGTAATGAATTTTTTTTTTACATTTTTTTGGTACTAAATATTAAATTTGTATTGGTAAGAATTGTTTATTAGCTTCCGTCAATTTCATGGCCCCATCTAACCCGAACGTTAGTCCATTGTTAGTAGAGGCCACTAGAACGCGCGGCGTCGTTATTTCAAGTGGGACTACAATAATACAAGTTCGATTCCGCACATTGCTTGAATAGATAGAGGTGCATCTTATAGGATTATGCTACGTAACTAATTTATAACAAGTTTGACATATAGGGTAAATTATACAATGCATAGGTGGATGGATGCAGAAGTCGTGGAAGGCCACGACACACCCTCCATGATCAAATTGATCGTGTACTAGCAGAAGGTGATGTCAGGAGCCTTAAGAACAGACGAGCGTGCATGACAAGAGTTATGAATGTCAAAGAAGCAAGTGAGGTGTGTAAGAATAAGCCTGAATGGCGCTCTGTTGTTCGCGCCTACCGCGCAAGGGAACTGACGTGAAGTTATGTATGTATGTATGTATACAATTGTTGCCACTCCAGTATATTAGCACCCTATTGTTTTCTTCATAACATTAAGAAGTCTTAATATTTTTATTTTATTTTGTAGGCGTTTTTGCCAGGTGGTAGGGCATTTGCTCAACTGGATGGCGACCACCCCTGGTCTAGAGTATGCCGCCATAACAACCTTGTGTTGTGTTCCGGCATTAGTGACCAGGTTCCAGTCTCCATTAAGAGAGCAGCAGCGCATTTGTAGCACCTATGTTGTTGCAAATGTCCATAGGCGATGGTAACCGCTTTCCATTTAGTGGGCCGTCTGCCTGTCTGCTGAACTCCTGCAATAAAAAAATAAAAAAAAAAAAAAGGCGTGCGTACATAAGCCTGAATTTCTGACCAATAGTTAAAAAATGAAACAGGGGAGTGGCAAAAGCGGAGCGTTTTGTTTTTAATTCTCAATACCAGCAGGAGCGGGGTAGTGGCAAAAGCGGAGCGTTTTATTTTTAATTCTCAATACCAGCAGAAGCGGGGTAGTGGCAAAAGCGGAGCGTTTTTTTTTTAATTCTCAATACCATCGGGAGCGGAGTGGTGGCAATTCCAAACTAAAGCTAATCGCTGCCATTCCTGGATCACTTCCGGCGCTCTTTTAATTATTCAAAACAATATTGCCTCTATTAATTCTATTATCATATGATAACTAAGTAATACAGTATAAACTCCATGTAACGTCACTCGATTAAACGACAAACTCCCTTAAGCGTCGAAATCACTTGGCTTTGGTTAGTTTAGCTTGTCTTCCATACAGTGATACACTCTATATAGCATTACACCCACTCTCAATAACGACAACAATTAAGTAATAAAAAGTACCTTCTAAGTTGCCAAAATTAGTAAAACTTGCGCAGCTGTGTAAGTTCTTTTATCACTTTATTATTCTAGCCCGTAATAAACTCGACTGTCGGCATCATGCATACCGAAATTTGTAAGAAATTCCGAAATACAGCAATTTCTAAATACTTCCTTCATCACCAAGATGCCTCAATGTCGCAGAATATGAATAAAATAATTTAAAAAATATAACAAAATTACTGGTGCAGCAAAAGACGTCAGTCAAAAATAACAGACGTCTCTCTATTTAACGACAACTCTCTATAACGCCTTAAGGTGCACAGTCCCTTCGGTGTCGTTATATAGAGTTTACGCCGTAGTTATCATTATTAAGTTCATCTCGCTTATCTCACCTAAATCGTTCAAAACAAATTCGTAAACCGCCACGGCCGTTATACTCGACGACTTTAATTAATACCAGCGATGGCAATTTAAAGAGGTAGCCGGCTAACGTGGCGTTTTTGCCACCTCTCATAATACACGGTGCTAAAAGGATAATATCCGCAAAAAGTCCTGGCACAGTCCCGTGGCACACCCACCCGGCGTAACTGTATAAACGGGCGATAGGAAAACCGTGCAAATTTTAAACTAAGGACACACTGAGAGAAATATCCGTTAATGATTTTAAGGAGGACTATTGCAAGTTATGCAAGGTTTTTAATGTTAGAGAAGAAGAATTATTTGTGAGTATATCATTATATTAATACCTAAAGCAAAAAACTTAGTACCCCTTTTTACGAAAATTGCGCGGACGGAGGAGTATGAAATTTCGCACACTTATAGTTTATATAAAGAAGGAGTGCAGAATGCTAATATATTTTTTTAATTATGCGTAAAAAATACATTAAACCAATAAAAAAAAACATTTCACACACTACCATGTATTTGACACACACACGCATATATACTCTTTTGTTTATTGCTAAAGTCAAATCAACAGTGTAGCCTTGGTGAAATCTGTGATTATAGAAGTATTATAGTATTTGACAACAAAACCTTAATAATGTTCAAACTTATAATTGAAATCAATTATGGTCGAATTTCGACCACTGGGCGAATATTATTAGTTCTCTGAAATTTCAGTTCTACTGCGTGTGAATTGCACACACACACATTTTTTTTTTATAACCAGTATACAATCACATCTATTTTATACCCCCAAATTAAGCAAACTCGTTTCTGCAATTTACCGTGCCAATCATACAATGAATTTTAAAAAAGACGATTTTTACAACGAATTTTAAAAAAAGACGGAAAACATCAAGAGGGCTAATTTGGAACAGCAAATATTGTAAGTGCAACTTTTATAGGTTTTTTTACATGATATTGAATGATTGAATGTTATGTTTATATGAATCACTAGGGTTGCTTCATATAATACAGATAGAAATGTACTGTCTAATATTAGCTTAAACCAATTCTTAATGAAAGGCTAAGTTGTTTTTATAATAAAATAGAATAGAATATATTTATTGAGTAATGCATGTACAAAGATATTACAGATTTTATAGCCTATAAAAGGGCGTCCAAAATTATTATTACAAAATTGAATTACAGATAAACATTTCATACAATCACTACAATTAATAATATAAATTACATTTGTTAATCATTAAAATAATAATAATCTGTAAGTAAATAATGTATTTTAAATTTATTTAACTTTTATGTAGGAATATTTTCGATATTATGGCTGATCTGAAAGAGAATAATTTTTTGGGCTAGGATGATATGTCAATAGACATATCATCTGTGCGGGAACGGAGAAAGAATACAATTTCCTACGGCCGGGCGGCCTGCGACAAAACAACCCACAGCCAGGTGGTAGGGTATTTGCTCGACTGGATGGCGACCACCCCTGGTCGAGAGTATGCCGCCATAACAACCTTGTGTTGTGTTCCGGCATTAGTTACCAGGTTCCAGTGATTGTTAAGAGAGCAGCAGCACATTTGTAGCACCTTTGGTGTTGCAAATGTCCATAGGGGATGGTAACCGCTTTCCATCAATTGGGCCGTTTGCCTGTCTGCTGAGCTCCTGCCATAAAAAAAACATATATATATAAATTTTGGTGTTGCCAGTATTAATTTCAGATTAACAAACATAAATAAAACCGATGTTTCATCATCAAACAGCAATCAGTATGATATCTCTCATTGCACCTCGGCACTAAGACGCGGCAGTGTGTGCCCCCTAATTACCGGCCATTTATTAGGGGCGGTCGCGGCGATTTTTACTTTTTTTCGCCGCCGAGTTCCGTCGTCCACCTGCGCTTTATATTTTAAAAGAAAAACTCCGTTTAACTCCGCACTTTGTGTTAAGTTTGAGCTTAAAAATGGCCTGGACCATTTAAGCTTAAATTTTATTACTATATTCAAAAGACTTATTACTTAGTTTTAACTGGCTAAAATGTAACGAGCGCTTTAAAAATTACTAATGTTGATTGTAATAATTATTTTTGGTTCTAGCACATGTTGTCTTAAGAGAAAATAAATAATTATTAATTAATTACGCTAATTTTGCAACAGATATACAATGCAAAAGTGGATGGATGCAGAAGTCGTGGAAGGCCACGACACACCTTCCATGATCAAATTGATCGTGTACTAGCAGAAGGTGATGTCAGGAGCCTTAAGAACAGACGAGCGTGCATGACAAGAGTTATGAATGTCAAAGAGGCAAGTGAGGTGTGTAAGAATAAGCCTGAATGGCGCTCTGTTGTACGTGCCTACCCCGCAAGGGAACTGGCGTAAAGTTATGTATGTATGTAATTTTGCAATCTACCCTAATTTTTATAAGCTTTTATCATTTTATATGATCTAAGGCTTTTATTTAACTTGCAATGGATGTATGTATGTAAACAAGTTCGGGTGGAATCTTACAAGTTAAATTTGACCAACATCCCGGTTTCCGATTGAGGTGAAATTTTGCATGCATATGTATATCGCGTGACAATGCAATAATATGTACCATGGAGCTAATCTGATAATGGAGTCGGAAGGTGGCCGTAGGAACTCCTGTACTAAACAAGATAAACCCATCGTGTTTAGGCTCGTTTTTATTGTCTTGGCTAGCACTCTGCTGCTACATGATATCCAGGATCTCAAAAGCTTGTATTTGAAAATATTTTTTTTTGCTTGATTTTCAATCAACGACCAGTCAACAGTTGACTAACGCTATATTACGCCATTTGTACAACATTTATCGTCAGATATCAGTGTTTGATTTATTGGGAATGATATACCATATACAGGGCTAATAGAACGCCCTGTGTATGGTTCGATAACCAAGAGGATGATGTTTGATTCACTTGACAAAAAAACACTTCACAAAATTGACTGGAGGCAAAGCAAGTTAGAATATGCTGTAACTTCCAGGTGGTAGGGCATTTGGTATGTCGCCATAACAACATTGAGTTGTGTTCCGGCATTAGTGACCAGGTTGCAGACTACCTTAATAGAGCAGCAGCGCATTTGTAGCACCTTTGGTGTTGCAAATGTCCATAGGCGATGGTAACCGCTTTCCATCCAGTGGGCCGTCTGCCTGTCTGCTGAACTACTGCAATAAATAAAAAAAAATAAACAAAATGCTGTTCGATCTGTTACCAGGCCACTAATAACAGCTAAGCATAGAACGGCTGCTTTTAGAGGTTGTTTTAAACATGCTGCTACGCAATGTTGGAACGACATTCCTCCAATTAGAGACATGAAATCAATTTTTACTTTCAAATAGCACTGTTAAAGATATTTAATTTAACTCACTTACAGAAAGAAGACCCTAGGTATATCTAAGAACTAATTTTTATTTTTCTAATTTATTTCTCTTCATTTCTTTTTATTTTACTTTAATCGTTTTTACTGGTGATAATTTTCATTGTTTCATTGCTACTTAGGTACTGAGAGTGTGTCTAAATTTAAAAATAACACATAAGAATAATTTATCTGTGAAATAAATTATCTGTGCAGGAACGGAGAAAGAATACAATTTCCTGCGGCCAGGCGGCCTGTCATAAGAGGCGAGAAAACAACCCACAGCCAGGTGGTAGGGCATTTGCCCGACTGGATGGCTACCACCCTTGGTCTAAAGCCTGTCGCCATAAGAACCTTGAATTGTGTTCCGGCATTAGTGACCAGGTTCCAGTCTCCCTTAAGAGAGCAGCAGCGCATTTGTAGCACCTTTGATGTTGCAAATGTCCATAGGCGATGGTAACCACTTTCCATCAAGTGGGCCGTCTACCTGTCTGCTGAACCCCTGCAATAAAAATTTAAAAAAAAACTGTAAGAAAGTCCGGATTGTCAAAATGTTTTTTACGATTTCCCAAAATCAACTTTTTTGAGTTACGTCAGTCTATTATTGAGCGTGCGCAATCTATATTTTCAAAAGCAGGAAAGTGGTTACTCCCAAAAATTAAGAACACAAAACACAATACATTATAATACATCCCTGTAAGCCGCAGCTTGCGAACTCCCACGCGAGCAATCCACAACAGGAGCGAAATGAAAATTTAAACCGAAATGATCGCCAACACGAGACTATGCCATAGAAATTTATTCATAGCAGTGCAGCGACGCGACGCGGTAATAAGTAAAAACTAACAAAGAGCCGAGAGAAATATGAGTGGGGTATGCCATTAAAACAATAAATGTCTAGTGCACAAAAAAGGATGCGGTGCGCTGCCCGTTCCGCTTCGCTCGGAGCCGGGCAGTGGGCAGTGAGCGCAGCGGAACGTACGGGGAGCGTATTCTGTATCTAGAAACATAGTTACGTTACATTACGTGCATTAATTTATGCCTGGATATTTTTTTTTTTTTTTAATTACGAAGTTGACAAACGTGTTACCAAAAGTCGTCACCATCGCTTATACCTAGGCGTTTTTAAATATTCAAAATGAGTTCCACTAGAGAATCTTTATCCGTGCAGGAACGACCTGTCGTAAGAGGCGACTTAACAACCCACAGTCAGGTGATAGGGCATTTGCCCGACTGAATGGCTACCACCCCTGGTCTAAAGTATGTCGCCATAACAACCTTGAGTTGTGTTCCGGCATTAGTAACCAGGTTCCAGTCTCCCTTAAGAGAGCAGCAGCGCATTTGTAGCAACTTTGGTGTTGCAAATGTCCATAGGCGATGGTAACCGCTATCCATTAAGTGGGCCGTCTGCCTGTCTGCTGATCTCCTGCAATAAAAAAATTAAAAAAAGAATACTTTTTGAAGGTAATTTTACGTTCTATTCTATTCTACACCGCTTCGCAACGTGTCATCGCTATTTAAATCGCCGAGTAAATTTTTTTTTCATCATATTTATTTAACTATCTAAGGCCCTTTTTTAACCGACTTCAAATAGTAGATAATTTTATATTATTTAGTCTCTTAATAAACTAAACAAATTCTTAATCAAAAATCTTTATTAAGTTATTTTATACTTTTTAGTTTTTGAAGTCGGTTCTTTTTCTATTTCTGTTTATCTATGTTTTGGTGTACCATAAACTTTAGAATTAATTGATCGAGTACTAGCAGAAGGTGATGTCAGGAGCCTTAAGAACAGACGAGCGTGCATGACAAGAGTTATGAATGTCAAAGAAGCAAGTGAGGTGTGTAAGAATAAGCCTGAATGGCGCTCTGTTGTCCGTGCCTACCCCGCAAGGGAACTGGCGTGAAGTTGTGTATGTATGCACAACTTTAGAATCAATTATGAAAATGTATGAAATGTGTGTCGCGGCACGATTCACTAAAAGAAGGTACACACCGGTCCAGCCGAGTATGAAATCAGTACGCTCGCGCCGGTGCGTACACGCAATATCAAAATTGCCTATGACAAACATTCATTTGTCTACGGCCAACCGCCAATATTCGACAAATCAAGAACGAGACGACGACGCAAAATTGTACGCGCAAGAAAATTTTATGTAAAGTTACAAAATATTAAAATATACGCATTTATGAAGCAAAGGGTGCTCCATTGAAGACTTCCTACGCTTCAATGTGTGTTTGGCAATATAATTAAAACATAGAAATAGGAAACAAAAGCAATTCTTACAATTCTCCATATAACAGGCACAGAACTTAAATTAATTCAAAGCTGTAGGCGTGTTAAATAATCATTAACAACATTAAGATAGGTGTGTTAACCAAACACACCCGGTAGAGCGCACAAACAGTAATTGCGGTAAATTAAGGCTAGCAAACTGTTTTTAATTAAACTATTAAATAAACCAGTACAGTGAAAAAGTTTATAATTAATCGAATACAATAAAAGAAAACTTACAAATACCAGCTTGAAGCTCAATCAATCGAGAGAAGAGCCAAGAGGTTGATTGGTAGCGACCAGCTTGTCTTATCCGTGCAGGAACGGAGAAAGAATACAATTTCCTGCGGCCGGGCGGCCTGTCGTAAGAGGCGACAAAACAACCCACAGCCAGGTGGTAGGGCATTTGCCCGACTGGATGGCTACCACCCCTCGTCTAAAGTATGTCGCTATAACAACCTTGATTTGTGTTCCGGCATTAGTGACCAGGTTCCAGTGTCCCTTAAGAGAGCAGCAGCGCATTTGTAGCACCTTTGGTGTTGCAAATGGCTATAGGCGATGGTAACCGCTTTCCATCAAGTGGGCCGTCTGCCTGTCTGCTGAGCTCCTGCAATAAAAAAACAAGGCTTCAAAGCCTTGAGCATCGACACCGGGTTGCTAGTATATCGGTTTTTTATAGGATTCGTTTCAGAGAGTGTGCGCTTGAACTGAAATTCAAATTCAAATTCAAAAGTTTTTATTCAAAACAAGTTCCACTGGAGAACACTTTTTGAAGGTCATACATGTAAATTAAAATTTTTACTTCCGATTCTATGTACACCGCTTCGCAACGTGTTGATGCTGTAAAGGAGAAGAAGCGGCAAGAAACTCCCCAGCAACACGTCTAGCTAAATATTGTTTTTCTTTATATTTTATATTCTATTTACATCTCAAATCCTTTTTTTTTTATAAGTTTTGTACAGAAGTATGTTACAGAATTACTTTTTGAAGAATTAATGGAGTTGTAGCAAACAATGCATACTCAATAAGACCAAGACAATAAAAGGAAAGAAAAATAATGTTATAGTTATATTAATAATAGTAACTGTTCGACTTGATTCCCCTTACACCATTCCATCAACGGACTACAAGGCGCTCTGGTCTACGCCATCGTTTCACAGTGGAAACGCTACCAGTGCGTACTAAACGTTTCGCCTCTACGTACGGCAGAGTTGCGGAATGCACTACCAGAGTCCGTGTTTCCCGAAAAGTACAATCCGGGTATCTTCAAGTCTCGTCTGAACAGGTACTATCTAGGTAAGCGTGCTCCATCTTTGACCGCATCATCGTCCGGCATTGGCCGTGATCATTGTCAAACGCAAATCTATTTAATATTAAAAAAAATTAACTTATTTGTATTGTATTCTACCCATAGTCCCTCAAGACTGGAGGATGCGATGTGCGTAGATACGTTGCCCGCATCCCATTTACCAAACACGTCTAGATCAGCCAGTTCGGCTGAAACAGCTGAATCAATCAACCCTCAGCGAGGGTTATATGTTTGTGCCGTTTGCTGTCGAGACGCTTATGGCGTTCCACCTTTATTAGTTGTTTTTACATGCCTTATAGATACCTGTCTGCGAGAGGTCTTATTAAGATATTTTAAGACTGGCTCCATTGCCATCAGCCATTCATTCTGCTCCCTCGCACGCGAATGGACCCTAACTACAAAGTTTGATTATTGTAACTGATGTAAATTATAAATGTACCACTTGTACCAGGGTTACTTGAAGAACAGTAAAAAGCCTGATCAAGAAAACTCAGTGTTCTTTATTCATCGCCCTTACACTCCGAAGCTACACGAAACCGCGGGCTACCAATCACCAAACACTTAACCCGTGGGGTCCTGAGACCATGAGCCTCTACCAAAATTTATTAAAATGACTCATTGACTCTTCAGGTGATCAGAAGGCTGGTACTTAGCTCGCGCAACGGATCAGTATGGCGATCCAGCGAGGAAACGTGGCTACGTTTCCCGCTGGATGCCGAAACACAAATCAAGGTTGTTATGGTGACATCCTCTAGACCAGAGGTGGTAGCCATTCACTAGGGTAAATACCCTACCACCTAGTAGTGGGTTCTTTTATCGCCTCTTACGACACGCCGCCCGGCCGCAGGAAATTGTATTATTTCTTCGTTTCTGCACAAATAATTTTGAATTAATGTAAGTACTATATTTGGAATATAAGTGATATATATATACAATCACTTTATTTAGTTCCTTTAAAAGTATGCGATTTGGGACCAGCCAAAAGTAAACTAGCAGACGTGTAACGTCCTGTATGAATGGACAGGGGTGTTACTTTTTGCGAGATCAGCGCACCGCTCCAGCGAAATGTAGCGGAAAGATAAACCGAATGGGGGGTTTGACCCCTGAAGCCTTAGTCCATTATAATGCCAAACTGGGGCCCTATGTGTCAGAACTTACATTTTTAAGATTACTGCAACCAGGTTATTGGTGGCAGGCAGTTGCTTCTTCGAAATAAAACTCCGTGTGGACTGAGTGATTTATTATAATACCATAAGTTAAGTCTCACAATCTCCTTACTGTGGCTAGTAGCTTACACTGGCTACATCCGTGCAGGAATGAAGAAAGAATACAATTTCCTGCGGCCGGGCGGCCTGTCGTAAGAGGCGACTTAACAACCCACAGCCAGGTGGTAGGGCACTTGCCCGACTGAATGGCTACCACCCCTGGTCTAAAGTATGTCGCCATAACAACCTTGAGTTGTGTTCCGGCATTAGTGACCAGGTTCCAGTTTCTCTTAAGAGAGCAGCAGCGCATTTGTAGCAACTTTGGTGTTGCAAATGTCCATAGGCGATGGTAACCGCTTTCCATCCAGTGGGCCGTCTGCCTGTCTGCTGATCTCCTGCAATAAAAAAAAATAGTATCTATATACTTGATATCGCCAAGTTTATCCAATTCAATGGGTCTTTGTTTGAAGAATTTAACAATGTTAACGCGAGACTTGTGACTTCTCTGGATCTCGTCAGAAGGGACTGTACTTACATCGTCGTCGTCAGCCAATTGCAGTCCACTACCGGACGTAGGCCTCCCCAAGACGGCGCCACTCATCCCTGTCCTCCGATTTCCTCAGCCAGCGCCTACCGGCGATTTTGCATAGGTCGTCGGTCCATCGGGCTGGAGGGCGTCCGACACTACGTTTACCGAGACGCGGTCTCCACTCCAGGACTCTACTTACATGGCTCCTCTTATTTATAACTCTTTGCCAACTAATATTATAAACGTACCCTCAAGAAAATTCACTGTAGTCTTAAAAAAGTGGCCGATTAAGGAGTATTTCTATACTGTAGATGAATTTCTTAAAAAAAGTGCTTGTCGTTATTATCTATATGGAATATCTTAGTGATATATTTGTTAATTTTTCACTTGACATTAATTGCTCATATATTATCAAAAATTGTCATATTTTTTTTTATAAATTAGAATATGTATGTAAATTATAATTTTAATTTTATTGTAATATTTAATTCCTTTTGTACACCACTATGTGGTAGAATGTACTGTGCTTCTACATTTGTATAACACCTGTATAAACTACATTCTTGCAAATAAAGATATTGATTGATTGATTAATTGATATTTAAAAATTTGTAAGGAAAGGAATGCTCCGGTGGTTCGGGCATGTAGAAAGAATGCATGATGAAAGAATGACTAAACAGATATACAATGCAAAAGTGAATGGATGCAGAAGTCGTGGAAGGCCACGACACACCTTCCATGATCAAATTGATCGTGTACTAGCAGAAGGTGATGTCAGGAGCCTTAAGAACAGACGAGTGTGCATGACAAGAGTTATGAATGTCAAAGAAGCAAGTGAAATATGTAAGAATAAGCCTAAATGGCGCTCTGTTGTTCGTGCCTACCCCGCAAGGGAACTGGCATGAAGTTATATATGTATGATATTTAAAAACATTAATTTAAAACTATACATAGACGAGTAACAGAGAATGTATTGCTGAATGGCAGAGAGATTGGTAATCGTTTTGAAATGAAGTGAAGTAGGTGCAATCAATCAAGGGTCATCGTCTCTGCCTTGTGGTGGCAGAGCCGGTATGTGGCCTCGAGTCTGGACTCTTTACCCCGGTATAAATTCGCGGGGGGCAACTACCCCCCGGTGACGTGGCATGGAAGCCGCCAGACACATAAGGGGTATGTCGGCGGCTTTCGTTAGCCATCTCGGGCTTTAGATGGCCGTCTGCGACGTCTGGTGGCCTTTCTGCGGCATAGCGGAGATTTTCGCGACCTCTCAAACATCGCCCTAATCCCGGCGGATGAAGTCACGGGGGGGTCGGTAGCCATCTTGGTGTCTCGTGATCTGGTGGTCGCGCGTGTAGGGGAGCAATCCCGTGGAGGTGTGTGTGGCGGCGGTCGAACATACGACGTGGCGACATCGCCACGAATTCCTCAATACTGGGAATGCTAAAGTCGCTGGTGATCACGTCGTTCCTTACGAACAGACCCACGTCCGTACACATCCGTAAGGCGATGTTCTGCTGCCTCTGCAGCAGCTTCTTCCTGGTGACAAGTAAGTTTAATTAAGTGCCGTTTCTTATATCGCATGTTCCGTCCGACGCCTAGCTGCTAACTGTGTGAGCTATGGACGTCAGCGGTATGCGAGGCGCGGAGAGGTGTGCACCGGCGGGCGGGTCAGGAGGGGTGCTCTCGGTGTCTGTGTCCGCAACACAGGTAGAGCAGTTTCAATATTTACAGACGAATTTTAAGCATTATTTACAAAGCTCTACCTACTATTTTGTTCTAATTATAATAAATAAATAATGATTCCAGCAGGCTCTACCACGCCAGAAACCTAAGAAAACGCTATTAAAATAAATCATTATTCACACACATATCATCTAACAATGAAGATATATGAAGATTTTACGAGTCGTTAAACATGAATTTATCAAACTTGCCAAATAACTAAGGACATAAAAGTCTTCCAATATCATACCTTATTCAGAAAACTTTCTAGAAACCCTTTCTAATAATATTAAATTTGATTTAACATATGATATATCAAATATCAAATCTGCCTAAATTAATTTCACAAAGTTAGTTTACCAGCAATCAACCCTTCAACGCTTGGGTGGGTTTGAATATGCAAATTATGGGTCAAATCGACCCCCAAGTCTGTGACACAGTAAAATTGAGAAGTTACCAGCGTCGAGAAAGAAATTCGTACAGTCATTTACATAAGTTGAATGTTGCTACTATTTGTGTTTGATTTGCATACGCTTTCGTCGTTCTGAATTTTTGAAGAGTATTTTTCTTGATGTCGTTAGAGATGATCTCAAAACAAGAAATGCCGAAGACTGTAATTTAACGATGATGTATAAAATACATATATATTTTGTTCATTTTCATTTGGTTTTTTTACTATTCAAAAATACTTAATAAATAACTGTTTACATAGTGTTGGCCGAAGATCTCGCCATGCCAGCCTCAATGATATCATCCGCCGAGCTCTTGTCAGCGTCGGTGTATCAGCCATCCTAGACCCAAGTGGCTTGGTGGGCGACGATGGCAAGAGGCCGGATGGAATGTCATTTATTCCTTGGAAGATGGGCACACCGCTTGTCTGGGACGCGACATGCGTTGACACTTTTGCGGGATCACATCTTCCAGTCAGGGGCTGGCAATGCTACTTCAACAACTGAAGATCTCAAACGGCGCAAATACGGAACCCTAGGAAGGGGTTATATATTTGTACGGTTTGGAGTTGAAACTTTAGGTCCGTGGGGTCCATCGGCAAAGGGTTTGTTCAAAGAAATTTGTTAGAAACTCTTTGATACCACCCGTGATCAGAAGGCTGGTTCGTATTTCGCGCAACGAATCAGCATTGCCGTACTACGTGGCAATGCAGCCAGCCTTCTGGGCTCGCTTCCCTCTGGCAGTGACAAGGTTTTATATATAAAAATCAATTCTTGTGAAAAAAAATTATGTATGAAAATTTGAAAGAATCAAAATTAATGGCGCTCTGTTGTTCGTGCCTACCCCGCAAGGGAACTGGCGTGAATTATGTATGTATGTATGTAAAAATAATTTTTGTGAACCATCGATTGCGATCCATCTTCTACGGCACCAATGATATACCATCGGATCTCTTGCCATGGTCGCGATACAAACCGTTCCGTTCTAGAACTACAAGTACCCCGGCGATGACAAGAGACCGTCAGATTATGTCATTAAGTGTGTTGCTCTTAAAATGAATGATCCAACAGACCAAGAATTCTGAGCTTGATCCAACTTTTAAGACTTATGTATATTATTTATGTTTTTCTCTTTCTATAATTTACTTTTTTATATTAAACAAGCTTGTTTTATTCATGTGAACATACATCACCTAAAAATAAATCTGTTTTTTTTTCTTTCTTTCTTCTATGTAATTTTAGAAATGTTGGGATATTTTTGACCTTACCCAGCATGAGAGAGGTTAAGCCATAAATATGTAAAGTTAAATGTTCGTAGACAAATCCGTGCTTATGCAGAGGGCGCTGTCTGTTGGACCGTCAGGTGTGCTTAATACGTATTTTAGGCGAAATAAATTACGTATAGACTTTAAACATCTCAGCAGAGGCACATTACTTTGAATTAATACGACTCAAAGTCTTTTCTGTTATCAAATTCTTTGAAGATATTAAAAGTGGCTTATTTTATTACAGGCTTTTATTTAACTTGCAATGGATGTACTACCTATGTATGTATGTAAGTTCGGGTGGAATCTTGCAAGTTAAATTTGACCAACTTCCCGGTTTCCGTTTGAGTTGAAATTTTTGCACGCATATGTATATCGCGTGACAATGTAATAATATGGTACCATGGAGCTGATCTGATGATGGAGTCGGAAGGTGGCCATAGGAACTCCTGTACTAAACAAGATAGACCCGTGGTGTTTGGGCTCGTTTTACTTGTCTTGACTAGCACTGCTGCTACATAATATCCAGCATCTCAAAAGCTTGTATTTAAAAACCTTTTTATAAAATCTTATAGGCTATTAGAGTACATACATAACTTCACGCCAGTTCCCTTGCGGGGTAGGCACGAACAACAGAGCGCCATTCAGGCTTATTTTTACACACCTCACTTGCTTCCTTGACATTCATAGCTCTTGTCATGCACGCTCGTCTGTTCTTAAGGCTCCTGACATCACCATCTGCTAGTACACGATCAAAGTGTCTAAGAATAAAGTAGTTACATATTTTATAGTCGAAATACCATGATTTTTTACTCATCCAGTTTTTTTTTATTGCAGGAGCTCAGCAGGCAGACAGACGGCCCACTTGTTGGAAAGCGGTTACCATCGCTTATGGACATTTGCAACACCAATCGTGCTACAAATGCGCTGCTCTCTTTAGGGAGGCTGGAACCTGGTCACTAATGCCGGAATACAACTCAAGGTTGTTATGGCGGCATACTCTAGACTATGGTCGCCATCCAGTCGAGCAAACACCCTACCACCGGCCTGCGGGTTGTTTTGTCGCCTCTTACGACAGGGCGCCCGGCTGCAGGAAATTGTATTCTTTCTCTCTTTCTGCACAGATAATAAATACATACATAACTTCACGCCAGTTCCCTTGCGGGGTAGGTACGAACAACAGATCGCCATTCAGGCTTATTCTTACACACCTCACTTGCTTCTTTGACATTCATATCTCTTGTCATGCACGCTTGTCTGTTCTTAGGGCTCCTGACATCACCTTCTGCTAGTACACGATCAATTTGATCATGGAAGGTGTGTCGTAGCCTTCCACTTCTGCATCCATCCACTTTCGGATTGTATATCTGTTTAGTCATTCTTTCATCATGCATTATAAGAAATAAATGAAGCAAATTAAGTAAGTACATCGTTATTTCTTCAAATACCTTCTCTTTTTTGTTATAAATATGCTTATTATGTTAATGTCCGCGAGAACGACGGAGCAGTATTTAAATGGTGCAAAGTTAAATATGGCAGCGTTGTATCTCTTCAGACGCTGCCTCGGCCTGACTTGATTTAGAACTCGCCCGAGCTGCCTTTACTTTCGCCTACTTTTTTATCTTTCCACGACATTTGGTCGGCGCGACCTTCACGCGAAGGGCGTCTAATGACGATATTTCATTTTATTCAGTTTATGTTGAATATTTTATTTTATTTTATTTATTTGGAAGAAAGAAAGAAGAAAGAAAACAAGCTTATTTTTAGGACATATAGAACAAACACATTAAGAGTAAAAATTAAATACCTGCCAGGTGGTAGAGTATTTGCTCGACTGGATGGCGACCACCCCTGGTCTAGAGTATGCCGCCATAACAACCTTGTGTTGTGTTCCGGCATTAGTGACCAGGTTCCAGTCTCCTTTAAGAGAGCAGCAGCGCATTTGTAGCACCTTTGTTGTTGCAAATGTCCATAGGCGATGGTAACCGCTTTCCATCTAGTGGCTGTCTGCCTGTCTGCTGAACTCCTGCTATAAAAAAAATACAATAAAAAAAGAGAAAACAACCGCAAGGTATCTGAAGATATACATATTAAGTCCCAAAAATTGGATCAAGCTCAGCAAAAATGTCGCTCTGTTTGTTAGACCAACGCTGATCTTCCGTTTGACCCTAGAGCGACGTCACGGCAAACTATACATATTTTTGACGGCCTCTGTGGTTGAGCGGGCTAAGCCTTTGCCGGCCTACCTCACTACAACGCAGAGGCTCCGGGTTCGATTCCTGGTATAGTAAATTTCGGAAACGTATTTTCTCCGTTATTTACTATGGTCTGGGTGTCTGGGATCGGCCGCAGAGTAGTCCGTTGTATATTACCCATAACACAAGCGTAACTTGCTTAATTTAGGGATATACAATATGTGTGTCTGTCTGCCGATTATTATTATATTATTATTATACATTATATCGAGGGGTGAAAGGCTATTTGTTTTAAGCGACATTTTGTGACAGAATTGACTTGATGATTTTCTTGCATCCTAATGTCTCAAACTTAAGGAATTATAATGAACCTGGTTTCCAACTAAAAACTACAGATTTTTTCTTTTTTAAATATAGTATTTAGTTTACTAATGAAGTCTTTTTGTGGGTCATTGAAACTTCAAACTCCTCTATCGACACAGTTTCGCAAATGTCGCTTAAAACAAATAACCTTGGACCCCTCGATATTATTAATAAATAATTATACTTTTGTAATATAGACAAATATTAATACTAAGTTAAACTGTGTGTGTGAACTCAGTTTAATACTATATTATACTGAATGCAATAAATTTACAAATATAGTAGTTTAAATATATTAAGCTACCACAATTAATTATTAAAGATGTTATAGATAAATTTGGATTCATTTAGTAATTAGAAAAACGTCTTATATCACCGCAGACATAAGCGAAGTCTCACTTACATGACATGACATTATATACATATATTCATAAACGTTGGTAGAGGTTGGCGCTGAAGAACGAAACCTCCTTCTGCGAGCAAGTCATGTTCGCGAAGGAGGAGGCGGAACGGGAGCGTAATTCCCTGCTCCGCTCCCGCCAAAGGAGGACGCGCCGACGCCGGAGGTCAGACAGTGACCTACGGCCGCCGTAAGCGGGCGGCGCGGGTGGGGCCCCTAGGGGTATAGGGGTTCTCACTCACCCGCACATGCCGTCGAGATGAGAGCACGAGTGTTCCGCGCGCGCTCATCTCTCTTCCCGTGGGGCGCGTTACAGACCGCCCCACGCAGGGACTAGACTTAGCAATAGCCAGGGGATACGTCCTCCGGCATAGGAAGAGGCCCAGTGAGGGGGGCCCACGCCTGCCAGGGCACGCGGAGTTGGGAATCCCGCATTCACGTAGCCCTGGCATAAGGCGCAGGACGGAACACCCAGGGGTTTTAGTGGGTATCCCTAATTGGGGAGTGGCAATAGCGTGGCACCGGTTCTGACCGGGCACGCTAGTGCCACCCCCGATCTGGCGAATCCCACACTCACACGGGTCGCGAAGATCCCCCCAGGCTTCTGTGCCTGTCGCGGCTTAGTCCTCAAACGGATTTCCCCTGGCCAAAAAAAAAATGAAGAACGAAACCTCCGTGTTACACAAATATTTATAAAATAAAATAAAATTCATATACAACACATATACATATAATAAATTTAATGATATTATACACAAGATATTATTCGATAAACAAAGTAAATAAATAAAAAAACAGCCTTAAAGCAATACCAGAATTATATAATGCTGGTATCGTGTCTTTGGCCCTCAAGCGGATTTCCCCTGGATAAAAAAAAAGGTTGGGATTTTTTTTTTATTTTTTATTGCAGGAGTTCAGCAGACAAGCAGACGGCCCACTTGATGAAAAGCGGTTACCATCGCCTATGGACATTTGCAACACCAAAGGTGCTACAAATGCGCTGCTGCTCTCTTAAAGGAGACTGGAACCTGGTCACTAATGCCGGAACACAACTCAAGGTTGTTATGGCGGCATACTCTAGACCAGGGGTGGTCGCCATCCAGTCGAGCAAAAATACCCTACCACCTGGCTGTGGGTTGTTTAGTCGCCTCTTACGACAGGCCGCCAGGCCGCAGGAAATTGTATTCTTTCTCCGTTCCTGCACGGATGAATTGGTAGATACAAGGTATATTGGTAATTTGGGATTAAAATTGGATAGGAAGGCTGGGGGTGCTCTCTTTATTTGTTCTTTATTAAAATTTTACATCAAAGTGTCTGTATGCTAGTTTTACATTTTTTACTTACTTGTCTATTTTATTTTCATATTTGCCGAAATACATTTGTTAAACACTTCTTTAAATATTAATTCGTTGTGGTCTGTAAATATTTTAATTGTAAATAAAAACTGCACGTGCGTAATATATGATGATTTTAATGGCAACGGAGGGAAAATATATACAGATAAAAGAAAAAACAAACTTTGTTCTAAATTCAAATATTTAGTATTGGTGGCCAGTACTATGCCACACTAAAGCAATAAATACTTTTTGTTGGAGATTCCAACCACATTTGTTTGCCAATTTTGTGTTTTATCCTTAAGTGTTTTGCCGCCCTAGGCTCCAGCCTACTCAGCCTATTGGTAAATCCATCACTGATAAGGACAATAAACGCATTGATTATTGTTTCTTTTCCTATTCTGGCTAGGTTGCCAAAAACACCGTGCCCCGTAAGACACTGTCAATCGATAGTTGTCTTGCCCGTGTTGTTGTTTTTTTTTTATTGCAGGAGATCAGCAGACAGGCAGACGGCCCAATTGATGGAAAGCGGTTACCATCGCCTATGGACATTTGCAACACCAAAGTTGCTACAAATGCGCTGCTGCTCTCTTAAGGGAGACTGGAACCTGGTCACTAATGCCGGAACACAACTCAAGGTTGTTATGGCGACATACTTTAGACCAGGGTTGGTAGCCATCCAGTCGGGCAAATTCCCTACCACCTGGCTAGTGTGAAGAGTTAGTGTATAAAATATGTTAAAACCGTAAGGTTGTCTGATTATAAATGTAGTGACCAGCTGCTGTTCTTTTACTACCATAAACCCTTCTGAGTTCTTGCAAGTATTACTATTGGTGGCAGTTGCTTCTTGTGTTTGGAAATTAAAACTCGATGTAATAATGGACTGTATGATTATTATTAAATTATAAATATACATTTAATGAGTAGAACAAAGTATGCAAGAGAGTTGAGTACAATATATGAATGAATGAATTAATAATTGTTTTTTTTTTTTTGGAACCTGACCCAGCTGAATAGCCGCAGATGGCTGTTTTAGCGATACCGGACTTTAGGGGCTTCCCGACTCCGTGGGAGCGGAGGCGTTCAGCCTGGAAGCAGCACGCTCGAGGAGGCACCTCCTGTGAGGTTCGACCTCGGCTCGACCGCTGCGGGGGATTGGCTCTATATTGAGAATTAGCCGTTAAAGGCTGAAAGAGCTAAGCCAACAGGCTGAAGTGATTATTTGGGGACCAATTATCGACTCCGCCGGCGGAGCCGATCCTAGTCTATCATTACTACCGCTTCGCAACGTGTTATAGCTGGAGGAGAAGAAGCGGCGGAAGAAACTCTCCAGCAACACGCCTAAGCTAATCGTGTATGGCTACTTGTGTCTGTAGTGAGTGAGTGAGATTGGTGGGGTCTTACCTTTGTGTAACAGGAACCGAGCCGGGGGCTCTCCGGCGTCTGTTTTGTCTGCGTCTGTTATGCCAGGCTGATGTTCTGAGCCTCGGGGGGTTCATAGTCGCGAGGAGACGGGTGATTTTATCGGGCTCGTCAATGAGTACATTGCGAGGCCGACGATTTCTCATGGGAGCGTTCGGTGTGGGTTTATAGTTGACCGTTTCCGTCACCAGAGGGTTCGGGTGATGGGGGGCAAGGTCAAAGAATCTGCGCGATAGAGTGATTATATAATCTTTGATGGAGGGAAGCTCCAGGTCGCGATGCAAGTCGGCGAGCCGCATGTAGCGCGGGGCGTCGACTGCAGCACGCATAAAGTGATTCTGGATTCTTTACAGTGTTGTCTTTTCAGGTTTTTTCAGCCTCCTATATCCCGCAATCCGTCCGACGCCTAGCTGCTAATTGTGCGAGCTATGGGCATCGGCGGTATGCGGGGCGCGGAGCGTAGATGTGCTCCGGCGGGCGGGTCAGGGGGGTGCTCTCTGTCCGCAACAATTACATTGGTTAAATTCGGAATGTTCTACTCCAAAAGTGTTACAGAGAATCACACCTAAAACTGCAGCTTTAATGGAATTTCACCAGTTTTCCTTCACTGAAATGTTCCTCGTTCACAATTTGCGACGCCGACGACTCTAATTATTACAGCCGTCCACGTTTCTTTGTTACGCGACAAATTGGTTTTAGACACCCTTTATTTTGCTCTCTTTATTATTTCGCGTCTTTAAGGAATTTTTGTACACTTTTTATATTATTTCCTGAATTTGGCAAACAGACAGACAACCCAGCTAATGCAAATATGAAACATCACAGGAGTTATATATTGTTTTAACTTAGGCTCCGACAAAGACAAATTCCACGTACAGATCTGTAAAAGCACATTTTATTACCTGTTTGCATTTGAACTGATTGTAATCCTTTTATGATCGTCTTCTTTTGTTCACTTATTTATTGGCATACGTTTCTGGTTATTGTGGAGAACAGCCTATTGTCCTATTGTACTCGTTTACGGCCGCTCAGGAGCATCATTAGCCATGTGTTGCGGATTATAAGTACAAGCTAATTCTAAAAAATTATGTCGACATTGCCGGGCGGGCACATTTGCATTTGTGAAGTATAAAACGATGGCCTGATTGAGAGAGGGGGTCAGTTGAAATACAATTACCATCTAGGCGTGACGTGTGTATATTCGGGAATCTAATAGTGACGAACCTAGCGCGTTTTATTGAATTACGACCTTCTGCATTACGTTGGGATTTGTTGCGTTCGGTTATATTTGTACCTGTGTTACACGTGTTTAATAGTTCTAATAAACTCTATAATAATTCTAACGGCATTTTAATTCGAGTCCCGCAAACTCGTAACAATATTGTTATTATTATTTTTTTATTGCAGGATTTCAGCAGACAGGCAGACGGCCCACTTGATGGAATGCGGTTACCATCGCCTACGGACATTTGCAACATCAAAGGTACTACAAATGCGCTGCTGCTCTCAGGAGACCGGAACCTGCTCACTCTCACAACAATATTACTACCTATCCTATCCTATACCTAGGCCGTGTAAGTCTTCGGCGGCCGTACTTGCTAGAACATACACATATATAATCACAATTTCTACTTAATAGATATAGCGGCAACTAGGCCCAGCACTTATAAACAAATGATCTTTGAATGTTTGAAAAACAAGTAAACCTTTATATCAAGTATTTCAGCCAATTAGCGTCTTCCTCGCTGCTGTTCGCAGGTAATCTAGATCAAAGAAATTTGAATCAGGCGATGTAGGTGGTGCAGGAAAAAGGCAATAGATACATAAATACTCAAACTAATTTAAGAACTAAATATACAAATACATACATATATATATAGTCTCTGCCTACTCTCCGCGCCCCGCATACCGCCGACGCCCATAGCTGGCGCAATTAGCAGCTAGACGTCGGGCGGGATGCGGGATATAGGAGGCAAAAATTGGCCATTCATTCATAATTCTACTATAATTCTCAACGACGACTCTCTTGCATAATTTGAACTTATTCTATGTATATTTCGATTCATGTAAAAATTTGAATAATAATAATCATACAGCCCATTACATCGAGTTTAATTTCCAAACAAGAAGCAGCTGCCACCGATATTGCTCTTCCTTCACTTTATACATGTGTGCAAGCCTGCAGAAACGAAAGTCACGTAGGCTATGTTACTATCCCGCGCCTAAGGCAATACAAGGAATATGGAAATGTTTTAATGGATATCACAGGATGAGAGCCCCGAAATACCCAACTGCCTATCCTCGGGGTATGCACAAAACACTGCGACCTCGAAGAAATAATTGCAATATGTTAACACTGGTTCAAACGGAGTCCCTTATTATAGAATCCTTACGTTAACTTAAGTTGATCTTACTGACCGTTCATTTGCCTTACTATCGGTTAAAATTTGACATAAGCTCCTAATTGCTACTAGTAGTAGACAAGTAATGTCGAAATTTAACTGATGGTAAGGCAAGTGAATGGATAGTAAAATGCAGGAACTGGTAGTAAGATATTTAAACATGACTAAATTGTGTAATTAAATGCTAAAATAGGTAATAGTTTTTTTTTTTTTGTTTTGAGGTGAGGGACAATGCTTAACCGATTTACGCACAAACTGGGTCATTGCTAGGGGAACGACACGCGTCGGTCGGGGGCGATACCACTGCAGCAATAGTATGCTCTTGGCAGCGCTCCGTCCGCGATCAACGTCACAGAATAGTGTGGAAGACTCCGAGCGTTGCTGCACGGGCGAGCAACCCCAATACCCACTAAAAACCCCCTCCTCCCGGACGACCCTGCGCTTTGAATGTGTTGGAAAGGCTGAGATTTAGAACATAGTTACGCCCAGCCGATCCAGCGCAATAAAGTGCCTGGAGTGTGCCCTGGGAGAACACACCCCACTTCGTTGTGCGGGGGTAGAAGGTCCTTTGCTCTTCCTAGCAAGCTAAAGGCCCCCCGCGGTAAACGGAACCTAACTCAGGGAGGGAAGTAATGCGCGTACCTGCCTCTCCGGGTGCCAGCTGAAGGCCGGCGACCTCGAGAAGACGCATTGGCACGCGCTGCAGGACTTCTCTCCCTGTCTCGTTCTGCGGCCTCCTTGAGTGTCATTACTGTCTCGCAAAAAGTAACCGCAGCCCCCCAATTGTCGCTGCTCTGCAGCATGGCCTTGACCAAGTCGCAGAGCGAGTCGACTGGACCTACGTGCGTCTCAAGATCGAAACGCTGCGGCGCCCATGCGGCGCACTCGACAAGCGTGTGTAACGCCGTGTCGGTCGCGCCGCACTGGCGGCAGTCAGGGGAAGGCAAGCAGCCCACAATGCGACACAGATACTTATCGAAACATCCGTGTCCGGTAAGTATCTGTGTCGTCCTGAAGGTCAGGGTGCCGCTGGTGCGGTTGACCCATTCCGTCAGCTGTGGCCTGATTGCATCCACCGTGTAGCCGCCATAGGCAGCAGGGTTGTCGAGCTCTTGAGACCAGACGACGATCATGGAGGCGGTTTCCCGCTTCCTGATTGCCTCGATTTCGACCTGACAGAAGGTCAGGCCTCTAGCTAGGGCATCCTGCCGGGTGCGGCGCACCACTGTCAGGACGTCCGCCTGGAGATGCCAGGGCGGATCGCCTGCCAGGAGGGTGGCCGCCGTCCGCGACACTGTGCGATACCCCGTATGGTCCTCACGGCCAGAACCTGCTGCGCCCGATGCAGCAGGGTTCTGTTGTGGCGGTGAAGTGCAATGGACCAGACGGGTGCACCGTACAGTGCCATACTCCTCAGGATGCCAGAGTAAAGTTTCCGCGTCGCACCTCCCGGGCGCCCTACGTTGGGAAGCAGCCTCGAGAGTGCACCCGCGGATTTGACGAGTTTGGGAACTAGCTGCTCAAAGTGCGCTTTGAACAGCCATTTCCCATCGAGAACTAGCCCCAGATATTTCATCTGGGGCCCTACTCTAATGGCCACCCCTTGGACCGAAACGGACAAGTCCGCGGGGGGACTACGAAATTTCCTATGGAACATGATGGCCTCCGTTTTCGCGGGGGAGACCCTCAAGCCCAGCCTAGCTATTCGATCTACGACAATCGCCAACCCGGCGTTGGCGACGTCCACGGATTCCGCAAATGACGCAGCGCGTGCCGTGAGTAGGGTGTCGTCCGCAAAGCAGATCAGCCCTACCCCGGGCAGGACCGGAACCCGAAGGATCCAGTCATAACCTACGTTCCAAAGAAACGGCCCGAGGACCGACCCCTGTGGAACGCCGCACGCGACGCGTCGCCGGCCTAACTCGGGATTACCGGACTCACCGCCCTCCCAAAGGATTTGTCGATCCTGCAGGTACGCGCCAAACAGCCTCGTGAGGTACGGGGGGACTCCATGCGCGCGGAGCCCCTTCCTGATCGTCTCGAAATAGGTAATAGTTACTTTGAACGGTTTTAAGCGCGGAAAGTTATTTGATTTTTATTATTCCGACGTTTCGGACACTTTTCAGTAGCCGTGATCACGGAAGACAAAGATGTCAAGTGTCAACGAGTATTGTTAAAGTTTTATTTAGCCTACCGCCAACTTGTTAATTTTAATTTTGTTTATGGTTATTATTTACTCTATGGGAGCCTAATCTAATTTACTACCGCTTCGCCACATGTTATGGCTTGAAGAGAAGAAGCGGCGCAATAAACTCTTCAGCGAACATGCCTAGCTCTAATAATTTTATATAATATTAAAATGGGTGGAAGGCTTTGTCTTCCGTGATCACGGCCACTGAAAAGTGGCCGAAACGTCGGAAAAACCATAATAAAATAAAATTACCGCGCTTAAAACCGTTAAAACGTAGCTGTCAGTTTAGTTTTTAAAATATATGCGCTTCGAGCGGTTCTTATTGGTGGCGGAATATTGTTCCAGCACCTGGAAGCTGAATACCTGAATCTGCATTTAAAAGCCGCTCAATGGTGTCGCAAAGTAATAAGCTGTACTGCACATTGTCGTAGATTAGTAGATCTATGTTTTTTTTTTATTGCAGGAGATCAGCAGACAGGCAGACGGCCCACTTGATGGAAAGCGGTTACCATCGCCTATGGACATTTGCAACAGTAAAGTTGCTACAAATGCGCTGCTGCTCTCTTAAGGGATCCTGGAACCTGGTCACCAATGCCGGAACACAACTCAAGGTTGTTATGGCGACATGCTTTAGACCAGGGGTGGTAGCCATCCAGTCGGGCAAATGCCCTACTACCCGGCTGTGGGTTGTTAAGTCGCCTCTTACGACAGGCCGCCCGGCCGCAGGAGATTGTATTCTTTCTCAGTTCCTGCACGGATAAAAATATATATATATAATATGTGAGCCTGCCCATAAAAGTTTTTCAAATAAATACTTAGGTACCTTGTTTTTACATACATACATACATACATAACTTCACGCCAGTTCCCTTGCGGGGTAGGCACGAACAACAGAGTGCCATTTAGGCTTATTCTTACACACGTCACTTGCCTCTTTGACATTCATAACTCTTGTCATGCAAGCTCGTCTGTTCTTAAGGCTCCTGACATCACCTTCTGCTAGTACACGATCAATCGTTTTTAATTACACCGAAAAGTAGACACGCGAGATGAAGCTTGTGACGGTGTTGCTTTGTTTGTCTCTTTGTTCGGGATTCATGTAAAATCTACTACACCGATTTCAATGCGGTTTTCGCTAGTCGACAGCAAGTTATTAGACTTAAATTTTGCGCTCCTTTTTATCCCGGGAATCATGCGGGATTTTTTCTGCGATTTATTTAAGATGGCCAGATTGACAAAAAAATCGAATTGCAATGTGATTCTTTCACTTATTGATAGCAAATTTTATGTTATAAAATAAGTGATATTCTTATCACATCATTCACACACACACAAAACCACACGCACTCATAGTTTTAGGTTAATTAATTAATAAATCAATTACATTTAAGTTTCTATAATAAAATTGTGTTGGGTGCCGCGATACAGACCTAGAGTCTAGTGGAGCAACCGCCGCCAAAAAAAATTTGTAGCCTTAATTTTAACTACTATATAAGTTTTAGATGTAATTATATAAGGCCTAGAAATAAGTTTATACAAATGGAGTTTTTGGCGGGAATTGAAAGGAGATGTTGTGCTGTGCAGTTTTATTTTCTAAAGATGTGTAAAATTACTCTAAAATGAACAATAGTTGTAGGATATTGATAATTTTTGAGTAGTAATTATGTGTTTTGTGAGAAATGTGAACTGTAAAGTCAAATGTGGCCTTTTGAGTTGTCACAAGAACTCCGTTGAATGGCACTAGCTGATAACCTACAGTTCAGCTGTGCTACACATAGGTTTAAGAAAATGAAGAAACTACATTGAATCTAAGATCTGGCTTAAAGGCCTAGCTGCCAAGCCATAAAATCCAAAAAAAAAAAAGTTTATACAAATAAATGAATTTGAATTTGGATTTATCCCAGGAATCTCTCGGGATTTTTTTAGTAGTTCGTATGAATAAAAATTAGCTTATTCCGACACAATTTTCATTAATACAATAGCTTACATTCTTTTTTCATTACCGTGACCCGGGAATCCCGCGGGAATTTCAAGTCAAGCGTGGGTGAAGACGCGGGCTTATCCTAGTTTTATTTATATATATATGGATGTACCTAATTGTTAACGCGTTATTTTATAACGCTATTAATAAGTCACATCTACACCACTGATATAGAAAGAAGAGTGAATTTGGGGAATAGTTTGAATGGAGCGTTAGGGAAACTTCTAAGCGCTAAGAACCTTAGCCAGAAGGCCCAGCTCGCCATACACAACGCGGTGCTGGTACCTACGCTCACGTATGGAAGCGAGAGTTGGGTATGGAAGAAAGAACATGAAAGTAGAGTGACGCTCGCGGACCGCGTTCGTAATACCGAAGTAAGAGAGAGAGTTGGTCTGAAAGAGAGTGTCGGGGTGAAGGTAAGGAAAGGAATGCTCCGGTGGTTCGGGCATGTCGAAAGAATGCATGATGAAAGAATGACTAAAAAGATATACAATGCAAAAGTGGATGGATGCAGAAGTCGTGGAAGGCCACGACACACCTTCCATGATCAAATTTATCGTGTACTAGCGGAGGGTGATGTCAGGAGCCTTAAGAACAGACGAGTGTGCATGACAAGAGTTATGAATGTCAAAGAAGCAAGTGAGGTGTGTAAGAATGGGCTTAAATGGCGCTCTGTTGCTCGTGCCTACCCCGCAAGGGAACTGGCGTGAAGTTATGTATGTATGTATGTACATCTACATTACCGCAGGTGTAGCAGGGAGGGACATCAAGAAATACCAGTGTATACAATGATGATTCAAAAAAGGAATTTTCATAACTCCTTTAATAATTGTCAGATTTTATTCATAAAATAATATAAAATACGTGGCTTGGAAGCGCCGGCTTTTTGCCGAACATTCGCCTTTTGTTCTATACGATTTATGACACGCTCATAACCGCCATAATATAAAAAACTTACAACGGAACAGTTGAAAACATAACAGTGGTGAAAAACTGAATGCAATGGCTGTGATGTTGTTATATTTCAACGATATTTATTACTATTTTACTAAAAGTTCACAACTTTTTAAGGTTCTGTAGCTATTTTGGTAAAATCGCAACCCTTATGTTATAAGCATCTCCGGCTGTCGGTTTGTCTTTGTGTTTCTACATGAATGAAAAAAGAGCCTGAGATAATATATAAATAATTATGATGAAAAAATCTTTTTTAGCTAAACATGTTGCTGGGGAGTTTCTTGCGGCTTCTTCTCCTTTGAACAGCGATAACACGTTGCGAATCGGTGTACAATAGGAAGTAGATTGAAATTGTGTTCTCTAGTGGAACTTATCTATATCTATAATAGGTTGGGGAAAAAGTCTTTTCACATATAGTATATATCAACTTGTAATAAGATCTCTTTGGCTATACCATTTGTATCTGGCTGGTTTTGGTATCATTAAAAAGTTTTAATTTTAAAGAAGACAATTCCAAATTCAAATTAGAAAAATGTGTGATTTTCATTTGTTTTTCTTTTTGTTAAAATGAGTGAATCTAATGAAGAAATTCGATACATTTTAAAATTTTACTACAAAAAAGGTAAAAATGCAACACAAGCCGCGAAAAAAATTGTGATGTTTATGGACCTAATGCAGTATCTGTGAGAGTAGCGCAAATTTGGATTAAGCGTTTTCAATGCGGAAATTTTGATATCAAAGATGCACGTCGCTCTGGTCGCCCTGTTACGGACAAAATTGATGCCATTTTTGAAAAAGTGGAGCAAGATCGGCATATTAGTAGTTACGATGTAGCTGGAGAACTGGGAATTGACCACAAAACGGTTTTGGTGCATTTGAAAAAAAGCTGGGTACACAAAAAAGGCCGATATTTGGGTGCCTCGTGAGCTCACTGAAAGAAACCTAAAGAACCGTGTACTCATTTGTGATTCTTTATTACGACGTAATGAAACCGAACCATTTTTGAAGAAGCTGATAACTGGTGATGAAAAGTGGATCACGTACAAAAAGAAAGTGCGAAAAAGATCGTGGTCAAAGTCCGGTCAGGCTTCACAGACTGTGGCGAAACCCGGGTTACCTTGCAACAAGGTGATGCTGTGTGTATGGTGGGATTGGAAGGGCATTATTCATTATGAGCTGTTACCGCCAGGCAGGACAATCGATTCTGAACTGTTCTGCGAACAACTGATAAGATTAAAGCAAAAAGTTAAGAGAAAGCGGCCGGAATTAATCAACAGAAGGGGTGTGGTTTTTCACCATGATAACGCTAGACCTCACACATCTTTAGCCACTCAGCAAAAGTTACGAGAGTTTGGCTGGGGGGTGTTAATGCATCCGCCGTATAGTACTGCCCTTGTACCTTCAGATTTTCACCTCTTTCGGTCTCTGCAGAATTCCTTAGGCAGTGTCAGGTCAACATCACTTGTCGCAGTTTTCTGATCAGAAGCCCCAAAATTTTTATAGCAATGTCATCACGTCCCTACCTACAAGATGGCAAAAAGGTATCCAACAACATGGCATCTACATACTTTAGTCAAATGTAAATAAACTTTATAAAAAAAACCATTTGAATTTTTATATAAAATACGAAGAAACTTTTTCCCCAACCAACTCTTTGTTTTCAAATACTTAACTTACTTACTAAAATTGTTACACACTCACGTCGTAGTTGTTAAGTCGCTGGAAGAGACTAACACCTAAGAGACAGGCTTGGCCTAGTTTAGGTGTTAGTACCCAAACAGTCTTAATTTCAAGACAACATGTAAATTTAATTTTGGTGTCAATAAAAATCTTATTATTATCTCTTATATCCATTTATTTTCAAAAAATTTACATTTTTTTTTGATATATAAAGAGCAGACATTATTTTATAAAAAAATAAATAACATTATTCTGTTATAAAAATACATCCGTGCAGGAACGGAGAAAGAATGCAATTTCCTGCGGCCGGGCGGCCTGTCGTAAGAGGCGACTTAACAACCCACAGCCAGGTAGTAGGGCATTTGCCCGACTGGATGGCTACCACCCCTGGTCTAAAGTATGTCGCCATAACAACCTTGAGTTGTGTTCCGGCATTAGTAACCAGGTTCCAGTCTCCCTTAAGAGAGCAGCAGCGCATTTGTAGCAACTTTGCTGTTGCAAATGTCCATAGGCGATGGTAACCGCTTTCCATCAAGTGGGCCGTCTGCCTGTCTGCTGATCTCCTGCAATAAAAAAAAAAAAACATCAAAAATAAAATAATCAATAAAAAAATATAAAATCTTACAGATCACCGCCAGCGGGGCCTAGGGTCCAAACTACCGGTGGTTAGGGCTCCAGAGACAGGAACCTTCTCACAATCCGTGCCGTGTCCAAGAGTGCTGCCTTCTGTATCTAGCCCTTCACCCAGCTTCCCAGCGAAAGCCTCTCTAGATGACAGTCGAGGCTTTTCGCTATAAGACCGTTGACGGTGACAACCATCGGCACAATGCTCGTTGACTCCAGACGCCACATAGCGGTAACCTCGTGAGCAAGATCTAAGTACATACTTAGTTTTTCTTTTTCTTTCTTCACAAGGTTATCGTCGATACTGATGTCAACGAGTATTGCTCGTCGTGCAGATCGATCTATTATCACGATATCAGGCTTATTATTATTATAATGCTTTTAATGCCTTTAATGCTTTTAATTGCCTAAATCATCGATGGAAAGTCGCTAGTTTGTCGGTATTCTATAGGATACACTTCGGGGACTTTGCCACGGAATTACATGAATTGGTTTCTCCCTCACCGGACAAGCAGACGTACGCACTCACGCCACCGATATCAGGTGGAAATACCAACAAAGCGGACGAAACGCTATGCTTCCTCTTTCATCATACGCATCGCTGAAGAGTGGAACTCTTTGCCGTCGGCTGTTTCTCCTGAAGAATACAATCTAGGTGTCTTCAAGTCTCGCGTGAAGGTATCTGATAGGTAAGCGTGCTCCACCTTAGACTGGATTTCCGCCTGACATCAGGCGCAATGTCAGTCAAACGCGAACCTATTTTTTATATAAAAAAATACTATCTTAATTAATTTAACTGGTGGCGAGATATTTCCTGCGGCCGAGCGGCTGTCGTAAGAGGCGACAAAACAACCCACAGCCAGGTGGTAGGGCGTTTGCCCGACTGGATGGTTACTACCCCTGGTCTAAAGTATGTCGCCATAACAACCTTGAATTGTGTTCCGGCATTAGTGACCAGGTTCCAGTCTCCCTTAAGAGAGCAGCAGCGCATTTGTAGCACCTTTGGTGTTGCAAATGTCCATGGGCGATGGTAACCGCTTTCCACCAAGTGGGCCGTCTGCCTGTCTGCTGAACTCCTGCAATAAAAAAAAAACGATTAGGCATCTCTTAAGTAAGAGAATCAGAATCAGACCCTAATCAATTAATATCTTTTTTTTTCACTTATAAACGTGTATTACCTGTTGTTTACCTAAGAGGAGCACAGATGAACGAAATTTGAATGATTAACATAGATGGTACCCAAAATATTCGACTAAAGAGGAGTTTATGAGTAAGATTTAACCACAAATCAGTTGCTGAGCAGTTTCTTCAAATTTAACAAATGATTATAAGTAAGGCCATTATAGTTTAGTGAAGGCTGCAACTGAAAATACACAACACAGCATAATGCTGAGTTGATCGCTTCATTGCTGTGAATGATATGTACATTTTTTTTGTAATATTTTGTACATACATACATACATAACTTCACGCCAGTTCCCTTGCGGGGTAGGCACGAACAACAGAGCGCCATTTAGGCCCATGCTTACACACCTCACTTGCTTCTTTGACATTCATAACTCTTGTCATGCACACTCGTCTGTTCTTAAGGCTCCTGACATCACCCTCCGCTAGTACACGATCAATTTGATCATGGAAGGTGTGTCGTGGCCTTCCACGACTTCTGCATCCATCCACTTTTGCTGTAATATTTTGTGTTCTATAAAATACTTATGTCTTTTAGTTTTATGTGTGAATCCTGTAAGTTTTTTTTTTTTTTTAATTTGATGTGCATTCATTCTCGACAATAAAATATATTACTTTCTTTCTTTCTTATTTCTTTCATTCGTGAAAATCGTCACCCGTCTCTTATTTTGACATTATGAAGTGGAAATATTGAAAAAATAATCAAGGTGGTAAAGCTTAAAAAATACTCTCAACAAAACTGTTTTTGAACAATATCCATAAAGTGTTTTTGAGATTTGAGGAATTTTCAATTAAATGTTTATTAATGATTCCGTAGCGTTACGTCGTCGCTTTTCAGTGGGCCTGTGTGTAAGCGGCCTTAGAAACTTGTAACTTAGTATTCGAGATCGATCATTCTGTAGCATACACATCCAAAAGGACGGTAGCTATATTATGGGAAGATATGTCGATTCTGATTTTCTAAATATTTTTGCGACTCGACCGATGTTTGAAGTCTAGGCTTAGCAGTAAGGATATAAGCAAGTACTTACCGGATGCTGCTAACACCTCTAAATTGTAGTAATATTAGTTTTGTTCGATTTGGCGGGAATTAATGTTCACTTGCACACGCGTGTAGTAAGGTTCGTAGTGTCCAACGACTGACTGACAGCTCTCGACGGATGACGGAAAGAACATGCTAGACAACCAAAAAATTGGTGTCTTCGATACCGCTAGAGCTGTGACATTCAAACATCGATTATTCGAATAATAGAAAATATATATATATGCAAACGAAACACATTCAATTAAGTAATTTTTGAGCTATAAGGAATCATCGATTAAATGATTTTTAATGGTTCCACAACCGTAAATCGTTGCTCATCCCTGGGCGTATGTGTACGCGGCCTTAGAAACTTGAAACTTAGTATTCGACATCAAGCATTCAATTAAGTAATTTTTCAGCTATAGGGAATCATCGATTAAAGGATTTTTAATGGTTCCACAACCGTAAATCGTTGCTCATCCTTGGGCGTATGTGTACGTGGTCTTAGAAACTTGAACCTTAGTATTAGAAATCAAGCATTCGATTAAGTAATTTTTGAGATACAGGGAATTTATCCGTGCAGGAACGGAGAAAGAATACAATTTCCTGCGGCCGGGCGGCCTGTCGTAAGAGGCGACTTAACAACCCACAGCCAGGTGGTACGGCATTTGCCCGACTGGATGGCTACCACCCCTGGTCTAAAGCATGTCGCCATAACAACCTTGAGTTGTGTTCCTGCATTAGTGACCAGGTTCCAGTGACCCTTAAGAGAGCAGCAGCGCATTTGTACCACATTTGGTGTTGTAAATGTCTATAGGCGATGGTAACCGCTTTCTATATAGTGGACCGTCTGCCGGTCTGCTGCACTCCTGCAATAAAAAAAAATATCGATTAAATGATTTTTAATGGTTCCGTAACCGTAAATCGTTGCTCATCCTTGGGCCTATGTGTACGCGGCCTTAGAAACTTGAAACTTAGTAGTCGAGATCAAGCATTCGATTAAGTAATTTTTGAACTATAGAGAATCATCGATTAAATGATTTTTAATGGTTCCGCCACCGCAAATTATTGCTCATCCTTGGGCGTATGTGTACGCGGCCTTAGAAACTTGAAACTTAGTAGTCGGGATCAAGCATTCAACAATGTAGCATTCCCAAAACACAGAGCAAACACATTTCATTTCACGCGACTCGGGATCTCCTTATTTCTTTTCTAACATTGTGCTCTTATGGCAAGAATTGAATTCTTCAATGGGAGTACTTCTGGTTTATGACGTCACAGAGCCGTTTACCGGTTTACGACTAGCTTGATGACGTCACGTCTCAGCATTCACTCGCACAGAGTGCATTCACACGTCTCATATGGACTACTATGTACCAAGAGTTTCAAGTGAGTTATGATCATGTCTTTTACTTACTATCAGGTACAAGTTTCTTGTCTACACTGCTTTGTATGGACTTATGGTATAAAACTATGGGGCTGCACCAAGGCAACCAATTTAAACTTGGTACTGTTACGAGTTGCAGGACTCGAATTAAAATTCCGTTGGAATTATTGTAGACTTTATTAGAACTATACAAACACGTATAACACAGGTACAAATATAGCCAAACACATACATAACTTCACGCCAGTTCCCTTGCGGGGTAGGCACGGCCAACAGAGCGCCATTCAGGCTTATTCTTACACACCTCACTTGCTTCTTTGACATTCATAGCTCTTGTCATGCACGCGTTGCCAACTATTTCCTCGTCAGCCGATCTTATTCTACTGCGGGACGTAAGCCTTCCCTAGTTTACACTAAAGGTAGGGACATGTTAACCATATACTCTTAATTATGTTTTTTTTTTTAATTTTCGGCAAATTTGAATCTCGTTATTTTTAAGTTTGAGCTTATACCCCGAGTCAATACTGAGGATACTTTATATCCTAATAAATGACGTAATTTCCGCAGGATATACACCCGTGGCGCCTCATTATGATGCGGAGGGACACTGGAAGGTTTAGTGGGTAGTCTGGCGGCCGGTGCTTGTAAGCTATAACGTTGGAGCTTATGTGCAACACCAGCAGCCGAGAGTCCCACATACCCCTTGGTGGCATCCCCCAGGGCCCGAGGATATGCGCAAATGAATTCCCCCAGCGTTGTCAAAAAAAAAATAAGATATACAATATAGCGAAAAAGTATCAGGTTTTTTTTGGCTGTTTCAATTCACTAACAAATACGTAACGTAATGGCTGTTGGCAACACCAACAAACAATTGAAATTTGACTTTTGTCACAATAGAAAATTTTCCCTTCGAAATGTAATGGTGCATACAAACATACATACATAACTTCACGCTAGTTCCCTTGCGGGGTAGGCACGAACAACAGAGTGCCATTTAGGCTTATTCTTGCACACCTCACTTGCCTCTTTGACATTCATAACTCTTGTCATGCAAGCTCGTCTGTTCTTAAGGCTCCTGACATCACCTTCTGCTAGTACACGATCATCTTAGTAAATTTATTAAATATCTCTCGCGGTGCTATTTTTACCCTTTCCATAATAGTTTTGATTTAATCATATGGTCCTTCGATTTCGGCGATAAAATAAATACCAGCCCATTGGCAAGAAAAAATTTTCACACGTAAGGCGAAATAGGTGCAATAGAAGTTGGAGCAATATTACTCTTCAACATCCACCTATAAAAAGGGTAAACAGCGAGCGCAACATATTTTCACGTTTGCTGCATTAAAAAATCATCGAGAGCATAACATCACCATCAAGAAGAAAAGTGTTAAAAAAGTTCTATCCGTGCAGGAACGGAGAAAGAATACAATTTCCTGCGGCCCGGTGGCCTGTCGTAAGAGGCGACTAAACAACCCACAGCCAGGTGGTAGAGTATTTGCTCGACTGGATGGCGACCACCCCTGGTCTAGAGTATGCCGCCATAACAACCTTGTGTTGTGTTCCGGCATTAATGAACAGGTTCCAGTCTCCTTTAAGAGAGCAGCAGCGCATTTGTAGCAACCTTTGGTGTTGCAAATATCCATAGGCGATGGTAACCGCTTTCCACCAAGTGGGCCGTCTGCCTGTCTGCTGAACTCCTGCAATAAAAAAAAAAATAAAAAAAATTACTTTTGTCACAATAGAAAATTTTCCCTTCGAAATGTAATGGTGTAATTTTAGTAAATTTATTCAATATCTCTCGTGGTACAATTCCTACCCTTTCCTTAATAGTTTGATTTACTCAATGGCAACGCGAACGAAGTCTCCCAGGCAGATGTAGGTCCATAATAAGCCAATCTTAACGACCTGTATTTCATTGCACAGTTGTTAAATTCCAAGGTCCTGCAGTAATCCCTCGCAAAATCTCCAAAGAAACCGACACAAAGCCATCAAAATATGAAAGCTAATCAAAATATATCTGATGAAACCTGCCAAGTAAAACAATCAGTAAACTTTCTTGATGCCTTGAAATAATATTGAAGCTGAAATCAGCTACAAAACTCATTGATACACTTGTACGCTTCTTATACTGGCAGGGCTGGCAAGCTCTTATAGTCAAAATAATACACTTTTATTTGGCAATTTTATATGATATTCTAAAAGAACATGAAACGTTACATAAATTAAAAACATTTTTATAATAACTAAAATAAACTAAGTTATAAAGTACAAGCGATTATAGACTGTGTAACAAATCGCTGCCAGATGGGAGCGTGCCCAGGAGGCTGGCTGCATTGCCGCGCTGTATGGCGATGCTTATTTGTTGGGCGAAATATGAGCCAGCCTTCTGATCACGGGTGGCATCAAAGAGTTTCTTGCAAATCTCTTTGAAGAAACTTTGGCAATTTTATTTTATATAGATTTTTCAATTTCACAATTTTCAAAAAACTCTGGAGGAAAGAAGGGGGAAGATGTTTGGCCATTTGTTACGACACGACACCTTCTTATGCACGTTAATCGAAGGCAAAGTGGAAGCAAGGAGAGGGAAGGGAAGACCAAGGCGAGCATTCATGGATCAAATAAAAGAAAATGTGGGTGTGGTGTCTTGCATAGAAGTAAGACAACTGGCCCATAATAGAGAAGATTGGACGAGGCTCCACCGACAAGAGCATAGCTCTTAAATGATAGATAGATTTTTATCTTGGACATTTGCAATACCAAAGGTGCTACAAATGCGCTGCTGCTCTCTTAAGGGTCACTGGAACCTGGTGACTAATACCGGAACACAACTCAAGGTTGTTATGGCGACTTTAGACTAGGGGTGGTAGCCATCCAGCCATCAAATGCCCTACCACCTGGCTGTAGGTTGTTAAGTGGCCTCTTACGACAGACCGCAGGAAATTGCATTCTTTCTCCGTTCCTGCACATCAAGCAAAGAGGTGATAAAATTTTCATACCGGTGGCCTTATATGAAACTCGATTCGGAATGAACTGCAAAAACCTATTACTACAATTTAAACCTCTATTTCCTATTATTCAATACAAGTAATCGGCAACCCTAGCCGTCGACGCGAGCCTTATCACGGCTTTTGAGGTTCAATAAAATTTATCACAAATTTTATTATATCATAACCCGGTTTAATGCTGGCGGTGTATCGGCTAATGAGAGATAAGCCAGCTGACGACGGCTCCTGATAAGCACATCCTGCTCACGTACATAGATAAAGGATGCTTATGGTTTTTCAGAAGACTTAGAGGGTGCTGTGCCGCAAGCGAATTATCGTTGAATAGAGCCATCAGTTCGTCATCAAAGCACCTTGAGAATTTGAAATCCTCTTTCTTAGTTTTACTACACGTCAGAATGTTTGTCATTAGTGATGAGTAGTACACGTGTAAGGCAGTACAGTTGTCCCGTACAAAATACATTTGTACTGATGCGGCTCAAAATTTGAAATAGCGCAACAAAAATTTTGAAGTGGTACTACTTTAAATTTTTTGCCGCGCTACTATTCTCAAAAGTAAGAGGAAGGACGGAACGAGGCTTATGCTACATACATACATACATACATAACTTCACGCCAGTTCCCTTGCGGGGTAGGCACGCACAACAGAGCGCCATTTAGGCCCATTCATACACACCTCACTTGCTTCTTTGACATTCATAACTCTTGTCATGCACGCTCGTCTGTTCTTAAGGCTCCTGATATCACCCTCCGCTAGTACACGATGAGTTTGATCATGGAAGGTGTGTCGTGGCCTTCCACGACTTCTGCATCCATCCACTTTTACATTGTATATCTGTTTAGTCATTCTTTCATCATGCATTCTTTCCACATGCCCGAACCACCGGAGCATTCCTTTCCTTACCTTATGCTACAACAATACAATAACACCTATACGGATATTGACATGACAAAATGACAATTTCATAGTAAGCCTGTTAGTAAAATGAGGTAACCGAGGCCGAGGACATACGATTCTTAACGAACATTTGCGAACTAGTTTTGAACGGGACAAATGAGGGAGCTCACCGCCTCACCGGTCTCATCGCTTCAAATGTGCTGCCGCGGTACAAACCGTACAAATATCCTCGCCTCATTTGAAGTATTATATTGTACTGGTTCAGTACAAAATGTCACGTTACTCGTACAAACTCATTTTAAAATCATGTACTGCCCAATACTACTAGGAATCCTCTTTCTTAGTTTCATTACACGTCAGAATGTTTGTCATTATCCAAAGGTATCAATCAAAGCCCGGGTTTGTAAATACACCTGAAAGATCATAGAGAATTAATTCAATAAACGTTAGAAGTATGATTGTGTATGCCGTTGCGAACCATACCGTGATGCAATTCCGCGGTAGCGCCATCTAGTCTCATGCAAATAAAACTGGTATCAAACGCATGTAGTCAGAAACCGGACAGTCATGAAAATATTATCATTCTTTTTGCTGTGTCCAAGTAAGATCTTGCGTGGAGTACTTCTCAACTTTTGTTTTTTTTTTGTTGCATGAATTCAGCAGACAGGCGGACGGCTCTCAACTGATGGAAAACGGTTACCACGCGAAACCGCCGCCCGAGTTGAATTTCGGGGGAGATCCTGTGCAGCGGGCCGATGCTTGGTAGAGGTAACAATTCCAGCAGGGGTTAATTCTGAATCGTCGGGAGTGCAAGCCAGTCTGCTCCTGAATCTTATAGGGCCGAAAGGTTTTGACGTATATCAAACTTTTAAGAAGGATACAGAAAAAGACCACGTTGACGTCATTAAAAAAAATTGATGACTACTTTGGAACAAAAGTGAATATAACTCTATTGAGATACAACTGTAGCCGCAGACGTCCGATCACCACGGCCGCCGTTCGCAAATAATCGGCAAGCGCGCCGCTTCTAGTCGGGGCCCCCGCGTTTCCCTCCGCGCATACCTCGCCTCACCTCACCCCGACACGTGTAATCGTTCCAATGCACTTATTATTATTATGCTGCGTTTCCCCGCTTGCCAAGGCTCGGCAAGCGTCCACAAGCACAAGCGTGTAAAGAGGGCGTTTGGCTTGGCTTGCGTGAGCTTGTGGACGCTTGTATTCGATCCGGGCTAGTGTCGGTTTTTGGACACAAATCAAAGGGCGCTTGCGACGCGTTCACACGTTGGCGCGTGCTTAGTAGCCGCATATACATATACACCGGCACCGTTATATTTTGAATACCGAAAATTTTTAGAAGGTTTTAGGTTCACCTTCTAAATTTTTTTGAAGTAACCGAAATACCAATTTAACTGAAAAATTTATTAGTAACCGGGTACGATTTTTATGAATCTTTATCATCCACCATCTTCGTGGTCGTCGGGCTTTCCTTGCTTTTGTTTCACTTAGCTTTTATTTGAAATAAAAGTAGGTTTAACCAAACGTAATAGCCGACACAAGTTCGACGTCCGCCATGCTTGGATGTACGTAACACACTGATGGATTCATAAGCGTGTAAACGACTCCCAAATGTCAAGCGAGATTTGTGGACGCTTGGGGCTTGTGGACGCTTGCCGAGCCTTGGCAAGCGTGGAAACGCAGCATTAAATGTTATACTTTGCTTAGCAGCTAAATGTGTGATGTAATGTAAAATATTAATCGGTATTTTTACCCAATAAATACGCATTTCGTAATTGCAATTCAAACATATTATTAGTATTTCATTTCCACCTGAAGACCTCCAAACAACTTTTTTATGTGCAGTCAAGAGGACAATGAGTCGATACAAAGTTATGTTACAGAACATCGAACTAGAACTTGGTGTTTCATTTACGAAAATACAGAGATAATATGGTATTTTCATTTTAAGCAATTTCTGAAGAAAAATATAAATAATCGAATACAATTTTTTTTTTATTGCAGGAGATCAGCAGACAGGCAGACGGCCCGCTTGAAGATTAGCGGTTATCATCGCCTATGGACATTTGCAACACCAAAGGTGCTACAAATGCGCTGCTGCTCTCTTAAGGGACTTTGGAACCTGGTCACTAATGCCGGAACACAACTCAAGGTTGTTATGGCGACATACTTTAGACCACGGGTGGTAGCCATCCAGTGGGGCAAATGCCCTACCACCTGGCTGTGGGCTGTTTAGTCGCCTCTTACAACAGGCCGCCCGGCCGCAGGCAATTGTATTCTTTCTCCGTTCCTGCACGGATAACAACCTTAATAAATTTCGTCCAAATAATATAATAGTGCAGCGCTTGAAATATCACAGCGCTCCTTAGATCGATTCTCCTAGATTTCTAAGAATGCCACTTTAATATGGAAATATTTTATTATTGACATTATTTGTACTTCAAAGTAACGTTAAAATTTCAATGCTTCTAGGGATCAGTAACTCAACCCTCATTCATAATATATTCATAACACACCGTAAGCTGTCGTTTGAGTAAGAAGCGTATCCGAATCAGCTATATTTATCCCACAGCCAAGTCGTAGGGTATTTGCTCTTCTGGATGGCTGCTACCCCTGGTCTAGAGTATGCCACCATAACAACCTTGGGTTATTCCGGCGTTAGTGGGAGCCCCCCATCACCCGAACCGTCTGGTGACGGAAACGGTCAACTACAAACCCACACCGAACGCTCCCACGATAAATCGTCGACCTCGCAATGTACTCATTGACGAGCCCGATGAAATCACCCGTCTCCTCGTGATCATGAACCCGAGGCTCAGAACATCAGCCTGGCATAACAGACGCCGGAGAGCCCCCGACTCGGATCCTCTTACACAAAGGTAAGACCCACCAATCTCGCTCACTCACTACAGACAAGTAGCCATACAAGATTAGCTTAGGCGTGTTGCTGGAGAGTTTCTTCCGCCGCTTCTTCTCCTCCAGCTATAACACGTTGCGAAGCGGTAGTAATGATAGACTAGGATCGGCTTCGCCGGCGGAGTCGATAATTAGTCCCCAAATAATCACTTCAGCCTATTGGCGCAGCTCATTCAGCCTTTTACGGCTAAATCTCAATATAGAGTCAATCCCCCGCAGCGGTCGAGCCGAGGTCGAGGTCCTCGTATTCAATGCCATATTGCCATCCTCTCTATTCTATGTCTCCTGTTGGATCCTTATATACCATCCCCTATATCCTATTTCCTCTATTCCGGTACAAATATCTAGGCGACGGTAACCACATTCCTTCAGCTGAAGCGTCTGCCTGTATGCCAGCTTTGTAAAAAAAAAAATCTTATCGTGCGCTCGAGGGACCCCCGTCAGGAACGAAATTTCATTACTGACAACCCTACAACATAATGGTACATCATTTTCAGTATATGGACATGCGACGACAGCGCCCGAATGTGGCCGAATTATAAAGTCTTCTAATTTCAAAAAATTGTATGTTACACTTATTAATATTGTTTTAGATCTTACTTGTTTTTATTAACGTTCGAAATTGTATAAAAAGGGGGGCATAAGATTTCTGCCATTCGTTCTACTAAGGCTGCCTGTCCATAGAAGCAGAGCGGAGAAACATAGTGTTACATGCCGTCAAAGGAATGTGCACACCTGCCTGTCATAAAACGCAGTTTTATTGCCTTCCCAGATTTAGGAATTCTTTTATTTACATTGTGTTTAGAATTTGTAATTAAGAAAAACATGCTATTGTTTTTCTACTTGTTTTATGGCCGTCATTAGCGTCGAACTAATTCCTTATTGTTATTGTTTTCGACTTTGTTGGCCGTTCACAGATGTGCAAATTACATTTTCTGGGAAGAACCCAGCCCACGCGATCGATTGTGTATTGCAGAGTTTACTATAAAACAATGCCCGAACGGAGGGATGGGACAGTCGAGCATAGATTGCGATACGAGTAAGACGTACACTCGACAAGCGATATAGTGACGGACTAGTAGTGTCTAGTTATATTAGTACCTATGTTATACGTGTTTGTATAGTTCTAATAAATTCTATACTACCTAATTCCAACGGCATTTTAATTTCGAGTCCCACACTCATAACAATAGAAATATGAAACAATAGGAATGCATAAAAATTGCGTCAGTCGACAGCCAGCCGATCCTATTCTACGTTGCTACGCTCCACAGCCTCGCTCCGCTTTAATAGATTAGCAGCCTTATGCTGCGTAAAAGAACGTCGATCCAAAGAAGTGAATACAGAACCTTCTGTAACATAACCAATAATGCTTACTTGACTTTTATATCGTATACCTTAAAATGCTATAAATTTTAATAATATTACTGAAATATTTACATTAATTTGAAAGCTTTTAGGACTCCTAATTAGGAGCCTGTCAAACGCCAACATTGAGTTATATTTTAGAGTAACAATTTTTATTACATTTTTAATGTTTCGAATTAATTTGCAAATTAATAATTAAATTTAAATTTAAATTTGCTTTATAATTTGTAGTACTCATAATATAAGGTATATGTAAAGAATAGTACATTATGGTACTAGTGTGTAACATTGGTGATTACCGCCGAGGCGCCATTGAGACTAGAGCCGTAGGCGAGGGTCTTAAGAGAGCCGAGGATGGTAATCATCAATACACACGTGTATCATACGACGTTTTTCAACACACTTATGAATAAAATAACAACAAAAACTCATTTTATTTAGTAGATAAAAAAAAATTATATATGAGTGAAAGTTTTATTTATTAAACACGTACGAGTTAAAATTATCTCTTTAGATAAGAAGTTGCATGAAATGAGCAAGCAATAGGAACATTAATTTATTTGTTCTATAGAACACGATCTTTTTTTTTTTGAATAAAAACTTTTTTAAGAACAAAGCAACTCAACCTATAAAATTAAAAAAAAAATCTATAACTCACTAGTGAGTTATAATGTTTTTTACTCACAGTTTGGTTATGGGTGTCATTCTGTGCCTAATTGCGGTGACCATAGAGCCACTTTATGAGCAAGTGTGTTGAAAAATAAATTACTACATGTTTAAACCGAATGAACTTTGTTCTTTTATGTAGCCAAGTTTTATTTAGCAACTAGCTGTCCCGGCAGACGTCGTCCTGCCCGGAAAAGCTTAAATCGATATGCCGACAGGAGCGCCACCTACCGGGTCCAATTGTGAACCAACTCAGAAACCTTCTTTGGCTCATGCACAACTACCTTGTGAAAGAGCATCACATGATCAAATGTATAGTTTACGATTGTATAAAGGACATACAAACATTCATTTTTATATATAAAGATATACTTTTAGTTTACTAAAACTGTGTGACTAAATAAACATCAAGTTCTGAGTGACAGTAATAAGTGTTCCGGTAGTGCAATGTGACAGTTATCTAGTAGCATAATTGTTCCTGTCATGTTTCTTTTTAAAGTTAATAATTAATTTTGTTATGTACCCTCTTATTTCTAAGAGAGTGTCGGGGTGAAGGTAAGGAAAGGAATGCTCCGATGGTTCGGGCACGTGGAAAGAATGCATGATGAAAGAATGACTAAACAGATATACAATGCAAAAGTGGATGGATGCAGAAGTCGTAGAAGGCCACGACACACCTTCCATGATCAAATTGATCGTGTACTAGCAGAAGGTGATGTCAGGAGCCTTAAGAACAGACGAGCTTGCATGACAAGAGTTATGAATGTCAAAGAGGCAAGTGAGGTGTGTAAGAATAAGCCTAAATGGCACTCTGTTGTTCGTACCTACCCCGCAAGGGAACTGGCGTGAAGTTATGTATGTATGTATGTTATTTCTAAACGATACAATCGGCCATTTCCTTAATTGAATAATAATGTTATATGTTTATTTGTTCGGTGATTAACGCCTGTTTTGTATACAGTAGTTCTCTATAATTTTATGTAAGAATATTTATTTCTAATATGTGGTGATTGTGTACAGATTATAATTCAAAATCTCTCAATTGTATATAGACGGTATTCACTACATTTTATTTTCATGTTGGCAGACGCGATAGATTTATACGGTGTTCGGTTTATTTTATTACATGTAAAATCTTGTATAAAATATTGTCTTGTCCAAGCAATAATGTATTAAATTCTTTTCATTCATAACCCTTTAATTAAAATAGTTTATCAATGACTTCAATCCGCTATCGGTTGGGCCAATTTGCTAAGTTTAGTAGCTATACTGTAAAATTGTTAGAGGGATGGCGAGGTGTTCTAAAAATGCTTGTAGAGTGTGAAGAGTGAGGTAAGGTTCTTTGATTATAAATATGTGACCAGTTGCTCTTCTTTTCTTACCATAAACCCTTCTGAGTTGTTGCAAGTACACAGTAATGTCTACTTGTATATACAGGTGAATTTTTCAAGTGGGTCTACAGGGCCAAATCCTATGCCGGGGGCAATCGTCCTCAGCCCAAGGAGAAGTTCGCTCGCAGACGAAGGTCAGCCAAGGCTGTAGCGTACGCCACAGCTGGGGCCATCATATATATTGTACTAGCTGTACAACTTGTTAATATTTGTACTTAAGGTTCCCGATTCCAATATAAATTAGGAGAAAAATGGGATAGTTTCCGGGATAAAAATATATTTGTCCCTCTGTTTGTTATGTTTTTACGGAAAAACAACTGGACCGATTTGGCTGAAATGAGGTATATATGTAATTTTAATACCGAGGGTGGACAAGGGATACTTTCATCCTGGATAATGGGCTAACTTTGGGGATAGATTTATGTAAAGTTTATCCCAGAAAATAGGATAGGTTTTTATTTTGTGATTTGCCCTTTTTGTCATTTTGGTTAGTTTGGTCATTTTGATCGATTTCATCGATGTGGTCGATTTGGTCGATGTCGGCGATGTGGTCGACGTGATCGGTATGGTCGATGTGGTCGGTATGGTCGATATGGTCGATGTGGCCGATGTGGTCGATGTGGTCGATGTGGTCGATGTGGTCGATGTGGTCGATGTGGTCGATGTGGTCGACGTGGTCGACGTGGTCGACGTGGTCGACGTGGTCGACGTGGTCGACGTGGTCGACGTGGTCGACGTGGTCGACGTGGTCGACGTGGTCGACGTGGTCGACGTGGTCGATGTGATCGGTATGGTCGATGTGGTCGATGTGGCCGATGTGGTCGGATTGGTCGATGTGGTCGATGTGGTCGATGTGGTCGATGTGGTCGATGTGGTCGATGTGGTCGATGTGGTCGATGTGGTCGATGTGGTCGGTATGGTCGGTATGGTCGATGTGGTCGATGTGGTCGATGTGGTCGATGTGGTCGATGTGGTCGATGTGGCCGATGTGGTCGATGTGGTCGTTTTGGTCATTTTGATGTACATGTGTAGTTTTAATACCGAAAATTGGCATAGATACTTTTCACCCGGGAGATGGGATAGTTTGCGATATAAAATAGCAGTAACATAAAAATTTAATACAATGTAACCTGTGTTGTAACCTCTTTAAACAAGAGGCACGCACTAGAGGTTGACCCACGGCGTAGCCGCGCGGTAAACCCTAGTGCTTATATATATATATATGTACTAGCAGAAGGTGATGTCAGGAGCGTGCATGACAAGAGTTATGAATGTCAAAGAAGCAAGTGAGGTGTGTAAGAACAAGCCTGAATGGCGCTCTGTTGTTCGTGCCTATCCCGCAAGGGAACTGGCGTGAAGTTATGTATGTATATCAAATTAACTGTACAACTACACGTCGTCTTACTTCGTACTCCCGTCTCAAGTGGTCGAGCCTAGCTCCCGCGCGGCGATTGACCCATGGGCTCTCGCCAGCGCAGTGGTGCGTCACCCTATCCAAAGGGGTAACTATCCTCGACGCCCCACACAACTTGATACATATTTAACTACTACTAATAGGTTGGGGAAAAAGTCTTTTCGCATATAGTATGTATGAACTTGTAATAAGATCTCTTTGGCTATACCATTTGTATCTGGCTGGTTTTGGTATCATTAAAAAGTTTTAATTTTAAAGAAGACAATTCCAAATTCAAATTAAGAAAATGTGTGATTTTCATTTGTTTTTCTTATTGTTAAAATGAGTGAATCTAATGAAGAAATTCGATACATTTTAAAATTTTACTAGAAAAAGGTAAAAATGCAACACAAGCCGCGAAAAAATTTGTGATGTTTATGGACCTAATGCAGTATCTGTGAGAGTAGCGCAAATTTGGTTTAAGCGTTTTCAATCCGAAAATTTTGATATCAAAGATGCACGTCGCTCTGGTCGCCCTGTTACGGACAAAATTGATGCCATTTTTAAAGAAGTCGAGCCAGATCGGCATATTAGTAGTTACGATGTAGCTAGAGAACTGGGAATTGACCACAAAACGGTTTTGGCGCATTTGAAAAAAGCTGGATACACAAAAAAGCTCGATATTTGGGTGTCTCATGAGCTCACTGAAAGAAGCCTAATGAACCGTGTACTCATTTGTGATTCTTTATTACGACGTAATGAAACCGAACCATTTTTGAAGAAGCTGATAGCTGGTGATGAAAAATGGATCACGTACGACAAGAATGTGCGAAAAAGATCGTGGTCAAAGGCCGGTCAGGCTTCACAGACTGTGGCGAAACCCGGGTTAACTCGCAACAAGGTGATGCGGTATGTATGGTGGGATTGGAAGGGTATTATTCATTATTCATTATATTATTATATACCGCCAGGCAGGACCATCGATTCTGAACAGTACTGCGAACAACTGATGAGATTAAAGCAAAAAGATGAGAGAAAGCGGCCAGAATTAATCAACAGAAGGGCTGTAGTTTTTCACCATGATAACGCTAGACCTCACACATCTTTAGCCACTCAGCAAAAGTTACGAGAGTTTGGCTTGGGGGTGTTAATGCATCCGCCGTATAGTACTGACCTTGCACCTTCAGATTTTCACCTCTTTCGGTCTCTGCAGAATTCTTTAGGTAGTGTCAGGTTAACATCACTTGTCGCAGTTTTCTGATCAGAAGCCCCAAAATTTTTATAGCAATGGGATCACGTGCCTACCTACAAGATAGCAAAAAGTTATCCAACAAAATGGCACCTACATACTTTAGTCAAATGTAAATAAAATTTATAAAAAAACCTTTTGAATTTTTATGTAAAATTCGAAGAAACTTTTTCCCCAACCTAATATAATAGTTATAGTTCGGTAACATTTTAATATATTGTAAATTAGATTCTAATTCAAAAAATGATAGATTTGAATTCAAATACTGAACTTACTAATTAATGTGATCAAATAATTCTCTAGGAATTAGCTTGGCAAACACTAGAGCGTTTTAAATGGAGTTTTGAACTAATTCATGCAAAATCAAATCTCCCTCGAGAAAGAGGTATTAGTTATCCATTAATTAAAAGGGACATTATACGAGAATTCAATTCAACACGATTTAAGTCGCATACGTTAACCCAGTGTGCTTCTAATACAGACGACAATGGTCTTAATCCGTTTAAAAATAAACTAAGATTCTATTAACATTGACGACTGGCATTTGTTTAAAAAATTATGAAATATTATGTATGTCTTTCATGATCACGGGCCATAAAAATGGCCCGAACATTTGTAGGGATTGCGTGGGGCCATGGAAAGTCCAACTCGTAGAGGGCCCTTGACAAATTTAATGTAAATGTGGCGTGACACTGACCGGCGATTATCCCTGTCTACACCATATACTAACGCACCCAAAGACAAGGCCGGCCAGTGTAGGACTATTGTGGGAAACGAGAACAAAAAGTACCGGGCTATTGAGGTGAGCTGCTAGTGATACTAGGGGTCTGGGAATATGGGTACTATGGCGTCTGCCCGTCGCAATGTTCAATGAACATTGAAAAACGGCAGGCGGTGACTCGCCACTCCCTGCATAAGCCCCAAAAAATGCCATAGAAGACAGAGGCAACATGGGTATGAGTGGCTAAGGGGTGTAGAGAGGTGGACTGCAGTTCACCGACTGTCATTTATCACTTCCACCCCTGAAGCTTGAGGCTTAGCTTTGTCGATCTCCACTCCGTGCCGGCTGGCCAAAGAAACCACGGAGGCCGGGCCTTGCCTTGGCCCCCGGAGTGAGGTACGAGTTGTCGCTACTCACCTAAGGCTTCGCCACAAAGCTCCCCTGCGGGTAAATATTATGTATTATTATTATATATAAAAAATGGTATGGATTTTTCTATTTATTAGCGAAAGATGAACCAAGCTAAAAAAATGTTAAAAGCAACAATGGGTTATTTGCTTACTCTCTCGGAATATTACATGCAGTAGATAATGATGTGGGTTTAAATATATTTTCAAGTAACTCTAACTGTGTACTTCTATTTCAATTATTAACTGAATATCGCTTTGTACATTAAATCTTTTATTAATTATTCTTAATTAATCTAAATAAAGTATTATTTACTACCATAGCTTTTCTAAGTACCTTTCTATATTTACTACTCCCGCTGCTGAGATTGAAGCTCTTTAGAGACTTGGACAAGAGGATACTGTACTCCCCACGCTTGATTTAAGCCCGGGTCCTATATCTAACCAACCGTTCATTTGCCTATCTTGTTAAAATTTGTCATAAGTTCCATAAAAATAATGTTAAAATTCAACCGACGGTAAGGCAAATGAATGAATAGTAAGATATAGGATCCATAAACGGGCCATTTGCCAACATCACAATAAAAAAATCTAGGAATTTCAAATTTAGTGAATCATTATACACCTTCTAAAACTACGGGCATTAAGTTACAGCGCACATAGTGTTCGGTAATCAACAGTTGATAAGACTACTATCAATGAAGATATTACAAAATAAAAAGGAGCAAGTGAGGTGTGTAACAATAAGCCTGAATGGCGCTCTGTTGTTCGTGCCTACCCCGCAAGGGAACTGGCGTGAAGTTATGTATCTATGTATGTACAAAATAAAAAAACATATTGTCGTCTAAAGTATGAAATAAATAGCTTTTTGTTCAGGGGACGTTCGCAGGTAATACGATAATATGGCGAATATGGCCGTATTCCGGGAAAATCCGGGAATGATAATAGCCGCCGCCACAAGTTTGGATTATGCACACCCTTGCGTATTCATTTCAACAAAATATAAATGGGATATTCCACTATATTAAATTCATTCAAAAATATAATATAATTAATTGAATGAGTTTTAGAAAATAAAAATAACGTTTATCGGCCGGGAATCGAACCCAGGCCTCCCGCGTGGCAGACGAGCATTCAACCACTGGAACCACCGATACGTTTGTCCTTATTGTTATTTATATAATATTTTATATACTTACTAGCGGCCCCGGCAGACGTTGTCCTGCTCTGAAAAAATAAAAATCTAGGACCCGATCCCAACGCCACCTACCGGTTCCAATTGTGGATTTAAACCATCCGGGAACCCACTCAAACACACAAAAACAAAATCATCAAAATCGCTCCAGGTGATTAGGAGGATTCTAGAACCCGATCTCAGCGCCACCTACCGGTTCCAACGGGATAAAAAGTATCCTATGTCCGTGTCCTGGTTCTAAGCTACCTTCCCACCAATTTTCAGCCGAATCGGTACAGCCGTTCTTCAGTTATAAATAGTCTAACTAACACGACTTTCTTTTATATATATATATATGTTTATCATTGATCGTGTACTAGCGGAGGGTGATGTAAGGAGCCTTAAGAACAGACGAGTGTGCATGACAAGATTTATGAATGTCAAAGAAGCAAGTGAGGTGTGTAAGAATGGGCCGCCTAAATGGCGCTCTGTTGTTCGTGCCTACCCCGCAAGGGAACTGGCGTGAAGTTATGTATGTATGTTTATCATTGTATTAAATATAATGTAAGTAACTCCATATCCTATAATATGTATGTATATCACCTTTGGACAAATATAATTTGTTTTATTCCTGCCACGGGTTGTCTGGAAGAGATTGCTTCTTAGGCGCTGTCTCCACGAGCGAGAGAATCGCGGCGATATTAATGTCGTACCACGTAGTTCTAGATAATATGTGTAGACTCCGGGGTGGGCACTTGAAATCAGTGCTATGGCGAAATATCTTCCGACACAGCAATATACTGAGTGCCAACCTCATTTTCCCAATTGCGGCATGTTTATATACCTGTAAATTATATACATTCCGTAATCTTATTTATTTCATTGACATTGTTATCTCTTTATACATACAATCCGTTTTCAATTTTATCCGTGCAGGAACGGAGAAAGAATACAATTTCCTGCGGCCGGGCGGCCTGTCGTAAGAGGCGACTAAACAACCCACAGCCAGGTGGTAGGGCATTTGCCCGACTGGATGGCTACCACCCCTGTTCTATAGTATGCCGCCATAACAACTTTGAGTTGTGTTCCGGCATTAGTGACCAGGTTCCAGTCTCTCTTAAGAGAGCAGCAGCGCATTCGTAGCACCTTTGGTGTGTTGCAAATGCCCATAGGCGATGGTAACCGCTTTTCATCAAGTGGGCCGTCTGCTTGTCTGCTGAGCTCCTGCAATAAAAAAAAAACAATTCACAATACACACATAACACATACATGCACACATACACACACACACGCACGCAATCATACATATTTCTTTATTTTTCTTTTAAATGAATGTAACTGTAATCGATAATTTCACAATCAGAATTGTACCAATTTGGAAGGAGGTCCCCGAGATACAGGTCGACCTAATTTGGGGACGAATGAGTGTCAAAAATTGTGAATTATGTTTTATTCAATAAATGATTTTTAATTTTTTGATTGAAAATATATTGCTTCATTTATTTTCTATTTTGTCTGTGTCGCATTTGGCAAACAAACGTTTTCTTTCTTTCTTTCTATATACTCTCTATGAACGCGTCTCCACACGGCGATGTTATCGTGGCGATGCGACGAGTGGCAATGTGCGCACGTAACGGCGTCGTATCGCCGCGGTATCGTCGCTACTAGTGGCGCTCTCGCTGCGAGTCCAAAACATTACATCCATAATAAAGATTTTTTTTATTGACTGAGATACCACTTTTTTCGCACTCGTCTGGCATCTAACTGAGCTCTTTCAACAAATAAAAGCACAACGCATCGTCAAGGAAATGCGGCGAATCCGTTACGAGTCGTCGCGGACACGCTGCGATCCCGTCACGAGTCGTGACGATGCTCGTTCGTGGAGATTACCCGACGATAGAGGCGCGGACTCGTCGCAGTTCTCTTGCTCGTGGAGACAGCGCCTTAGCGATAAGACCACCAACTGTGCATATCTAGAATCTTTATAAGTTATAAGTTTTTCTGTGTTTACTGTAATGATGGACAAATAGTGTAATAGATTGCAAAAATTGTGTATGTAACAAAATTATTTTCTATAGAAAAACAATATGTTGTTACTACAACTTAGCTCTCGACAAAAACAAAATCCACCTGCAGCTCTGAAAGAAAGCACATTTATTACCCGTCGGCATTTGAACTGACACATTGAAATTCTTTTATGATCGTCTTCTTTTGTTTACTTATTTGCATACGGGCCTATTGTTGTATTGTAATCATTAGGTGTTACGGATTGTAAAGTAATAATGATTCTAGGAATTTCGGTCCACGCTGCCGGACGGATATATTGCATTTGTGCAGTATAAAACAATGATCTGATGGAGGGGAGTGGCAGTCGAGCGAGAACCACGAGCGAAGCGAGACGTGTACTACAATCAGGAATCTAATAAGTGAAGGACTTTGCGTGTTTTATTGAATTACGACCTTCTGCATTATGTTTGGACTCGTTGTGTTCGGTTATATTTGTACCTATATTATACGTGTTTGTATAGTTCTAATAAACTCTATAGTAAAATATTAAGATTTAAACCAAAAAACTAAATTACAAATAGACGTACTAGTATATGTGTTTTGTCTTATTTGCGTAGTGGCTTCGACTGCATTTCTCATACATAAATCCAGCATTCATTTCAGGACAGGCACAAGGTGTCTGCAACGCAGTGCTGTTCTCCTTGAATATTTAACTAACAGCAACATCTGTTGCTTTCCACATTGACTTAGACAAATGTATCTACTAAATGTATAACATAATAAAACTACGTTGTAACGGTTTTGAGCGCGGTATTTAATTTGATTTTTAATATTCCGATGTTTCGGCCACTTTTAATGTAGATGTCAAGGGTCAATGAGTATTGTTAAAGCTTTATTTAGCCTACCGCCAACTTGTTCAATTGAATTACTTAGTTTTAATTTTTGTTTATGGTTATTATTTAGCCTAATCTGTGAATCGATGGTAAATTAAATTAGACTCCCATAGAGTAGATAATAACCATAAACAAAAATTAAAATTAAATACTTTAAATGAACACGTTGGCGGTACATAGGCTAAATAAAACAATTTTACCAATACTCATTTACACAGCCGACTGAAAAGAGGCCGGAACGTCGGAATAATAAAAATCAAATTAAATACAGCACTTAAAACCGTCAAGACGTAATTGTAATGTATAATAGTCGCGAAAACTTAAGAAAATACTATAAATCTATGTCGTTGCGTTGGATCAACTGCTAGCCCGTCAGCGCCAAGCCTTAATTATTATCTATACTAATATTATAAAGACGTAAAGTTTCTGACGTTGTAGGGGGTAATCTCTGGATCTACTAAACCGGTTTTAAAAATTATTTTACTGTTGGAAATCTACGTTAACAGAGAGTGTCATAGGCTATATAACATGACGCTATATACCACGTGAGTGTGACAGAGCGCGGGTGAAACCGCGCCGAGCCGCTAGTGCTGTTATAACTGACTACAAGCCCTAGTGATACTTCATCCGCGGTACCATGACGACTTGTTTGGCGATTAACTGGAATAGTAAGTAGAGAGCAATTGAAAATCTCAGAAATTAAACACGCGACATGTTCAGACCGTGTCAGTCAGAAATTAAATAGAAAGACTAATAAAAGGCCGACACATTTTTTTATTAGATCTGGTTTAAGAAATACATAGATGACGTTGTACTAGAACGTTAAGTGAATTATGTAAAGCACGGATTTGTGGCGAGTTTAATTATTTCTCTAAAAGACCGCAGCGTGGACAAACAGGGCTGCCATTTTGAAATAATATTATTATGTACATAGTCTCCGGCCATAAATTCTGCTCCAAATGAAAAATACCATTTATTTTTTATAAACCAATTTAATTTTAATAAAACTTATATGCAAGGCGTGGATCCGGTTTACGAGTAACCGGTTTTAATTTGTTATAACCGGTTTTAATTTGTTATAACCGGTTTTAATTTGTTATAACCGATTTAAATTTGTTACAACCAGTTTTAATTTGTTATAGCCGGTTTTAGTCTACTATCTCGTTTGGAGTGTAATTTGAATTGACCGGTTTATTCTGCAAAAAGAGGAAGTATCATTCTATCTCTCTCAACATGATTTTTGTCCGACTGAAAAATTGCTGCTTTATGGGGTTTATGCAAAATATATTTAACGAGCTTTTGTTGCCAAAAACCGGTTGATTGAGCTTATAGTGAGAACAAAACCAAAATAACGTAACCGGTTTGACTTATTTTAACGGTTCCCAAGCCTTACTTATATGTACACATTTATTGAAGTCTCAGCAAAAAAAAAATCTATTCGAAATGATCTGCTCAGGCAGAGTCTATGGATTTATGCACTGTTTTTATAGGAAATTTAGCCACTGCTTGCTTTGGACTCCAAATTATGATCAGTCTTAGAGGACATGACCTGCTCTAAGCAACACGCCGATGTTGAGTCTTAAGAAATCTGCAGAGATTTGTAATCTGAGGGGTTCAGATCTTGGCTAGACGAGGGCCAATCTTCAGCTCCTATAAAGTCTGGAACGTTGGTTTTGGTTGGTGCCTTGTGACGAGGTGCAGGGTTTTTTAAAAAGTATATTGCTGAGTGGTTTCACAACACCACCCAAGAAGGTATATACTCTCAATACACTTTGGTTGAAGACTTCTCTGCTTTTTCACAAAAGTGTAGTTTTGTGACTACGAGGGCGACACTGATAGTTTTTAGAACGGGCCACTTTTAAAGAATATAATAAAAAAATAAGTTTAAATTTTGAAAATAGAACTCTTTGCTAATATTATTGAGTACTAATTTCATTCATTTGTCATTTGTTTTACGATTTGGCGGCAAATTGAAATTTGTCTGTGTCACGCTAGTATGAATTTAACGCGAGAAATTTTTCGTACTATGATTTTTTATGACTTTCGATGTCATTTAAGTCAACAAGAATGTTATGACAGACTTTGATTGGCCTTTCACAATGAAGCCCCTTCTCGGGCCACTGTTTATAACTGGTTTAATTAGTTTAAACGTGGTCGCACCAATCTCAATGATGCTCTGCGTGAGGGACGGCCTTCTACGGCGACGACTGAAGATAACATCAGTGTTGTGCGGTGTATGATAGAGACTGATCCAAGAGTAACCTATCAGCAGATTCGGACAAGTTTAGGCATCGGTATGACTCAAGTGCACAAAATCCTCCACAAACATTTAGCCGTTAGGAAGCTTTATGCCCGGTGGATACCTCATTATTTGACTGAGGCCCAAAAACTCCGTCGTGTTGATTGGTGCCGTGAAATGATACAAAGATTTAACGGAGGTGACTCAAAAGCTGTGTTCGACATACTTACGGGTGACGAAAGCTGGATTTATTGCTATGATCCGGAAACCAAAAGACAATCTGCTCAGTGGGTGTTTCCTTCCGAGGAGTTGCCAACTAAATTGAAGAGAGGTCGAAGTGTAGGAAAAAATATGGTGGCCTCATTCTTCGGAAGGACCGGTCATTATGCGACAATTGTTTTAGAAGATCAAAAGTCAGTTACTGCAGAGTGGTATACTAACAAATGTTTGCCACTTGTCTTGGAAAAAGTTCGAGAGAAACGACCTCGCAGTAGGATCCTCCTTCACCACGACAACGCCTCCTCGCACACCGCCGGGCGAACGATCGACTATTTGGCGTCGTCAGACGTGGAATTGCTGGGTCACCCGCCATATAGCCCCGACCTCGCACCTTGCGATTTTTATTTATTCCCGAAAATAAAAGAAAAACTTCGAGGAAAACATTTTATGGACGCCAAGGAAGCAGTGGCTGCGTTCCAGAAGGCCATCGAAGAGACCCCTAAGGACGAGTGGGCAAAGTGCTTTTCTCGGTGGTTCTATCGAATGCAGCGATGTATTGATGTGAACGGAAACTATTTTGAAAAGATATAATAAAAATAATAACTTGCTAGTTTGCTCAGTTTTTGATTTTCTAAGAACTTTCACGGGATGGTTTAGATTCACGATTGGACCTGGTAGGTGGCCCGCCGCTAAATTCCGCATAAATGGTGGGACCAATTTTGATGAATTTTTTGTATTTGTTCAAGTAGATTCCAGAATGGTTTAGACTAACAAATAGTCCCGGTAGATGGCGCTGCAATCGGGTTCTAGATTTTTATTTTTAGGGGCAGGATGACGTCTGCCAGGTACAGCTAGTAATGGTATAAAATACGAAATATGCCGTGTCTGTAGTTGAGTGTAGTATTGTGTAAAAAAATAACAACTGAGATAGACTATATGTACGATGGAGAACACGATGCATTTTTATAATATTTCTTGTCTATTTGTTTGTTTGTTCGGAATTTACAAAAAAACTACAACAGTGAGTATGCATAAAAATAAGCTGATTTTCATACGTCTTATAATAAAACAATAATATACGTTCTTTTTTAAATGATGCGGTACTTTGTGTCCCGCATATCCCGCGGTATTGTTCCCTGGAATGATATAAATTTGTTAGATTGCATAAAATTGGCTAATTCTGATATGATATACATATTCGAAATAACAATATAATATACGAAGTATACATACATACATAACTTCACGCCAGTTCCCTTGCGGGGTAGGCAAGAACAACAGAGCGCCATTAAGGCTTATTCTTACACACCTCACTCGCTTCTTTGACATTCATAGCTCTTGTCATGCACGCTCGTCTGTTCTTAAGGCTCCTGACATCACCTTCTGCTAGTACACGATCAATTACGATACGAAGTATATTGGCAAAATAACTGTAATTTTTGTTTCCTGTCTAACGTGGACGAAGTCGTGGGCAAATGCTACTTCATTATAGTAAACTCTACATAACGACACTGAAGGGGACGTGCATTTGATGGCGTTATAGACAGTTGTCGTTAAATGGAGAGAAGTCTTTTATTTTTGTTTGATGTCTTTTGCTGCACCAGGAATTATGTTGTATTTTTTTACTTATTTTATTCATATTGCGATACTGATTCATCTTGGTGATAAATGAAGTAACTAGAAATTTCGGTATTTCTGAATTTCTTAGAAATTTCGGTATGTATGATGCCGACAGTGGAGTTTATTACGGGCTAGGATAATAAAGCGATAAAAAAGTACACAGCTGTGTAGTTGTTACTAATTTTGGCAACTTAAAAGGTACTTTTTATTACTTAATAGTTGTCGTTATTGAGAGTCAGTGTAATGCTATATAGAATATATCATTGTATTGAAGACAAGCTAAACCAAACAAAGCCAAGTTATTTCGACGCTTAAGGGAGTTTGTCGTTAAATCGAATGACGTTACACGGAATATTTTCTTAAGTTTTCGCGACTTGTATACATAATAAACGTTACGACGTTACACGGAGTTTACACTGTATATTAAAAAATTAAAACCCGAGCATTTCGCCATCGAGCTATCCTGACTTACCATCTCTTCTGCCACCATGTTATCTGCAGCAGCCCTGCCAGCGCCGTGCATAAAATATTTTAATTTAATCCCCGTGAATGTATTAACTCGAGGCTCTCTCAAAGTTAATTGATTGCTTTATATCAAACTTTTTAAGACGCGCCAGATTTCCTCCTCTTCGTTTTACCTCGAGCATTAATTCTATTCCCCACTCCAGATAATTATTACGAAGGAATTAAATCGTTAAGAATTTATTGGACTGATTGGTTTTATTTTTTGTTATTTTTTTATTTTCTATTTTTAGTTACGCAAATACTTGAATGACTTTAGAAAAAAAAACTCTTATCAGATCCTGACTTGATGAAAATGAGGCCACCTCAGGAGTATACAGATAAATTAGCATCAAGACGTTTTTACATTCGTAGTAGTATACGTTCAGCACATAAATAAATAAACAAACAGTTTTTATATATTTTTATAGGCAGGTACTTAATATGAAACTAATAATATTGAACGATACTAAAACAATATTTTTTTTTATTGCAGGAGTTCAGCAGACAGGCAGACGGCCCGCTTGATGGAAAGCGGTTGCCATCACCTATGGACATTTGCAACCCAACGCATTTTTAACACCAAAGTTGCTACAAATACGCTGCTGCTACACCCACGCATATATATGTTATGGCGACATACTCTAGACCAGGGGTGGTAGCTGTCCAATCGGGCAAATACCCTACCATCTGGCTGTGGGTTCTTTTGTCGCCTCTTACGACAAACCGCCCGGCCGCGGGAAATCGTATTCTTTCTCCGTTCCAGCACGGGTTATATTAATATTAAACAATTTTTAATACTAAATTTCAAGTTTAGAAGTCCTGTAAATATAAATATACTACAAAAAAATCAAAAACGTCTCGAAGATAATTTACCTGTACTTTTTCGAATAAAAAAAAAACTGAAAATCGGTTCACAATTGACGGAAATATCGTGTAACAAACATACACTCGATTTGAGAATATCTTCATTTATAATTCGATTAAAAATTAAAACACGTTAAAATCATGTTTTAGATATCTAACAGAATAGTGCTGACGTCAGCAGCAATAAATCGGATCCGTTCTTATAAAGCAGTGACCGCACGCTCCTTACCGCAACACCCGCAACACAAAACACGACATCGTTGCACACGAATTTAATTAAATTTAACACAACACCCCGCCACGTCCCACTTAAAAGAATTTTAATTTACAATATCACTTCTTTTCGCAATTTTTTGAACAAGGTTTATGCTTCTTATGATACACGTTGAGACCGTCGATGTTTTAAACAGAAGGTGCAGCAAGAGACTCCTTTAAAATATTCGTCACACCTCTCAATATAATTTTTTTTAATAAATAAGTAAGTAGGTATACCACAATAATAATTAGCGGATAAATACATTTGTTATACCCAAGCTAAGAAAGTTACGCTTGTATTATGACAACATACACCGTACTAGCGGGGAACCGATCCTAAACACCTATATCACAATAAACAACGTATTACTACTCTTTTATGAAATTTACCAAGCCAGGAATAGAAAGTAACGCCTCTGCGTTCCAGTGACCTAGGCCAATGAGAAACTCAGCCCACTAAATCACAGAGGAATTAACCGGTTTTAATTAAAACCGGTTAACCGATTATAACCAATTGGTAAAAACCTTTGTTGTATATAATTATCTTCTAGTACAAACGATGTTTTCCTAGTTTAAAAAAAAATTCTAATGTCTAACCAAAGCGTCCACCATTGTATAAAGTTCTCGGAGATTCCACCACATTCAATGCATTTTTTGCAAATTCCTGGACGGACCATCCTATTTCAAGTGAGATTCAAAAGGCTCAGTGGCCGGAAACGACTCGAAGGGGTCATGTAATTAAATAGTTGTCCTTTATTGGAGTGCTGTCGTGCAGTAGGGCTTGCATAAGGGCATCAAAGGGAACCGACGTGCCCTGTTTACTGGTTCTGAGGGCTTACTCTCAAACGACATTCGACGTCAGTTTTCGTTTTAGAACTTTTTTTATATTCAAGTGCATTTTCCATTGTATGTTCCATTTATATATATATATATATGTCGGGTTCACGCCGGGAGCGAACGAATGACGCTTCGAGAATAACACAATATTAATCTGAAATATCATAATCAAAGTTTATTATACTAGAATTATTACAATTACGATATTAAATACTGTACACTAATACACAGAAATATTAGGACAACTCCAAGAGTCGCATCCAAGCTTGTCAGGTGTCGAGCAGCAATTTGCCCTCCAAGAATACTGCTATTATCAAGCAGTAATTATCGACCACAATATATTATGTGGTCCTCGTCCAAGACTGTCATTGTAGACTGTCGGTTGAAGACTGTCGGTTTAAGACTGCCCCTCCTCTGCCCGAACACCCAGTATTTATAAGGTCCTCGTAGCGCGCTGCAGTGACAATATCCGGTAATGCTGTGGCGCCACTTCAGTTACACTTCCTCCATAAAATCAACTTCCGCCATACGTATTAACTTCCAACATCCAGTTACTCCATTTCCGATATCCGTTAGCTTAATAATAAATGCTTCTAAGTTGACATCCGGTTAAGGACTACTTCCGTCATATGGTTATTTTATAATAACAAATACGATTCCTACATATACATATATATACATATATATATATAAACATATATATATATATATATATATATATATATATATATACACATATATATACATATATATATATAAACATATATATAGATACATATATATAGATACATACATATATATATGTATATATATATATATAATAACTATAACTACTGTATCTCTCTCTCTCTCTCTCTATAATAACTGCAAATATATACAGTTAAATACGTCGGTATATAATAAATTCTAAATGGCTTATTGATAAGCAATATAATGAACAGAGTAAAAAAGATTAATCAATTTGAAATAAAACAAACGTATCTGTATTTGACGGCCTCTGTGGTTCAGCGGGCTAAGCCTTTGCCGGCGTACCTCACTGCAACGCAGAAGTTCCGGGTTCGATTCCTGGTATAATAAATTTCGGAAACGTATTTTCTCCGTTATTTACTATGGTCTGGGTGTCTGGGTTCGGCCCCAGAGTAGTCCGTTGTATATTACCCGTAGCACAAGCGTAACTTGCTTAATTTGGGGATATACAATATGTGTGTTTGTCTGCCGATTATTATTATATTATATATTATGTATTATTATGTCTAAATCTTGAAATAATATAAATTTCATCAAGAAGTTTCACGTTACGAAAGTAAATAAGCTGAATAATCGATCCTCTACATAGCGATACGAAAATACATTTGTCTCAATTTAATAAATACTATAGAGAAAATGAAACAAAAGTTATAGTTCTAATTTTTAACCATGCGCATGTGACGCCATTTGCATATTAGAACGTCAAAGATTGTTGCGACTTTCCGATTGATATTTATTTTTGTTTCCTTCCTTATTGTCCTGTTTTCTCGCAAATGTGTTGAAAAATGTTGTATGACACATGAGCGATTGTTAGTTTTTACAAACTCGTGACTATGTTAAACCATCGACTGGTCTACTCGTTCGCAAGTAAATATCAACTCACCGCACTAGTAACATACATACTGATCTATTATTTTATCGAAACGTTGTTCATTACAAAATGCGTGTTGTTTTACTAGTAAATATTTAAATTTAAGTCTTCGAGCTAGCGACCCGGAACTGGGTGTCGGGGTGTCGCACCGAGACCGAAATTGGATTGTTCTTCGCCAAGATATTCCGCAGCCGGGACAGGACGACATTTACGTACTGCACATACAGTATGCACACGTAAATTCTTTAATTTAATACATTGAGCTCCGTTTCCTCGTTTTATGCCGGATATATCTTCCTATCTATTCATGTCTTTGTGTTACCATAGAAAAGGGAGACTCATTGGTTGCCTATAAAGAAAGAAAGAAAAACTTAGTTTGAAGAAATAGCGACGTAATTACATTCCTTATACATTTATTATACACAGAGTAAGTATATTTTGAGAATTTGTACGCCGCATTTTCAGCAAACAAGGTTTACACTCAGCATATTGCTGTGTCGGAATTATACCCGACACAACGTTGATTTCAGTGCAAACCTTCCTTTTGGCGTAAAACCAACACAACTCAATTTTGTTAAATAATAAATAATAATAATACCTAATAAAACTAATTCTACTTATTTAATTAGTAAATTTTTTTTTTATTGCATGAGATCAGCAGACATGCAGACGGCCCACTTGATGGAAAGCGGTTACCATCGCCTATGGACATTTGCAACACCAAGTTGCTGCAAATGCGCTGCTGCTCTCTTAAGGGAAACTGGAACCTGGTCACTAATGCCGGAACACAACTCAAGGTTGTTATGGCGACATACTTTAGACCAGGGGTGGTAGCCATCCAGTCGGGCAAATGCTCTACCACCTGGCTGTGGGTTCTTTTGTCGCCTCTTACGACAGGCCGCCCGGCCGCAGGAAATTGTATTCTTTCTCCGTTCCTGCACGGATAAAATGTAATAAATAAATTTTAATAAAACAATAATAAAATACTTTGTTACTATTACAATTCGATACTAGTTGACTAAAACCGGTTATAACCGATTAACGCTCTTTCTAAAATCTTTGCACCGGACGAAATAGTTTACTAAAACCGGTTATAACCGATTAACGCTCTTTCTAAAATCTTTCCACCGGACGAAATAGTTGACTAAAACTGGTTATAACCGATTAACGCTCTTTTTAAAATCTTTGCTCCGGACGAAATAGTTGAATAAAACCGGTTATAATCGATTAACGCTCTTTCTAAAATCTTTGCTCCGGACGAAATAGTTGACTAAAACCGGTTATAACCGATTAACGCTCTTTCTAAAATCTTTGCTCCGGACGAAATAGTTGACTAAAACCGGTTATAACCGATTAACGCTCTTTCTAAAATCTTTGCTCCGGACGATATAGTTGAATAAAACCGATTATAACCGATTAACGCTCTTTCTAAAATCTTTGCTCCGGACGAAATAGTTGACTAAAACCGGTTATAACCGATTAACGCTCTTTCTAAAATCTTTGCTCCGAACGAAATAGTTGACTAAAACCGGTTATAACCGATTAACGCTCTTTCTAAAATCTTTGCACCGGACGAAATAGTTGAATAAAACCGGTTATAACCGATTAACGCTCTTTCTAAAATCTTTGCACCGGACGAAATAGTTGACTAAAACCGGTTATAACCGAGTAACGCTCTTTCTAAAATCTTTGCTCTGGACGAAATAGTTGACTAAAACCGGTTATAACCGATTAACGCTCTTTCTAAAATCTTTGCTCCGGACAAAATAGGTGACCAAAACCGGTTATAACCGATTAACGCTCTTTCTAAAATCTTTGCTCCGAACAAAATAGTTGACTAAAACCGGTTAAAACCGGTTTCAAGTATTGGAAATAAAGATGCGGATCTAATTGGTCGCCTTATCAAAGAAATAGAAAGTGTAGTAATTGAATAAAACCATAAAGTGGTTGCCAAAGAGTGGCTCAAACGGGTGCTCATAGCGGAAATGATTATCCACAGGAAGTGGAGTGCAATGAGCGCCACCTACCGGTGTACTTCCGCCCACCGATGCCTTCGTGTCTGAAGTCTCAGTACCTTGCTTTAATGTTGCAATGGAAAAAACCGTGGTTGAAGCAATTAGGGTTTCTTCTAAGTTGAGTCAGCAAGAATTCTCATATTTCGTAAATAAAAGCTATTCTATTGGAATTTATGGAGAATTGTTGCAGCATAAAATTTTAGATAGATAGATAACTCTTTATTGTAGACCAATACAAACATGAACTTAAAGACTAAAATTATATCTAGTTATATACAAAGGGCGGTCTTTCGCTAAAAAGCGATCTCTCCCAGACAACCCCAGGAACGAATTGAGATGATAATGGCGATGGTGGTATACGTAACATATAGTACAACTACTTACATTTTAATAATAAATACATAAATATATGCAGAAGTTTTATATATTACATAGATATATACTTAATATACATACCATACAAATACATATCTACAAAATATATAAATGTTTATAAGTGAATTTAAATATCATAATCCAACGACAGGTAGTATTTTTAGATCATTCATCTGATTGTAACAGGAAGCGCGTTCCAGACCTGTATAGCCTTAACAGTAAAAGATATGTTATAAAAAGTTGAGTTATGCGCAGGAGTGTTCAATTTAAGTTTAGTAGAAGGGCGTAAATTAGAAATTTTTGTACGTCATGTCATTATTCTCTCTTTTCTTTCACCATATCCCAATTACTTGGGGTCGGCACAATATGTCTTTTCCTTCCACACTCTTCTATTCTGACATACCTCCTCTGTCACACCGCATATCATCATTTGTCATCCTTCACACAATCCATCCATCTTTTTTTTGGTCTACCTTTAAATTTGTACCCATCGATCTTGTAGTATAACATTCTTTTTGTCACGTGACTTTCATCCCTCCCCATTATATGCCCATACCAATTTAATCTTCTTCCTCTCAATTTTTCTGTCACAGGTGCAACTTTCAAAGATTCCCTTATGTACTCATTTCTCACCTTATCCATTCTTGTGACACCACACATCCATCTCAACATTCTCATCTCAGCTGAGTGGAGACGTTTGTAGTTTATCACTTTAGTGGCCCAACATTCCGACCCGCATAGCATGACTGACGTCATGTCATTATAATAACTATAATAATATGTTTTTTTCTGTTTATTGTGTCTTTGTCTGGAAAGCAGGACTGTAACAGTATCCTGCTTTCCATCATTTATTCATTTTTTTTATTGCAGGAGATCAGCAGACAGGCAGACGTCCCACTTGATGAAAAGCGGTTACCATCGCCTATGGACATTTGCAACACCAAAGGTGCTACAAATGCGCTGCTGCTCTCTTAAGGGAGACTGGAACCTGGTCACTAATGCCGGAACACAACTTGAAGGTTGTTATGGCGACATACTTTAGACCGGGGGTGGTAGCCATCCAGTCGGGCAAATGCCCTACCACCTGCCAAAAATTTACAAACATCGCTATCATCTCAGACAACTGTAATGCAATACGAAAGCATGGTACACTTAATACATCATATATACATATTCAGTCGTTATAACATATAACTAGCTGTCCCGGCAGACGTTGTTCTGCCCTGAAGAAATAAAACTTAGAACCCGATTGCAGCTCCACCTACCGGGTCGAAATGTAAGCTATCCTATCTTCCAATTCGGATCAAACTGCACACGGTGTGCAAATTTGATTAAAATCGGTCAAGTAGTTTATGAGTCCATCGCGGACAAACAACGTGACACGTAATTTATATATATTAAGATATGCAGTTCTTGTGAATTCGGTCACAGTACCTACAAATAAAAATGTCAATTTGTTGACATATCTTGTTCAATGTTCGCAAGGCCTGTGTCATCGGCGCCTTATTAAGCAAGTTGGTCCTGCCGTATGGTACTACGAACATTGGTGGCTGCCTACGTCTCAGCACAAAATTCGCTGGAATGTTCAATTTGATTTCAGCCAATAATAATACCCGTAGGGGGGCTTTGTGGCGAAGCCTTAGGTGAGTAGCGACACCTCGTACCTAACTCCGGGGGACAAGGCAAGGCCCCCGCCTCCGTGTTTGCCTTAGCCAGCCGGCACTGAGTGGAGATCGCTAGAGCTAAGACTCAAGCTCCAGGGGTGGAAGTGATAAGTGGCATCACGTCATTAATATGCCGATCTTGCTCCACTTTTTCAAAAATGGCATCAGTTTTATCCGTAACAGGGCGACCAGAGCGACGTGCATCTTTGATATCAAAATTTCCGGATCGAAAACGCTCAAACCAAATTTGCGCTACTCTCACAGATACAAATTTTTTTCGCGGCTTGTGTTGCATTTTTACCTTTTTTGTAGTAAAATTTTAAAATGTATCGAATATCTTCATTAGATTCACTCATTTTAACAATAAGAAAAACATATGAAAATCACACATTTTCCTAATTTGAATTTGGAATTGTCTTCTTTAAAATTAAAACTTTTTAATGATACCAAAACCAGCCAGATACAAATGTTATAGCCAAAGAGATCTTATTACAAGTTCATACATACTATATGCGAAAAGACTATTTCCCCAACCTATTATTAGTATAGATTCAATGGAAATTCCTTAAGATTCCTAAAATTCATTTCTATCTGCAACATATGCCCCATATTACCCATGAGACCAACGTCGCTGTTATTAACAACACCAATAAAACAACAAGAAGCGAGACGATATGGGCACGGTGGCCCACGGGATCAAACTAAAACCCTAAGACTTATTTGCACAAGTAGTCTGCAAGTTGACACGGGAATACAGGAAATATTGTTTACACAATAACTAGCGAAGGACAATAAACGTATTCAGTTAACTACAACACGTTATTAAAGTTATAAAGTTTTGACGTCTCTAACCGTTAATCTACGTATACATCCTATTTTATTAATACGCTTTTATTAGCTTCATACGTATGTTAGTATGTAACGGAATCTTTCAAGTTAAATTTGATCGACTTGTCGGTTTCCGATTGAGCTGAAATTTTGCGCGTATGTGTATATCGCGTGACAATGCAATAATATGGTACCATGGAGCTGATCTGATGATGGAGTCGGAAGGTGGCCATAGGAACTCCTGTACTAAACAAGATAGACCCGTCGTGTTTGGGCTCGTTTTACTTGTCTTGGCTAGCACTCTGCTGCTACATGATATGCAGGATTTCAAAAGCTTGTATTTAAAAACCTTTTTAAGAAAGCTTATTTTTACATAACGTTCCATTTGATCATAGAGTGTATTTAATTCTTTTTTCAAAGTTTCCACGGAGATGGGAATTAAATCACTAAATAATCACTAAAAAATGAAAAATAAATAATAGTTTAAAAAAAAACTGAAAAAATAGGCTTTTATAGAAAATCCAACTAAAAAAATAGAAAATAAATTTGAATTAAAAATAGTGTAAGAAAAAATGATTTTATTGTAAAAAAAGCGTGGGGTGCATAGTTATAAATATTTTATGAACAGATATGAGTAGAAGGGTTATTTTGATACATACATACATAACTTCACGCCAGTTCCCTTGCGGGGTAGGCACGAACAACAGAGTGCCATTTAGGCTTATTCTTACACACCTCACTTGCCTCTTTGAGATTCATAACTCTTGTCATGCAAGCTCGTCTGTTCTTAAGGCTCCTGACATCACCTTCCGCTAGTACACGATCAATTTGATCATGGAAGGTGTGTCGTGGCCTTCCACGACTTCTGCATCCATCCACTTTTGCATTGTATATCTGTTTAGTCATTCTTTCCACATGCCCGAACCACCGGAGCATTCCTTTCCTTACCTTCACCCCGACACTCTCTTTCAGACCAACTCTCTTTCTTACTTCGGTATTACGAACGCGGTCCGCGAGCGTTATTTTGATAATATCCTGAAAAGCACCCCACGCTTTGTTTACAATACAACCATTTTTTCTTACACTATTTTTAATTCAAATTTATTAAAATTTTATTAGATAGCAAGAATTCATACAGGTCACATTGTTTTAAATTTTTGTGTTGGTGCTATTTGTCCCCGAAGATTCACTTCAGTTTATATCCCAAACTATCCCAACTTCCAGGATGAAAAGTATCTATGCCCATTTTCGGTGTTAAAAATTATAGTAAAACCGATATGACCAAAATGACCAACGTGAGCAAAGCGACCAGTGACTAAAATGACCTAAATGACGAAAATAGCAAATCACAAAAAAAAAACAATATCTGTCCTAATTTCTGGGATTTTTTTTTTTATTGCAGGAGATCAGCAGACAGGCAGACGGCCCGCTTGATGGAAAGCGGTTGCCATCACCTATGGACATTTGCAACCCAGCGCATTTTTAACACCAAAGTGGCTACAAATACGCTGCTGCTACACCCACGCATATATATGTTATGGCGACATACTCTAGACCAGGGGTGGTAGCCATCCAGTCGGGCAAATGCCCTACCACCTGGCTGTGGGTTGTTAAGTCGCCTCTTACGACAGGCCGCCCGGCCGCAGGAAATTGTATTCTTTCTCCGTTCCTGCACGGATAATTTACATTTACATAAATCTATCCCAAAATCTATCCCACTAACCGGAAAAGTATCCCTTGTCCGCCCTCGTTATTATAAATTACATATACACGTATATGTGTCGGAATAAATAATATTTTATGCACCCGAACAACTTCAAACCGCTCCTGGAAAAATTCCCGCGGGATTCCCGTAATAAAAAACATCACGCTTTTTAATACATAAAATTTGCTATCGATTAGTGAAAAAATCACATGGAATTCGATTTATTTCATTTTAAATAATTCCTAGAAAAAATCGCGCGGCACTTCCGGGATAAAATGTAGCGCAGGTTTTAAGTCTAAGAGTTTGCTGTCGATCAACAAAAGCCGCATCAAAATCGGCCTCGTAGTTTTTACGTGAACCCGAACAAACCGACAAAAAATCTAAAAAAATACATTGTGTTCTCCGTTGTTTACATAATCTATTCTAAGGGCCGCTTGCATAAGGTTGCTTAAATTTATTTAAGAAACACAAAACGTATTTAACATCCTTAAATACAATTAGCGTCTTGCACAACGCATTTGCCGCTAATTATGTTTAAAGAACTGTCAACACGTTTTCTGTAAAACGTTCGGCAAAAGGCAATCGTTATGCAAGCGGCCTTAAGTGTTTTTTTTAATAGCCTCAATGTACAGACATGGCATGTTTAGAATTTTATAATATTATAGCTAGATAAATAGATGGATAAAGTTTGTTTCGCCGCGATTACAAACAACTCATATACGTACTATATAACTTCGCTAACAAATACCGTACTTCACGCATTAATCTAATTATATCCAAAACAAATTGGAAACAATATAAGCTTTGATTACATTAAGCGCGGCGTCGAAGCCTGATTGCGAATGCAAAGCCATGAACGAGATTAAAACATGCATAGTTAAAGGGTTACATCGTAAGATATCCCGGTACAACGGTGCAGACCAGGGCATGACTAGCAGTTGAGGCAGATCCAGTACAACAATAGAGATACGACAAGTAACTGGACGTATCAATCCTACCTTCTTTATTCCTATCCTATTTTGTGGTCCTTCTTATCCCCTCCCTGTTATCCGCGCCTTGCTTTTTTTTACATACATACATAACTTCACGCCAGTTCCCTTGCGGGGTAGGCACGAACAACAGAGCGCCATTTAGGCTTATTCTTACACACCTCACTTGCTTCTTTGACATTCATAACTCTTGTCATGCACGCTCGTCTGTTCTTAAGGCTCCTGACATCACCTTCTGCTAGTACACGATCAATTTCATCATGGAAGGTGTGTCGTGGCCTTCCACGACTTCTGCATCCATCCACTTTTGCATTCTCCTTATTCTCCTTTTTCTAGGCAGGAATAATCCGTTTGAGGACCGTAAGTCGCGAACCTTGTCTGGAATTCGCCAGGTCGGGGTGACACTAGTAGCTCCAGGCAGAACCAAACATGCACTTCACACTCCGCACTCCACACTTACTGTGGAGTGGAGACAGCATGGATATCCTCTAAAACCCCTGGGTATTCTTTCCTGCGCCTTATGACAGGGCTACGGGAAAGCGAAAGCTCGACTAACTCCACGTACCCTGGCAGGCGAGGGCCTTGGAGGCTACATCCACTGCCGGGGGACTACGTTTTATCTCCCGGCATCTTTCTGGTCTCTTCGTAGCGTGAGGCGGTTTGTAAATCGCCACACGGGAGAAGAGGTCAGCTCGAGCGAAACACAGCTCCCGCCCAGCGGCCAGTGAGAACTCCTGAAGTCCTCCTTTGGCGGGAGCGGAGCAAAGGCGTCCGCTCACTCTCTCGCTCCGCCTCCTCTTTTACAAGCATGACACGCTCGCAAAAGGAGAAACCCGCTCCCTCCTGGTTGTGGTAAATAAATGTCAAAGTATGCGTGAGACCAAACCAAATTGGATAATCATCATCGGACGGCATTCTGGAAACTCATCACTCCGTCAAGCACACACACAATCGCAATATGAGTGTAAACTATGCACGCTCAACAGTAAATAAAGCCTACACACCACCGTGCATTGCAAGAACTATAAAAGAGATAATGTCCAGAAAACCAACACTAAATATAGCAATTATGCACCTTTATTTCAACCTTACTGTAGCACAAGTTTACATGAGTCTTACAAATATTGTTATTCTGTTTTTTTTTATTAAGAACTAGCTGTGCCCGCGATGTCGTCCGCGTGGAATTTGCTTTCAAACCCTCCGATTTTGAAACATTCTTCATTGGTGCTCCGCTCCTATTCGTCTTAGCGTGATGATATATAGCCTATAGCTTTCGTTGATAAATGGGTTATCCAACACTGAAAGAATTTTTCAAATCAGACCAGTAGTTCCTGAGATTAGCGCGTTCAATCAAACAATATTAGTATATTTGGCTACAACACTAATACTTACATTTTAAATATCGCGATATCTTTTGAATGAGACGTTCGAATTGAATAACTCAAAAAGTTCTAGAAAGGTATTGAATTCGTCTTGAATGTGGAATAATTTATTTTGATAAGGATCAATACCAAGGTACAAAGTAAAGAGTTTTTGAAGCAAAAATAAAAAAGAAACACTTATTGTGAGATAATTACAATAGTTAGACATATGGTTACGCGATATTTTTTGTAGACAATTATATGTTCTGCAAAGTGGTAGTACATTATTTTGTTCTAGAATCAATAGTTTTCGCAGCGCACGCCGTGTAAGGATTTTTTCGGGACATTTTTTTACACCTTGGGTTACATTATTGGACTTTTAGTAAGGATCACTAATTTTTTTGAAAATATTATATAGCCTATAGCCTTCCTCGATAAATATACTATTCAACACTGAAAGAATTTTTCAAATCGGACCAGCGGTTTCTGAGATTAGCGCGTTTAAACAAACAAACAAACAAACTCTTCAGCTTTATAATATTAGTATAGATTTTATCTGTGCAGGAACGGAGAACGAGTACAACAACCCAGTACCAGGTGGTAGGGTATTCGCCTGTCTAGACTCTAGAGTATGCTGCCATAACTACCTTGAGTTGTGTTCCGGCTTTAGTGGCCAGGTTCCAATATCCCTTTAGAGAGCAGCAGCACATTGATAGCACCTTTGGTGTTACAAACATTCATAGGCGATGGTAACTACTTTCCATGAGATGGGCTGTCTGCCTGTCTGCTGAGCTCATGCAATAAAAAAAATGCGTTTTAATTGGTGCTTTCAGTCGACTATAATAATTTTAATACAAGAATATTCTAGAAAAGCAAGCAGTGGAGTTACTGACTCATCTTCTCCACTATGACCATTCGATACCCGTTGAATAATTCATGGCTACACTGAGTCCGACCCTGACTTTTGCCAATTCCATCGAGTTAACTTAGTTTTAAATAACAACTTGTTGCCCACTGTTTGTTCATGTATGGACCATAGATATACAGAAGACTTGCTTAGTACGAAATCATGATTATTTTTATTTTATGTATTTAAGGCTTGGCAACTAGGCCTTTAAGCCAGGCGCAGTTGTATTGTAGGCTACAATCCACACCATTCAACGGAGTTCTTGTGAAAACTCAAAAGACCACATTTGGCTATATAGTTCACATTTCTCGCAAAAATACATAATTACTACTCAAAAACTATCAATATCTTACAACTATCGTTCATTTTAGAGTAGTTTTACACATTTTTAGAAAATAAAACTGCACAGCACAACGTCCCCCTTCAGTTCCCGCCAAAAACTCAACGAAATCATGAAACAGCGAACTTATACGGCAGTCTTAGTTTATGGTCATTTCTTTTTTATATTTAACTAGCTGACCCGGCAAACTTCGTACCGCCTCAGAATCAATAAATAAAAAAGCTGAATGATCATTGCAGAATGTTTCAACTTCAGTCAAAAATGTGGTCAAAACTTAACCGGAACGAACATCAAACGTTTGACATTCAAAACCAAAAGAAATGAAAAAATAACGTCGCTTTTAAATATAATTTGATTTCTGAACGACTTTTCAATTTAATTGATTCCTAAACGACGGGACGAACATCAAATGTTTGACAGGTAGAAACAGTTTGTAAGGGAAAGCGAAATTGTTGTTTTTACTATATTCCAAGCATTTTTTTCATGTTTACTCACCTTTTAAACCTTCTCTGGACTTCCACAAATAATTCAAAACCAAAATTAGCCAAATCAGTCCAGCGGTTCTCGAGTTATAACGAGATTAACGAACAGCAATTGATTTTTATATATTTAAACTAGCTGTCCCGGCAGACGTTGTTCTGCCCTGAAGAAATAAAATTTAGAATCCGATTCCAGCGCCACCTACCGGGTCCCAATGTAAGCTATCCTATCTTTCTAGTCGGATCAAACTGCACACGGTGTGCAAATTTGATTAAAATCGGTCAAGTAGTTTAGGAGTCCATCGCGGACAAACAACGTGACACGTAATTTATATATATTAAGATTATGGAAAACCACATGATTAAATGTTTATTTACTATCTAATTACAGATTTTCGCGAATAATATGTTGATTCAGATAAATACATTGCATGAGAAATCCTAGAGAGCTACCATTACACAATTTAAAAAAAAAATGGCTGCTGGCCACTAAATGTTATTATAATATACGTGTTTATGGACGATAAAACATTATGAACGGACATAAATATTGTTACGAGTCGCGAGGGATTCGAATTAAAATACCGTTGGAATGATTATAGAGTTTATTAGAACAAACACGTATAACACAGGTACAAATATAACCGAACACAACAAGTCCAAACCTAATGCAGAAGGCCGTAACTCAATATAACGCGCAAAGTCCGTCACTAATAGATTGCCGAATGTATACACGTCTCGCTTCGTTCGTGGTTCTCGCTCGACTGCCCCCTCCCTCCATCGGGCCATTTCATTTCGGACCGAATTTCCTAGAATCAGCTTGTACTTTAAAATCCGTAACACCTGGCTAATGATTACATTACAACAATAGACGGCCTATGGCCAATAAATAAGTAAACAAAAGAATACGATTATAAAAGAATCACAATAGTTCCAATGTCATTAGTTATTAGTTCAAATTCCGACAGGTAATAAATGTACTTTTACAGATGTGTGAATTTGTTTTTGTCGGCGCCTAGGTTGTAACAATATATTTGACATGCTGTAATTTGTAGACATTTTATTATTTAGATGTATTACTTATAGATTATTTTAGTGATTAACAAATGTAATTTTGGATTTTTAATTGTATTGATTGTATAAAATGTCTATTTGTAAGTAATATCGACTTGATTAATTATGGGCCGAATGCATTGATACTATAATAACCGTAACATCTCATATATGCATTACGCAATTTTTTTTATTTATTTTTTATTGCAGGAGTTCAGCAGACAGGCAAACGGCCCACTGGATGGAAAGCGGTTACCATCACCTATGGACATTTGCGACGCCAAAGGTACTACAAGTGCGCTGCTGCTCTCTTAAAGGAGATTGGAACCTGTTCACTAACGCCGGAGCACAACTCATGGTTGTTATGGCGACATACTTTAGACCAGGGGTGGTAGCCATCCAGTCGGGCAAATGCCCAACCACCTGGCTGCAGGTTGTTTTGTCGCCTCCCTTCCTGCACGAATAAAATCATGCACCGACGTCACATGATTGGGAGAATGTGAACCAAAAGAGATGATATCGTGACTAAGATTCTGTATTCAAGCCTCTGAGGTTCTCCTATTTCACTATGTAACAAACAGTAATCCTTCTGTTTATTTTGTGCCAATACTATGTACACAACCTTGTGGAAATTTGGGAATAATTTGTTGAGGGTCCTCTTTTGTTTTGATTAGACATTGTTGAAAATATACTACATTTCGTACTATATTATTTTCCTATAACAATAGTATAATAGACGTGACCAAAAGACTGGTTTATACCTCGGACAGCGCATCAGCATTGCCATTCAGAGAGGCAATGTGGCCAGTCTTTTGGGCACGTTTCCGACTGAGAGCGGTCTAGAACTAGATTTTATACTTTAATTTTAGTTTGTATATATAGTTTATTTTTAGTTTAATTTATTGTATAGTTTAATTTATTTATAATTTAGTTTAATTATAATTAGATACGTATAATAAATAATAAAAAAAAAATATCAGCCCATAAATGTCCCACTGCTGGGCTCGGGCCTCCCATTATAGGGGGAAACGGACAGTATACCCGCCACGCTTGTCCAAGGCGGCTTGGCAGGTTTGACATATCGGTTATCTCGATGTGCAGGCTGCATCACGATGTTTTCCTTCAACGTTGTTAGCACGTGGTAATTGTAACAATATGCACATTAGGTCAGAAAACTAACTGAGTGGTGCATGCGTTCCGGCCAGGATCGAACCCGCGCCCTTTGAGTTTGGGACGCGTGCGTTAACCATTACGCTACCACGACTTGATAACATACATACATACATAACTTCACGCCAGTTCCCTTGCGGGGTAGGCACGAACAACGGAGTGCCATTTAGGCTTATTCTTACACACCTCACTTGCCTCTTTGACATTCATAACTCTTGTCATGCAAGCTCGTCTGTTCTTAAGGCTCCTGACATCACCTTCTGCTAGTACACGATCAATTTGATCATGGAAGGTGTGTCGTGGCCTTCCACGACTTCTGCATCCATCCACTTTTGCATTGTATATCTGTTTAGTCATTCTTTTATCATGCATTCTTTCCACATGCCCGAACCACCGGAGCATTCCTTTCCTTACCTTCACCCCGACACTCTCTTTCAGACCAACTCTCTTTCTTACTTCGGTATTACGAACGCGGTCCGCGAGCGTCACACAGTGCTCGCATCTCGACCACGTTTACTCTACTTTCATGCTCTCTCTTCCATACCCAACTCTCGCTTCCATACGTGAGCGTAGGTACCAGCACCGCGTTGTGTATGGCGAGCTGGGCCTTCTGGCTGAGGTTCTTAGCGCCTAGAAGTTTACCTAACGCTCCATTCACACTATTCCCCAAATTCACTCTTCTTTCTATATCAGCGGTGTACCTTCCATCCCTGCTAAAAGCACATCCAAGATATACAAACTCATTCACTTGCTCTAGCATAACATCATCGACCATTATCCTTGCATTACGACTTGATAACAATAGTACAATTACCTAAAATATAGTCGGTTAGGAACCCTGGGTGGTCGCCATCCAGACGGGTAAATACCCTACTTGGCTGTGGCTTGCATTCTTTCTCCGTTCCTGCACGGATAAGACACGGATATTTAATAAACATTAACAAAAGCAAAGTAAAACTTGCAACTGCACTAGCCTCCAACAAAGAAACAAGTTTCCCCTTCTATTGATGCTTCAACTTTCGATGAGAAAGTTCTGAATCCATACAAACTGGGTGTAAATATATTAAACCGTGTATTTAGGGTTCCCAACCGTACTATATTTTAGCTGATTGTACTATATATTATAGAAAAATAATATAGTACAAAATGTTCTATATTTTCAGCGCTAATTTAATGGTCGCGCATTATGTTCTGAAGCTTATGATTACTTTGAAAAATAGATCTTCGTTGGTCAAAGAAAAAGTAGTAATAAAACACATGGAAAAATCAATAATGAAATAAATGACGAAACCTAAATATTTACTATATTTTCTTCAAAAAAAGATAAAATAAATGAGATATTATAATTCAAGCCACAAAATTATTTATTGGCCACGTGATTATACTTCTAATTTTATAACTAAGCAACGGGAAAATGACATAGCCTCTAATAAACTAATTCGTCTTTTTTACAACCCCAACTAAATATTCTATAGAAAGCGTCAAGTAAAGATCATCAATGATTGTGACTTGTCCTTCTTATTTATACATCGCCACCTTATTTACTAATTCGGCCACGGATTTTACTGCGTTAATAATCCAATAATGGTTTAATTTTCTTTTTTTTATTAGGTACCTACCTACATTCTTTTTCATATGTTTCTATTATTTACTATAAGTAAAATGATGGTAATTCAATAAACGAATTGATTTTTTAAAAATAAAGTCTTTTTCAACACACTTGCTCATAAAGTGGCTCTATGGTCACCGCAATTGGGCACAGAATGACACCCATTATCAAACTGTGAGTAAAAAACATTATAACTCACTAGTGAGTTATAGATTTTTTTTTTTAATTTTATTGGTTGAGTTGCTTTGTTCTTAAAAAAGTTTTTATTCAAAAAAAAAGATCGTTTTCTATAGAACAAATAAATGTTCCTATTGCTTGCTCATTTCATGCAACTTCTTATTTAAATAGATAATTTTAACTCGTACGTGTTTAATAAATAAAACTTTCACTCATATGTAACTTTTTTTATCTACTAAATAAAATGAGTTTTTGTTGTTATTTTATTCACAAGTGTGTTGAAAAACGTCGTATGGTACACGTGTGTATTGATGATTACCGTCCTCGGCTCTCTTAAGGCCCTCGCCTACGAATCGAGTCTCAATGGCGCCTCGGCGGTAATCACCAATGTTACACACTAGTACCATAATGTACTATTATTTTGTCTCTCCTCAATAGTATACCAACTATTTGAAGACATTGTTAGCAAAATTTTGACGATCAATTAACGTGAGATGAGTTACATTTTAAACGTACTGAGTTAAAAGATTAGAAGCTAAATAAATATATTTTGTGATGTCATATATTACTATTTTAGAAGTTTACTGTTAGAATGCATGTTACAAATTTAGATGCTAAAAAATAACCATCATACTGAGTTGAATTTAGATTGGTTTTACATAGAAGATAAGTAGTGGCTAAGATAGTATTATTTAATTGTGGCTGACTTAGTAATTTAGAAGGCAACATAAATTTTTAGAGGCGAATAATGCTATTAAAAAGAAGCTTGTTTAATTAACACCCAAAATAAATAAATAATCGGCAGACAAACACACATATTATATATTCCCAAAATAAGCAAGTTACGCTTGAGTTATGGGTAATATACAACGGACTACTCTGGGGCCGATCCCAGACACCCAGACCATAGTAAATAATGGAGAAAATACGTTTTCCGAAATTTACTATACCAGGAATCGAACCCGGAACCTCTGCGTTGCAGTGAGGTAGGCCGGCAAAGGCTTAGCCCGCTCCACCACAGAGGCCGTCAGATGGCAACCCTAGGTTTTTTTTTTCAATTTATTTATCAATACAACAAAATGATTAAAAACTTTTTAGATTATACATAGCATAGGAAACGTCTGGGGTTTACATCAGTTGATTGTGTGTTTTATTAAAATTATAATAGAATGAGAAAAGAATATTAAAGAATGAATCTCCACGTAAGAAATAGAACTCGTAACACAGTCTGTAATAGAGATAGGTAGCTATTGTTTCAGCCAGCTAATAAGGAGTTATTCATAAAATAGCTACGGCTAAATTTTCAATCACCTCACAGGCTGGTTTATGATTGTCGAATAAAACTGACAATTGATAAATTGACGGCTTACCGCATCTTCTTATTTCTTACCGACCCTTCATTTGCCTTAGGAGTTTTTGGCGGGAGCTGAAAGGAGATGTGGTGCTGTGCAGTTTTATTTTCTAAAAATGTGTAAAATTACTCTAAAATGAACAATAGTTGTAGGATATTGATAGTTTTTGAGTAGTAATTATGTGTTTTGTGATAAAAAGTGAACTGTATAGTCAAATGTGGCCTTTTGAGTTGTCACAAGAACTCCATTGAATGGCACTAGCTGATTACTTACAGTTCCGCTGTGCTACACATAGGCTTAAGAAAATGAAGAAATTATATTGTAAGCTAAGATCTGGCTTAAAGGCCTAGCTGCCAAGCCATAAACCTAAATAAATAAATTCATTTGCCTTAATATTGATTAAGAGTTGACATAAGCTCCATACAAGTAATGTCAAAATTTGACCGATGATAAGGCAAGTCAATGAATAGTTGCAGTCTGGTGAAAGCCATGCTGCATAGCATCGATACCTGGGGGGCTGCGGTTACTTTTTGCGAGACGGTAATGTCTCTCAAAGAGGCCGGCGAACGAGATAGGGAGAAAAGTATTATTGCGCGTGCTAATGTGACTCCCGCGGACGCCGGCGGTTGGCTGGCATCCGGAGACGCAGGTATGTGCATGACTTCCTACCCTGAATAATACCGCTTCGGGAGGCCTTTAGCTGTCAAGGGAGCAAAGGATTCATCACCCCCGCTGACGAAGTGAATGTGTTCTGATTCCCGGGGCACATTCAAGCACTTTTGCGCTAGATCGGACTGGGCGTAACTACGTTCGAAGTCTCAGCCTTTCCTACATAAAAAGCGCGGGGCAAATGGGAGGAGGGTGGTTTTAGTGGGTAGTGGCTGTTGCCCGTGCAACTTCTCTGAGTCTCCACACAAGCTGGCTTGATTAGTGTTCGGATTGCCCCTTATCAAAGGGGAAAGCCTTCATGATCAACTATGGTCTAATCCCTTGCAAAGGGCCCAGTATTGTGCGTAAATAACATTTCCCCCGCCTTAAAAAAAAACAAAAGTGAATGAATAGTACCGGGGCACTCTCAAGCACTCACGCTTTTCCTACCATGAGCGCGGGGCACTTAGGAGGAGGGTGGTTGTAGTGGAGTATTGAGTATTCGATTCTCCACACAAGCCAGCGACTGACTCTGGTAGCTATTCGTGGCTTCACCTCTCATCGCTTTGGTCTTATCCCTAGCAAAGGACCCGGTAGTGTACGAAATGCATTTCCCCCGCCTTAAAAAAAAAAGTGAATGAATAATATGATACAGGAACTGACCGTTAGCCGGCAGCTGTCGGCTGTCAGTTAGCGAGTCATTCAGCTATTAGCCAAACAGTGATCAACTGGCTTTTTAGTCGACTTACGACAATCATTAACCAGATGGCTGTTTGAAATTTCAATTGATTACCCATAACTACTCTGTAAACACAGTTGACTCCACCAGAAGAAGTTAAATAAATATTTGCAATCAATCTCTTATTAAAACTACGTTTTAACGGTTTTAAGCGTGGTAATTTTATTTGATTTTGGTTTTTCCGACGTTTCGGCCACTTTTCAGTGGCCGTGATCACGGAAGACAAAGATGTCAAGTGTCAACGAGTATTGTTAAAGTTTTATTTAGCCTACCGCCAACTTATTAATTTTAATTTTGTTTATGGTTATTATTTACTCTATGGGAGCCTAATCTAATTTACTACCGCTTCGCAACTTGTTATGGCTTGAAGAGAAGAAGCGGCGCAAGAAACTCTTCAGCGAACATGCCTAGCTCTTAATAATTTTATATAATATTAAAATGGGTGGAAGGAAAAATAAAAGTAATTATCAGTCAAGTTGGTTTGTTTGTTCCGTTGTACGCAGAAAGAGCTCACAGTGTCTTGAGGTCTGGCAGCTGGTTTTTGCTGGGTTTGGGTCTTAATAGTTTTGATGATTGGATCCCAAACAGGTGGTACTTGCCAACCATCTTCTCTATTGAAATTTGGGTGTTTTTTGATTTCAATAGCCTCACGCATCATTCTAGGTATGAAACGATTCTCTTTCGCGAGGATTTGTGGGTTATCGAATCTGATGTAGTGGTTGGGTTTATCCAGCTTGTGTTCATTGATCGCAGACTTCGTAGACCTTGTGTGTTTCATGTCAGCAATGTGTTCTTTTACTCGTGTTTTATGCTCGTTAAAACGTAGTTTTATTATGTATACTACTATACTCTTATTATTTAAAGCAGGTCTTTTAAACCTAAACCAGACAAATTGAAATGATGCTTTTTGGACTGATTTTTTTTATAAATTGAATGAAATGTTAGGTCCCATTTACGCAGACGACATCGAGGGAAACTCAATACATTCTCATTAAAAAATGTTTCTGTTCAAATTCGTACCAAAAACTCAAAACAACCTTGTTATACAAGAAACACAATAAGTAAGTAGGCAAGTACGCTCGGCACGAAAAATAAAAGCATAAATTTGAAGAAAAAATCTTTTTCGTATTATTTTTATCCCTTATACACTGGCGTAAGCTAAATGCGGATCGGATTGAGCTATTTTCCATCGGGGCTCGTTGTCCTAAATAAGCAGAGACATAAAGAAAACGTTGGTGTAACACCCACATATACCACGCGAGGCCTGTACAATCGGGACGTGTATTGACTAAATGCCGCTCGTGCCAAATCAAATATATACACGTGTTTATCGTGTTCTTGAAGAATTTCATTATATGGAATTAAAATATTTTATCGTCTTATTTTTATATTGAACCCCACGACTTCTGCGTTAAGCTAATATTAGATTAATAATTAAACTGATTTATTTATATATACTATAATAAATCTGTGAATGATTCAAGTTTGTACAATGGTTTTAAAAATATGAAAAAATCAAGGGGGATAATTCGTAGCAGGAGATTTCGAAAATACAAATTTTTAGTTTTTTTTTTGTCTGTCTGTCAGTTAGAGCATCACGTGAAAACAACTAAACGGATTTAAATGAAACTCGACATAGAGCTAGCCTATATCCCGTCGTCCGTAACTTAGGATACTTTTTATCCCGATAAATAAGGTCGTTTTCGTGGGATTGACGAAAATAGCGAAAAAGATGGCAGTGCGATCGCATCTTTTTTCGAAACTACTGAATGTATATAAATGACACTCGGCGTAGTGCTGGCTTATAACCCGAGTTAACACTTAGGATAAATTTTATTGCGATAAATGAAGCTGTTTCCTTAGAATAGACGGATCAGTAAAATAGATGGCGCTGCATTTTTAAATTTACTAACAAATAAATACCTACGTTGTCATAAATAACATGTCATTCTTGTATTGTTTCAAATTAGGTTGGCTTCGATTCGCCTCATGTTTTGCTGCTCAATTGTGTAGACTATAATATGTGAACTTAGTTTCTTTGTTATTATTATATATAAAAAATCGAATTAAGCTTTGTGTAAAATAAAGCTACTGATTAATATTAGACACGCGGTGCAACCGCGAGGCAACCTCTAGTTACTAATTAAACTGTCATTGAATACCGTCGTATTCTTTCAATTTTGTAGCTTTCAACATAATTGATTCAATTTGGTTGATGCGTCTAATAATAAAAATGAACGTAGCCTCATTCAGTAGTTGAAAGAATTTGAATGGTTAGATTTTGATTTCTGGTTTTACTCCTTTGAGTTTCCTGCCATTTCTTGCGACCCTGAATATAGGTGAATAGAAGAAATATGACGAGTTTTAGTGGGTTCCAGCAATGGCAACATACATCCACCAGGGTAGGACCAGGCGGGCGAGTCCCACACGCCTCACTGTGGTGTTTTCTCTTCAGATTTCTCTTCTTCAAAAAAAGAGTACAACGCTCGAAAATGTCCAAGAGCGCGTGTAATAATCCCAGATAATTGGAAACGTTGCATACTTTTTAGACTTGAAATTCCCGCCGGATTCCTGGAACACAAAATACCGAGCATTAATAATAAAATAAAAATCTAGGACCCGATCCCAGCGCCACCTACCGGTTCCAATTATGGATTTCAACCATCCGGGGACCCAATCAAACATACAAAAATCGCTCCAGGTGATTAGGAGGATTCTAGAACCCGATCTCAGCGCCACCTACCGGTTCCAATTATGGATTTTAGTGTAACTGGATATTAGTGTAAGTTGAGCTCAGTAAGATTATGATACAAATGACAATTGATTTACGTACATTGTATCAAATACAATATATTAAAAACTTATTAAATTAAGGAACGATTTTTAAATCATCAGATAAAAAATATCAGTCGAATAAATTAGAATAGAATAGAATAATAGTACATTATGGTACTAGTGTGCAACATTGGTGATTACCGCCGAGGCGCCATTGAGTCTCGAGCCGTAGGCGAGGGTCTTAAGAGAGCCGAGGACGGTAATCATCAATACACACGTGTATCATACGACGTTTTTCAACACACTTGTGAATAAAATAACAACAAAAACTCATTTAGTAGATAAAAAAAGTTATATATGAGTGAAAGTTTTATTTATTAAACACGTACGAGTTAAAATTATCTATTTAAATAAGAAGTTGCATGAAATGAGCAAGCAATAGGAACATTAATTTATTTGTTCTATAGAACACGATCTTTTTTTTGAATAAAAACTTTTTTAAGAACAAAGCAACTCAACCAATAAAATTTTAAAAAAAATCTATAACTCACTAGTAAGTTATAATGTTTTTTACTCACAGTTTGATAATGGGTGTCATTCTGTGCCTAATTGCGGTGACCATAGAGCCACTTTATGAGCAAATGTGTTGAAAAATATACTTTATTGTACAATAAAATCAATTAAATAATACACAAAAATAGCTTAGAATTGAGAACAAATAGCGGCCTTCAACTTTAATTTAAAATTTTGTTACGATTCGTTTTTCCACTTGTCCGTTGAAGTGTCACTTCTACGATGTGTCCCAAGCACACGTTTCGATTTTTCGCAGGTTTACCGCAAATTATGATATTTTTTTTATTGCAGGAGATCAGCAGACAAGCAGACGGCCCACTTGATGGAAAGCGGTTACCATCGCCTATGGACATTTGCAACACCAAAGTTGCTACAAATGCGCTGCTGCTCTCTTAAGGGATACTGGAACCTGGTCACTAATGCCGGAACACAACTCATGGTTGTTATGGCGACATACTTTAGACCAGGGGTGGTAGCCATCCAGTCGGGTAAATGCCCTACCACCTGGCTGTGGGTATTTAAGTCACCTCGAACGACAGGCCGCCCGGCCGCAGGAAATTGTATTCTTTCTCCGTTCCTGCACGGATAAAATATGGGATACGGATATGATTTGGTTAGGTTAGGTGCATTTTAATGAATGCATTTTTATATTTAAACATATTTTATTTTATCAAACAAAAACATTCATAGTCTACTCTAAAATATGCCACCTCTCACCACATCTAGTCTAAATTTGTGCCGCTCCTCCAAGCGGCCGTAACGCTTTTTCGTGATAGAAAAATCCTAAGACCCCCCTTTATATAGAAGTTTCACTTCAAAAACTTCAAAACAATTTATCATGACACGCTCTCCAATAAAATTAGAATTTTGCAATTATTGTTGACCACGATACCAGGATCCATATACTTACATAATGTTACGTTGTGTTACTTTTATACACTTTATAATCGTTTTCTTACAACTTATTCTCTGTATATATATATATATATATATATATATATATATATATATATATATATATATATATATATATATATATATATATATATATAGGTATGTATGTATACATTAATAGTCTTAAAACCCATTTTCGATTTTCAGAATAATTTTAAATTATTTTTCATTAAGATCCATTTATTATCTATGATACTTTTGAATGCGAATGTACTGAGCCTTTTATATGTAAATTATTAGAAAACAATTTCATATACGTTTGTTTAACATGGTTTTTATGTAAATTCATCGCACAGTATGGCAAGGTCGATTCGCATAAAGCTGACGTGATAGGTGGTAATATAAACATAAGAAATTTCAAATACATATTGCTATTTTCATAAATGTATTATAATTAAGAACATTAATAGAAGCATAATAATTGTAATCGACAGTAATACAAGTGTTAATAAAAAATAAAAATGAAAAGATATAAAACGGACATCCCATAATTAATTTCCCAAAAAAAGCAAAGAAGAGAAAAGACATAAAATAAAAACGAGAAAAAATATAATATGCCGTAATCTATGTCGGAAGACGAACTTCGTAAACTGCGTACAGCGTGACGCTATACGTGACCATTAATGCTTACAATACTAACAAAAGGCTAGTTCAGGAGACAGGCAGACGGCCCACTTGATGAAAAGCGGTTACCATCGTCTATGGACATTTGCAACACCAAAGTACTACAAATGCGCTGCTGCTCTCTTAAGGGAGACTATGTAAGTGTAAGTAAGAATATGTAAGTCAGTTTATACTATAACATACATACATACATAACTTCACGCCAGTTCCCTTGCGGGGTAGGCACGAACAACAGAGCGCCATTTAGACTTATTCTTACACACCTCACTTGTTTCTTTGACATTCATAACTCTTGTCATGCACGCTCGTCTGTTCTTAAGGCTCCTAACATCACCTTCTGCTAGTACACGATCAATTTGATCATGGAAGGTGTGTCGTGGCCTTCCACGACTTCTGCATCCATCCACTTTTGCATTGTATATCTGTTTAGTCATTCTTTCATCATGCATTCTTTCCACATGCCCGAACCACCGAAGCATTCTTTTCCTTACCTTCACCCCGACACTCTCTTTCAGATCAACTCTCTTTCTTACTTCAGTATTACGAAAGCGGTCCGCGAGCGTCACTCCGCAGATTTTGCGCAATGCTCGCATCTCGACCGCGTTTACTCTGCTATAACAATCCGTAAAATAATCCTCTTATATCATATATGCATACAATATGGGTTTATAGTTAGAAATAATAAAGGCAAATGGCAGGCGAGTGGAATCAAGCGTTGTAGTTTTATCGAAAAAAAAAAACCATAAATATTTTTTTATGAACCAATCGTTTTAGACGGCTCACGTTTTAGTATGAACATATTTCAATCAATTTTATTGACAATAAAATAGGGACAAACAATAGACCAACAGATTTTGACGACGGTTTCCCCCAGATTAGCTTGGAAGTGCCAAAATATAATTTTGTGGGGTGCCATGAGAAATAATACATACTGGTGGTCGCCCGTGGTCGAAATTCGCTACCATAATAATTAATTTAAATTATAAGTTTGAATATTATTAAGGTTCTGTTGTCATAGACTATACTTCTATAATCACAGATTTCGCCAAGGCTACACTGTTAATTTGACTTTAACAATAAACAAAAGAGTATATATGCGTATGTGTCAAATACATGGTAGTGTGTGTAATTTTTTTTTATTGATATATTGTTACAACTGCAGGTCCCAGCAAAAACAGAATCCACCTGCATATTTGAAACAAAGCACACTTATTACCCATCGGCATTTGAACTAATAACATTGAAATTCTTTTATGGTCGTCTACTTTTGTTTACTCATTGGCATACGGCCTATTGTTGTATTGTAATCATTAGCCAGGTGTTACGGATTTTAGAATAAAAACTGATTCTAGGAAATTCGGTCACGTTGCCAGGCGGACATATTGCATTTGTGCAGTATAGTTAGTCGAGATCAGAGTCGATCGAGTCGAGAGTTGGTAGAGCGAGAACCACGAGCGAAGCGAGACGTGTGCTACAATCGGGGATCTAATAGTGACGGACTTTGCGCGTTTTATTGAATTACGACGTTTTGGATTACGTTTGGACTTGTTGTGTTCGGTTATATTTGTACCTGTGTTATACGTGTTTGTATAGTTCTAATAAACTCTATAGTCATTCTAACGGCATTTTAATTCGAGTTTCGCACTGTAGCACAAATTTTTATACATATCTAAAAAAAAATATTAACATTCGTCGCTTCTTCTCTATGTAAACTATAAGTGTGCGAAATTTCATACTCCCCCGTTCGCGCAATTTTCTTAAAAAGGGGTACAAAGTTTTTGCTGTGTTTTTGCTTCACGTAATTAATATATAGATTTTTAAGCGTTGGGCCGCTGGTTTTCATATTTTATTTAGTATTAATTTAATCATTTTGACAACCTTTGTGGTTGAGCGGACTAAGTCTTAAACGGCCGAACTCGCTGGAACGCAGAGGCTCTGGGTTCGATTCCTGGTATGGTAAATTTCGGTAACGAACTTTCTGTTATTTACTATGGTCTAGGTGTCTGGATGTTGTGGCTAATCTCTGAAATGGCTGGACCGATTTTAACGAAACTTTCACTGGCAGATAGCTGATGTCATAAGGAGTAACTTAGACCCTATTTTTTTAACTATATCTTTAGAGTTCCGTGAAAAAAATCCACGCGGGTGAAGTCATGGGTACAGCTAGTATTTTTCGTATAATGAGACGTTGATCGAAAATGTCAATTGAGATTTACTTATTGTAAAAACAAAAACAACCTAGTGGCGCCAACTATGATTGGAACGCGTATTACAAGAAGCCCAATTCTGCCATTTCAATATCTTGGCGTTGCGAAGATATTCAAATTAAAGAAGCGCGCAGAAGGTTTGCCGATGACTACTTACTATTATTGTATTGTATTACGTACTATTATTATACATACTTATGTAAAGCATTTACAATATTAAATTAATATATAAATAATAAATTTATTGCAACAACTATTTATGTGACCGTGTGTCGCCCGTGCTTATCTTATACTAATATATAAAGCTGAAGAGTTTTTTTTGTTTGAACGCGCTAATCTCAGGAACTACTGGTCTGATTTAAAAAATTATTTCAGTATTAGATAGCCCATTTATCGAGGAAGGCTAGGATCGACTTTGCGCCATATTGTGACTTTAAATAATTAAATATTATATTAAGACAATTTACTACTAATTTAACCTTTTTATTTAAATTTGATGTAAGACTATTTATCATTGATATGCAAATAAGTTTTTTGCAAACCATACTTTTCAAGTGACATTTGACAGATAGAGGTTATTGACATTCCTATGTTTATTTGGATCGCACTATACTGACACTTCCACACGACACAAGCGCAAAACGGCACGGCGAGCCCGGTGACTACTATTCTACCGCTAAAATGACTGACGACGTCGATACAATAGGAGTAAGACTTTTTTTTGTTCCATTAATAACAAACGACGTCTTCAGTCCAGTACCTCGATAATACTGCGAGCACCCCGTCTCGCCGTCGGGCGACCGTTCATAAACCTTCTTTTTTTTTTTATTCGACTTGACTTTATGTTGTTGGTCCGAAGACCTTACAACTTTACCGGGGTTTTTTGGGGCGAGTGCCTTCGCGAAGCGAAGGCGCTCGAGCCCGGGGGGGCAACTTGCTCGAGGGAGTTCCCTAAGGAGTTTTACCTCGGCTGGATTGTTGCCATGAGAGGGGGATGAATTTAATGATGCCCACCATAGGGCGACACAAAGCACTAATTGAGAACGGGCGACGGGTAATATAAAGCCCGAGGGGAAGGATCCCGGCGGGCGGGGAACAGTGGTTCGCGGCGGCCTACGCTATCTTACTGCCGTTTCGTAACATGTTATGGCTGGGAGAGATGAAACGGTGAAAGAAACTTCCCAGCAACACGCCGAGTCTATCCTGTCCCCACAGGAGGGAGCTATGTCTCCTAGCGTCCCTCGCGGGGACGTGGAGAGATCTTGATTGGCGGTGTCTGAGACGCCGCCGTCTGTGCCTGTCTGTCGGTGCCTGCCAGCCTACCGTCCTAACCGCGGGCGGACTGATCCGGGCCAGCCGTTTCGTAATAACGTCGACTCTGTCCGTCAGGAAGTTACGCGGTCGTCGCACAAGAGCCTTTCGGCGAGGCTTATAATCGGACGCGATCGTTCATAAACCGTGTACACGTGGAAAAGCCAGCACGCCACGGTGCCGAACGTATGCATGTGAAAAGGCTCTAACAATACTAACTACCCAAAAACAGGATATTATTGTATTAGAAAGATTTTGAAAATTAGGTAAATATTATATATTACTAGCTGTAGGGACCCGGCAGACGTTGTCCTGCCTTAAAAAATAAAAATCTAGAACCCGATTACAGTGTCATCTACCGGGACCATATGTCAATCTAAGCTCGAATCAACTTGAACAAACAGAGTAGAAAATTATTAAAGTATATATCGCTATTAAAAAATAGGGGTTGGTGATAGAAAAGTGAAAGTTTAGGGTTGTATGTATTTTTCAATGCCACATAATAAAAATTAAAAAAAAATATCCAAAAAATAAAAATAAAATTTTTTGGGGTAGACACCCCTTATCACTTAGGGGCTTGAAAAATAGATAGTAGCCGATTCTCAGACTTACAGAATATGCATAAAAAAATTCATGAGAATCGGTCAGGCCGTTTCGGAGGAGTATGGGAACGAACATTGTGACACGAGAATTTTATATAGAAGATTACCTGCGTAGAATAGCAGGTAATCTTCTATATAAAATTATCCGTGCAGGAACGGGAATTGAAGACACCCAGGTTATAAGTATCGGGAAAGACAGACTCCGGCAATAAGTTCCACTCCTTTGCGGTGCGTATGATGAAGCTAGATGCAAAGCGCTTCGTTCTTATAGGTGGGATATCCACCATACATCGGTGCCGCATGCCGGTGCGTGTGGTTGTCCGATGATGGAAGGGAGATGGCGGGATCAGATCGAAGAGCTCAGCTGCACACTCTGCAAAGTGAATCCGATAGAACACCGATAAGCTGGCCACCCTGCGTGGATGTTCGAGACTTTGAGTTTTGTCGTCGAAAAGCTGGTCGTTGCCAACCAGCCTCCTGGCTCTCCGCTCAATCGACTCTAGTGCTTCGAGTTGATATTCGGCTGAGCCATCCCAATGGTGTAAACTGTTATATACGCAATGCAAGATATCCCTGCAGGAACGGAGAAAGAATACAATTTCCTGCGACCAAGCGGCCTGTCGTAAGAGGCGACTTAACAACCCACAGCCAGGTGGTAGGGCATTTGCCCGACTGGATGGCTACCACCCCTGGTCTAAAGTATGTCGCCATAACAACCTTGAGCTGTGTTCCGGCATTAGTGACCAGGTTCCAGTCTCCGTTAAGAGAGCAGCAGCGCACTTGTAGCACCTTTGGTGTTGCAAATGTCCATAGGCGATGGTGACCGTTTTCCATCAAGTGGGCCGTCTGCCTAATAAAGCAGATATCGTATCGTGGCTAAAATAAATGTAAAGCTTTGGTCCAAAGCCACAAATGAAAGAAAACAGCAAGCAGAAAGGAATTAGTTCATTCATACATACATACATACATAACTTCACGCCAGTTCCCTTGCGGGGTAGGCACGAACAACAGAGTGCCATTTAGGCTTATTCTTACACACCTCACTTGCCTCTTTGACATTCATAACTCTTGTCATGCACGCTCGTCTGTTCTTAAGGCTCCTGACATCACCTTCTGCTAGTACACGATCAATTTGATCATGGAAGGTGTGTCGTGGCTTTCCACGACTTCTGCATCCATCCACTTTTGCATTGTATATCTGTTTAGTCATTCTTTCATCATGCATTCTTTATTAGTTCATTCACTACATGGTATTACTATTAGCCGACATTCAATAACAATAATAGTAAATCGCAATTACACGAATTGTTTGCACAAAGTGATGCCGCTCGTGTTAAATACACATATTCTCCCGAGGGATGAAGCGGTAACTCTATACACTAGCGAGATTAGACCGGTATACTTATTTACTATTATTACATACAATTATACAATTTTATTCAACTTACAAAATAACCATATTGTTACGAGTTACGCAGGAATCGAATTAAAATGCCGTTGCAATTACTATAGAGTTTATTAAAACTGTAAAAACACGTATAAAACGGGTACAAATATAACTGGATACAATCAGTATACACTGCACGATTCTTGCTCGTATCGTAATCCTCGCTCGTCTGCCGATCTTCCCTTTCGGGCATCCCTTTATACTCAGCTTACAATGTATCACGACCAGGTAAACAATGATTTCCACGAATCACACCTGCGCCTCTGTCGGCGCAATTCCCAGGAAACAAAATTCTGCACACCTGCCTAATTATGCCTGCGAACGGCCATAAACCAGTATAATAACAATAGGCTATTATTGTCTAATTGCAAATTTTAAACACAAAAGAACTCCAAATGCGGAGGGTAATAAAACACTGCTTTATGGCAGGCCGGTGTACTTCGTGGAATTTTGGCTAAGTTGTAACAATATAGAATTTAATCCTTATTTGATAAATAGTGAATAGAGCGCGTCATTTCGTTATCTATGTAATTTTTATCTTTTTTTGTATTGTCTGTATCTGTCATTCGCTTCCTTACATGTCATCATTTCTTATGTGTGCCAATATACGTCTCTCAGTACAAAAATGTTTCCACTTTATTATATCTCCAAAATCCAAGATAATCGAGGCAAATACAAATCCACAGCCTTTCATTATTACACATCTAAGAGTTTAACTTCCTTATAATATGTCAGTGGCATGGACTTCATACAACTAGATTCCCCATAGCGACCAAAAGATCGAGAGACCTATACATTTATTGGTGCTTACGTCTTTTAGTCGCGCATATATTATCTATCTCTTACGCTCGGCGGCTTTCCACACGTATTGGATGAAATAGCAGCTCATAACCCGATCAGGCACCGGATTTTGTTACAAAATATGCGGCTAAATTGCAAAATTAACAATACAAATTCTAATAAGAAAACACAAAGTCAATGTAATTTGTTTGTTTGAAACATGGACATTTTTGCAGATGTTATGCTAAGTGTCAAGTTACATATTTCGCCTTGACAGAGATACAATTTTTTTGTAGTTTTGGTTACAAGCCAATTGTAGTCCTTATGACTACATATAGATATTATGATTATATTACCTATATATATATATATATATATATATATATATATATATATATATATATAATTGAAATCCACGTATATAATGATTCATCACGATATCTCAGGAACTATATAATACCTATAGACTTGAAATTTGGCATGGACCTTCCTTTCGCCAAGTAGAGGTCCGCTAAGAAAGAATTTTACTGCACGCGAAGCGGGCGGGTATCAGCTAGTTATATTATTGATTATATTACTGATTATGATGCTATTAGAATACTGTATTTATTTATTCACAAAAATTTTACATTTTTTTTAAATATACATATAAAGATATTTTTTTTATTAGAATACTGTATGTCTTTTAAAGACCACGGGCCATAAAAATGGCCCGGACTTTTGGGGGGCTTGCGTGGGGCCATGGGAAGGCCAACACGTAGAGGCCCTTTGACAAATTTAATGTAAATGTGGCGTGACACTGACCGGCGATTATCCTTGTCTACACCATATAGTAATGCACCCAAGGACAAGCCCCAGCCAGTGTAGGACTATTGTGGGAAATGAGGACAAAAAGTACTGGGCTATTGTGGTGAACTGCTAATGGTACTAGGGGTCTGGGAATATGGGGACTATGGCGTCTGCCCGTCGCAATATTCAGGGAACATGGAAAAATGGGCAGACGGTGACTCGCCACTCCCTGCATGGGCCCCAAAAAATGCCATAAAGACAGGGGCAACATGGGTGTGAGTGGCTAAGGGGTGTCGAGAGGTGGGCTGCAGGTTCACCGAAGCTACTTCCGACGTTATACCATTTAACACTTCCACCCCTGGAGCTTGAGTCTTAGCTCTAGCGATCTCCACTCCGTGCCGGCTGGCTAAGGCAAGCACGGAGGCGGGGGCCTTGCCTTGGCCCCCGGAGTCAGGTACGAGGTGTCGCTACTCACCTAAGGCTTCGCCACAAAGCCCCCCTGTGCGTTTAGAATTATTATTAATATATATTATTATTATACAATTTATTATGTCACTTTCAGTTATTCTTCATAAAACAATTAAAATTAGATTATGTCATTAACAATTTTATGTAATTTAGTCAATTTATTATATTACGTTCTTACTATTCGTCTGTTTAAATTTAAAATATTGTTACGGGTGTGGGCCTCGCATTAAAATGCCGTTGGAATTACTATAGAATTTATTATAACTATACAAATACGTATAACAAAGGTACAAACATAACTACACAGTACTAGTACAACTGCACGATTCAATAACACGCGCAAAGTCCGTCACTATATCGCTTGTCGACTGTACGTCTTACTCGTATCGTAATCCTCGCTCGACTGCCCCACCCCTCCGTTCGGGCATTTTTTTATACTAAACTGTATAATACCGACAAAGGGCCGCGTTCACTGAGTTAATCCGCACATCCGGCAAGCTTCGACGCAATGCAATAACAACAAGGATCGTTCGACACTAATGA